>JBBCBC010000023.1:32581995-33118060 GCA_037126765.1 Stenogyne calaminthoides | reverse complement strand
TAATTAACTACAAAATATAATTTCCTAGGCAACTTACATTTTGTAGGCAATTATATTTATGGTTTAGAAATGACTTACAAATAAATTTCTTTTATTTAATTACATTCGTAGAGGGCAAATTTTACCTATGAACGAAAAAATGTCTAAAGGCAAATTGAAATATTACCTAGACAATCCTCTCTATTTTTTGAAAATTTAGATTTGGCAATTTCTATTTTTTTTGTAGTGAACGAACATCATCTTTTTAACAGAGAGGTTACTATTCTGATGTGTGAAATATGCTATGCTTCTTGTCTTGATAATGATAACATAAAATTATTTAAGCCTCAGATTGTTCTCATTTATCCAAATAAATCAACTGGCAAAAAATTCTTATTCTTTTCAATACAGTACTCTTCATTAGTACGACCTCATCAGATCCTCTGAATTAATTCTTTCTTTTCTTATACTTTTCTGCAAAAGAAAGAATAAATTTATAAAGTAGCTATAAACTTAACTAGTGGGTTATAATATATTTGGGAATTTGATATAGATCCCAACTCAATATCTAGTTATAAAAACTAAAAAGTGCTTTTACTATATACCTTGGATTTCAAACTTGAAGCCCCAGGACCCCTCTTAATTATCATTAGATTAAGACTACGTGACATCACATAACACAAGTTGTGCTTATCATAATTAAGGATGTTGCATTTTCTTGAACATATATAAAAAACGATAAAAGATCGGTTTTATTTATTCAAACAATATGATATATTTATATAGTCAACATGCACTTTCAAGATTAAATTTTATGTTAATTAATTATCCTAACAATACCGTTTAATTAATCTCATATTATATTGGAGTACATATTACATCCGTACACACAATACCAACATAAATCTGGTACTACAATTTAAGACGCGATTAAACTTGAATAATAATTAAATGAGTAGTAAAAGAGCATATATATTGACAAGTCTTGTAAAGCGAAAATTCCCATAATGCAAACACACATACATATCTCTAAGCATAAATACTCATTTTGCTTCAATTTGAAGCCACTAAACAACCTTAAATTACCCCACCATAACATCATCTTATTATTATTACAATTATCATCCACTCCCCCCTACAAAATTAAATCATCACAAAAAAAAAACCATAGGAAATTTAACTAGTAATATCAAATCTGTTCCCAAAACCACGAGAATGAAATACAACGAAATCTGCCACTTCAGCCACCCCCACCACAACCTCAAATTCGAGTACTCGGAGGCGCCGTTCAAGTGCGACGGATGCAAGGAGGCCGGAATCGGGTCGCGATACCGGTGCTCCGGCAGGGGGTACGGCGGCGCGTGCAACTTCGACTTGCACACCCATTGCGCGATACCATCGGCCTCCATCACCCACCCGTTCTACACCAAGTGCTCGTTCCAGTTCATGAGCCGTCCGCCAGGGGCGGTGGCGCGTTACTGCAACGCGTGCCAGAAGGACGTGTCGGGATTCGTTTACCACTGCACGTCGTGCGGGTTTGACCTGCACCCCTGCTGCGCCAAGCTGCCGATGGTGCACGACGACGGCGATATCAAATTGTACCTATACAAGAAAAATAGCGCCCCGTGTCACAGGCATGCATATTGATATAATAACACACCCCTCTTTTATTTATTTTTTCTATATAAATTAACTAAAATTGAACATGACGTTATTTGTTGAAGCTGGTCAATTATATATATTTAAAATATTAAATATTAATTTCACTTTCTCAATGTTAATTTTATATATATATAGAAATTAGAATTAATTTTGATTAGTTGTTGTACGGACTAGTCAGGTGTGGGAGAAAGGGGAGGAGCTGGAGTTACAGATCATCGTGCAAGAAGTACAACCTACACGTGGCGTGCGTGAGGGAAATGTTGGTGGACAGCTGGCACGAGCTCTACTACGGTGCATTGGACAAGAGGTACACCAGCAGCAGCAGATCAGAAATGGAGATTCGTGCCCCCAGCTTGCGGTCAACGCTGCAGACTCATGATAATCATAGTCACAAAAAAAGAGCAAAGGAAAGGGACTAAAATGCTGCGAGGTTGCAGCATTAGCGCTCCAGTTTGTGATATCCGCCGTTCTAGGGATCCCACCACCCTCATTGCTGCCCTTGTTGCTAATTTGATGTCCAAATAGTACAAATCCATTCCAATAAAACATAACCACATCATCCATCCATCCATCTTAATTAATAAGTAAGTAATTAATGACATGTGCCTATAGGGACACGTGGGTGGAATGTGTAACATAATTCATCTACATTTGACTAATTACTTGTAAAATTCAATTTAACACCAATGTTGTTTATTTTAGAATTACAAGCAAACTTTAATTGCCTTAATCAAGTTGATAAATACTGCATATTGTATTTTATTAATTGTTGAGCCTAATTATATTTAACTAGTCAAAATCTAGACAAATTATTTCTACAATTTATACATCGCGATTAGGAGACGAGATTTCCTAGACAAAATTCATATGCCATTCTATATTTTAAGATAATAACCATAAGCCACTTGTATTAAATAATTATATGATTAATTATTAAGTATATGTGTAATAAAGATGATATATATATATATAAATAAATAGTAGCGAGTTGACTGTGAATCGAGGTCTTATATAACATAATGTTGAGGCAATTAAACAAAGTGATGTTATTTAATTACATTCTCAATGCGTCCAGAACTTATAGTCCTTTCTGCCCAAACTCAAAAAATAATGAGACCTCGTTCCTACTTTTGCTTAAAGCGAATGCCACATGCACTTTGTTTTCTAACTTGATACTCAATTTCATGCTTCTACATTAACTCATTAACATATTATACGGATGGGACTTTAAATGCGAAAATAAATGTTAAAAGAGTAAAACACCTCCTTAATTTTTCGAAAATTTTGAAGAAAATTGCTAGTGATAAAGAACAGGCAAAGCTAAAATTAGATTGATGGTTCTGATTGATTCCCCACCCTCCCTCCCAACACGCCAAAAAAATAAAAAGAATAAAAAAAATTAATTCCAGAAAATTGGTGAACAAAACGACGTAGCAATTGAGCATTTAAATTTTTTTTAATTTCGTTTTGGATCAAAGTCCCTTTGCTTCATAATCCGTATAAAAAAATTAATTAAAAATATATATGATTAAACAAAAGATTAATTTATAATCGTCAGTCATAATTGACTACCCGCGGTATGAGCATAAAACGTCCAATTCCTAAGAAATGTCATATATATATATATTCGTCAAATTTGTATTAACGCTAAAAACTCAAATCTTAATTTGTTCAACCTTTGGTCGATTAGTTTGAAAGAGAGACGATATGAAAATGGTTTCAACTTATTCACACTTGATATAATTATATATTCCATGCATATTTTCAACTTATTCACACTTGATATAATTATATATTCCATGCATATTTCATTCTCACAAAGATTCAAACTTCAAATTTTATTTTAATACCAGAATATGCTTTATCTTTACGTTCTCACTTATAGATTTAGTTGTGGGATCAATTTATTGACCTATTTTAATATATAATCGAACCGGCGATCAAACCGAATTGGATACCGGATGACGGTTCAACCGGTTGGACCGATCGGATCGACGGTCCAACCGTTAAAATGATTTTTATCAATATTTTTAAAAGGTTCTCTATATTACATTAAAAACAAAATAAATGTGCACTAATAAAATTTAAAATTATACATTATAAGTTTCATTTTGAAATAAACACAATAGAATCATAGACAACACAATGCAATTTAAAATAAGGGTGATAAAAATAAGTATTAAGTTTTAAATTAATTAAAAAATTAAAAAAACAAAAAACAAAAATCTGGTTCAACCGATTTTCCGATTTTGACTATTTTTTCCGCGTTTCTAGTTTTGACCGGTTTTTTCCGATTCTGCCAGATTTTTTCTAGTTCAACCGTAAAAACAGGTTTTTAAGGGTAATAAGACCGGTTGAATCGGCTCACTCTATTTTAGGGGAGTATTAAAATTTTGCTTTTACCAATCACATGCATCACAATATGGCCAAAATGAATACAAAATTGCCTTCACATTTCACACTGTAAGTACAAATCTCGTGAATTAAAATATAAAACACGAAAAATGATTACAACTTATTTCTTCGAATTGTTGTGTTGAATATTAGCGGGTTCAAACTCTAATTTATTCCTCTGATTCTTCTCTTCTTTAACTTTGACTTGGACATATTTTGTAACGGTCCTCGCCTTAATCTTGTCTGGAGTTGAAAGTGGGGGATTTGAAACGTCGATTCAAGGACTGAATGTCTTGGTTTGGATCAAATGTGGCCTTTGAAGATTTTCTGGATGAACGTCTTCGAATTTAATGAAGAACGATCTTTGACTCTTCAAGTGTTTGATGAAGATCTTTGAATCTTCAAGGGGTGAACGAAGAACGCGTCTTTGGAGAAATTTGAATCGGAGGGGGTTTAGAGCCTTGATCTCGGTTTTGAGTTGTTCTGGGCGGTTTAACCGGAAGAACGCCTTCAAATCTTCAAAGTTCGCCTTTGAAGAAACGTATGATCGGAGGGACTTCGAGCCTTGATCTCTGATCAAACGTTGTTTCTGGATGCTTTTGCACGAAGAACACCTTTGAAGCTGCTTCGAATCTTCAAACGCCAGCAGAGGAGAGGGTAGGTCGAGCGGGTTATGTGTTTCAGAGTGGAGGGTGAATAGATCAAAAAACTTTTTCGTGGGAAGCTTAAGTTTTGCCGTGAAAAACCGGTTTGTATAAATCGATTCCAAGTTTTATCTTTTTAATCGATGTGAGAAATCAAACCGATCGATCGAAGCTTGGTGTTTGTCGATCTTAACTTAGAATGTATGCGCTTTAAGATTGTGCGATGTGAGAGCGATTAATCAAAGCAAATAAAGGCATTAATAAGATTTATAGTGGTTCGGACAAACCGGGTCCTACATCCACTCTTCCCTTTCACAAAGGGCACCAACTTAACCGACTTAACATTTGGACTTAGATTAGTGTGTTAGTCCAACACAAGACACCAACAGATGTTTTAAGAGTTCTCACTCAAACGATCCCTAAATCAAGATTAGAAACCCTAGATCGAATCTTGCTAAACAACTTATCCTAACTTGGGGGTTTGGGTAAGATTGTTGAGGTTCCAACTATGAAATCTTTTTCACAGATAAGTTGACTCGATAGCTAGATGAAAAGATTTCTTGCTAAGAACTTATGGGATGAACACAATATAAAATAAGCTTGTAGTTGTGTTCTTCGTATGAAATCGACTATAGTTTGAGCTTTTGATTATGTTGTTTGTCCCAAAGATTTCCGTATTTTTCTGGAAGTGTGATCCCATATTTATAGACCTTGAGATCAAAGAGCCGTTGGAGAGCAATTTGAATCTCGTGCTATTTTTTAGGTAGAGTTGCGGTGCTTGATGTGACGCGGCTTGTGAACGGCATGGCCGAAAGTTTATAAGCGGTTTGAGAGAGAGCAACATCGAAATCCATGATGTCGGCTCTTGTTCATGCGTGTCTCTTCCTTATTGGATGAAAAGCCTTGCTTTGTAGTGTTGTTCCTCCAACTAAGGTTGGTATTCATCTTGTTCGGATCGCAGGCGTATGATAAGATGAAACATCGATTTTTCATCTTATGACCGATCGTCGATCTGGAATCGATCAATTCGATGGAGTCTTGGCGCATTGACTTAGCTTCAACCCGGGTGACTCGCGATGAGGTCTTGGTCTTATCTTCCTGAAGTCATCCGATCTTCTAGTATAGAGGTTTGAGCTTCACGACTTGTTGAAGTTATCGACAAGATCGGTTAGATCGATCTTCCGCTCGTTTATTTAGCGTTACGCTCAGTCGGATATCGGCTTTCTTCCGAATCTTCAGATCGACCTTTACATATTGAGTTCCCCTCAATATGTGACCTATCTATTACATCGGTTTTCTATACAATCATTATCAAACTGGTCTCCTATAGCAAGATGTAAACATCAATACCTAATGTGTGATTCGGGTCTATTACATGTGTTTTTGGAACTTTCATCAAAACTATAAATTTCCCAACAATTTCCTTTTTTGATGAAACCAAAAACACTTGAGAAACCAAACGATTGATTAGTATAGAATGCTTAAAAAAGCAAGTAATCGTAAAGGAAAAAGAGATTTTGTCTTGGGATCGAAAAAATAAACTTTTCATTAGATATGATGATTACATGTTACATCGAGAAAAGTTTTGAATTTAAAACCGCCGATCCCTTGACGCTTCTTCGAATCTTCACTCCTTGGGCTTGTATCCTTCCCGCATTTCTCTTTGGTCTTGTGGAATGTTGAAAACTGATAGAGTTTCCATTTGACATCGGTTGTCCGCTTTTGATCGGATTATTTGTGATTTGCTCAAGATGTCAAAGTAGAATCTCTCAAATGCCATCTGTCAAACGAGCCATCCGCGCTTTTGAGTATATTAACAGATCATACTCTTGGCGAGATATCTTTACATTTATAAGCTTGGCTTCATTTTCCGAATACTTGAAAAGTGCGGATATTTATTACGTAACCGGTTGAGGAACTCATCATCTGGTGATTCTTCTTTTGGGACAAGATCAAGGACAAAAGGCATCTAGAAGCCATTCACTTCGATCTTATTCCATTCCTCAAACCTCTTGGCGTGTAATGCGGCGGTTTTTGGTATAATCTGCCGACTCTTTGCCGGCAACAGAGGTTACCGTGCAGATTTTCCGATTAATCCTTTCTTAGCCCTTGATTTGAACTTCTTTTTCAACCCTACCTTGTGCGTTTTTTCTGTCCTTCTTTCTTCTTGAGTTATCTCGTTCTTTGGACAATTTGACAATTAGCTCCTTATCACCAGATGTCGGATTAGTTTGTCTTGGTGGGTGGCTTTCTGGTGCGAGTAATGGCTTGGTCCAGATTTTGATGTCCCAAAGACCGCAGCGACCTTTCTTGCAATTGTGCTTTGTCCATGGGCCTTGTCATCGATGTGTCGGTTGGTTTCTCAATCCTTCCCCTTTTTGGTTTGATCAAAAAAGCGCATTGAGTGGGAAGTCGAGACCCAAAGTTCTTGACAATGCGATTTAGATCATTAGCGAGATAAACACGAAGATTGAGTTGTTAGATTACGAGCGATTGTGTCGGCTCTTTCTTGGCGGTTTCCATTGTTGCAAGAGAGTGTCCAAATCATTTTGTCAAATTTCTCTCCGATAACTTTCGAGCCTTTTTTTCGGTGGCGTCGGAAAAGAAGATTGAGTTTCATCCATTGTTTTGACTTGTCATCAGCTGATTTTGTAAGCTTTCAGCAGATATGGTGGACATGGATTGGGAGAACGATCTCGATTGATTTTGCGTTTTTGTTTGAGACCGATTTGTCTCTCGATCGATTAAGCACTCAATCTCTTCTTTGAGGAGATCTTTTGAGACAAAAGATCGATCTCTGAAGTTGATCGATGGTGATTTGGGATGTAGGAATTGGATCCATCACTTGATCGAGTTCGCTTGTTTGTGCCTCCGGTGGTTGGTCGTGAATCGCAAAGACTGGGGTTCCACTTTCATCGGCAGCCCTCAGATTCACCATTTCAAACGTCATTTTCGAGCTTCTTGAGCGATCTCGAACTTCTCTTCTTCCTTCTTTCCAACTTCCCTGGATGGATCGGCTTTCACAGATTTATCGATATGAGCTCGGTGGTGATCCCACTTTCGCGACTTCCCATATCGAAGTCAAAATCTGCGAACTCATCCGCACCACCCATCTGTTCAACAAGTAAGATAAGATCTCGAGAAGTTTTTTAATCCGGAGATCTCTCCGGTGAGGATCTCGACTTCTTCTCTCGATAGCGGGATGGGCGACCGGGTTGTGGATACATCTCATCAATCTCCGATTCAATTCTTAGTCGACCATTTTTCCGATGATGGTCTTTGTTGATCTGGATGCAGAATGATCTGTCAGATTCTGTTGGATGAGATGTGGAAGCTTCTGGTTGTGCTTGAATCGGCGGAAGTTGTCCGATTGGTTCAACTTCTGCAGTGGATTCTACCAGATTAGCGATTTATATCCGTTCGGGTTCATGGCCGGGTGAACTAGCGATGTAGAGATATGCTCTGCGGCAACGCTTTAGTCCGGCGGTGAATCGGCGAGGTTGAGAAGTAGATTTATCGATTTTGTGCTTCTACCGGATCGGATCGTTAGCGAGCCCTCGGGTTGAGCTTACTGTCGGTTTGTTCTTTTGTTCGCAAGCAATTCGTCAGCGCTTTTTTTCTTCTTCGACTCATCTTCTAGTCTTTAGAGTCGAGGGTAGGTTGCTTTTACTTTCTTTGGCCTCTTCTCCAGGCCTTCACCGATTTCGTTTCTTTTTTAAAGGAGCAAGCTGGTGTGGATGAGGCGGCTTCTTTGCTCTTTCCTTTCTTCTTTTTTTTGTTGAGGTGGGCTCCGTGTCATCGTCGGTGGCCCATATATAGGCGAAGTTGATGAAGAAGGCATTGTAGGACTTGATCATTCGATTCCATTCGGTAGCTTGGCGGTTTGTCTTTTAATAAGGATGCAACCTTGTTGAGATTCTTTGATTCTCTTTTTCGAGAAAAGACTGCACGGATTCATTGACTCCAAATTTTTCGTGTTCTTGGAGCAAGATGGCTTTTCGAGGAAGCCGTGCAATTGATGTTGAGCCCCGTCAATTATTCTTTGCCATCTTTGTACATTTTGGTGATGTGAGAGCATCTGGGCTAAATAAGATTCCCATGATCGTTCTTGACGTGGAATGTCAAGCAATGATCTATCTTTCTTTTGAGCATTGGCGCGATGAATCCGAAATTTGTCGATGTTTGTGCGCCTCTCTTAAGAGCTCCCTCTGATTTCTTCATCCTCATTCTCCTGTAGTGTCAGGAGAGATTCGCCACTGGCGGTGAACAGAGCAGCCAGTGATGTGCATTTGTCGATCGATTTCTTCTCCGTTGATCGACGACATCGGTTCGTCTCTCGGCTTTTTCTCAGATCCACACTCAAATTTTGCAAGAATTGAAGTGCTTCATCACGCATCTTTGGATTGCAAAGTGAGCGTAGCAATATGTTTCGATCCAAATTTCTTCAGATTTGTTCCACCTCCATGGATTCGAGAATCCTCGGTGGGTTCCAAATCGAAACGAACTTATCCTCGAAGATCTTCGTTTGCGATTCGCATAATTGCACATGATCTTTCCAAGTCCATGAGTGGCCATCTACATGTGAGATAGACTCATTAAATTTGTGCATAATCAATATCAATATCATCTTTGCGGAAAACAAAAAGAATGAAGCATAATTTCCGAAAAACAACTTTTGAAAACAATGTTTTTAAGCGAAAAGAAAGATTCATCATTGCTTAAAAAAGAAAATATTGATTCAAATTTTCGGAGACGATTTTGAAACGTAGAGTAAAATTTGAAGTTTTTCAATGAGAGTAATGCGAGTTTGTGAAGCGTAAAAACTCGTAAGGTTTGATGAATCTTTATATAGAGGCGGAGGGTACAATAAGACAAGATTTTGAAGATCAATCGCTTTTGAAAAGATTATGACGCTCCAGATTTAGCGGTTTTGATCGTAGGGTTGGAAAAACGCACGACACAAAAAACTTTTGGATTTAAAAGCACGATCAAGTAAAGAGTTAATACATGTACCCCACGTCCGCATTAAATGATTTGCGAGTACACGTCACAAGGATAAGTGGGTACAAGAAGGCAAATAAAATCGATAATGATCCGATAAATAAATAAAAACAAGAGAAGAGAGATCAGATCCGGTTGGTGATGTTGTTATCATCAATATTACTTGTCAATGTTGATTCCACTTGTTGATCTTAATCATTCTCGGGCCTAAGCCTTAAGAAATTTCCCAACTATGATCCTTTTAATCGATCTTCTCAATTCGTCCCGATTTGTTGAAACTTCAGCTTAGCCGATCTTTCCTTGAATACGCCCGATTTCCTTTTTTTATCGCCTTGATCGGTTGAAGTTCCCCTTCAACCGATATTTCTAACATAGACCGATATATCCGATTTATTGGAGTTTCAAGCACAATGAGATCTCTCTCATCCGATCATGCTCGTAAGTAATCGATTTTGGTTGACCTTATCGATCTTTTTCGGATAAAGCCAATTCTTGGGATAAGTGTTACCGCCAAAAACTTAGTCTAGAGTAGTAGCTTCTATTCCTAAGTAGGCGTGATTGACATGCGTAAATATCGCCCTCGAATCTCTCGATATGTCAATCAACCGTAAATTTATCCAATTATCGATCGCGTGATTTCTACATTTGTCCTTTTTGATGCAAATTTCTCGGATAGGCTTTTTGAATCGACAATTGCATTTGCATCCTTGCTTGGCCTCTATAAAATGGACCAATGTTTTACACAACATCACCCATTCACCATACTTATCTTCTTTGTAAGAATCATGTATCTTGGTGAACCCTTGTTTCCGGTGAGACTTCCGGCAAACACTTTTACACCCTTTTATATGGTTTCATCTTCTCAGATCAACCCTTTGCATCCCCATTCTTTGTTTTTCTTCATCATCTTCGATTTCACATCGATTCTTCGCAAAGCTTCTCTCTCTACCACTGTGGCGGATCTGATTTGTTGTAACCGAGAAGACACTTCTCCTAACCGTATATGCCTTGTGTGTCTATCTGGATGACGTAACGGAGAACCATCGGACTTAGTCACCGGTATAAAATATCACGGACATGTGTGCCCATGAGATCTGATGACCAACTCTTTGGCACACGTGCTCCATTTATCAGCTGGAGAGCCCTACTACTCCTCCTTTTAGGGCTCCTGGCTTAGTAATCCTGTCAATGCCGCTCTCACTTCACTTGGAGAGTCCATCAGTTTGCGGCATGGGATTACCTTTGAAGCCTCCCCCCTCACCCTGTTAAGTGGGGAAAAATGAGAAGCGTCGATTTCATAAAATCTCTCTCTCTTCCCCTCATTAACATTTAACTTATGAGTTCGGGTTTGGGTTTGGATGCAGGTTTAGGGTCCTAGGTTTAGGATTTTGGTTAACATATGTACTGACCTCCGGGTCTTCTTGTACTTGTAACTCGTAATGTAACCTCACCTTCGGGTTTTTATCAATGAAAAGTTCTGTTATTTCATTTTGTTGTGTAAATTCCTGCTTTCTTATGCGATTGATAGCTTCTTAATCTCTGAATCTTGCTTGTTGAATCACAAAGAAATACTATAACCAACTTGATTTAATCAGATAATCCTTTAAACCGAGCATTTTTTAAATCGATAAACCTTGAATTACGATCGGTTCTTTAAACCGATAGACTTAAAATCGATAACACTAAAAATCGATCGATTCCTTTGGATCTGGTAAGGCGTGTATATCGATCGATTTTTGCATATCGATCTCTTGAGATCGGTTAAGATACCAAACTCAATCGATTTCTCTCGATCCGGTTAGTCTCTTAACCAATTTAGTTTCGAGAGCATTCCATCAAACATTTTCGGTGACATTTCTCCAAGATCTAGAAGTCCTAGCTCATTGCATAAATCAATGAATCGATCTCGGTAGTGGCTTGGTTAGAATATCGCCTTCAGATATCAAGATGAATCTTTCCATTTCGATATTCTTCTTTTCAACGTGATCTCTTTGAAGTGGTGTCTACATCTACATGCTTGCATCTTGTATGTAGAATGGATTACGAGTGATTGCAATAGCACTATTATTGTCACGAGAATATAGGCACGTTCTTAGCTACAATGTTGTAATCCTCACCGCCGATCGAGCGGCGATTAGGAACAACGAACTTCTGCAGACCATATATTACGCTTTCAGATTGTTGATGTCGTGGCGATGTGCGCTTTTTGAAAACCACGAGATCGGTTTAATTCCTAGAACTGACATGTTCCCGAGGTTGATTTTTTCGTCGATCTTGCAACCTCCATAATCGTAATCGAGAATACCCACTAAGCTTCTAGATTATCATCGATGGGTAGAATAAAACCAAGGTTTATTGTTCCTTCAGATACTTAAGAATCCGCTTTAGTCGCTTTCTAGGTGGTGACCATTGGATTTGCTTCGAATCGCGCACATACACCTCATCGAAGGTGATATCCGGTCTCATTTGGCAATCGGGTATAATAAAGATCCAATGAGAGCCCTATATTCCTTCCGATTTGTTTTCGGCCGGGCCATACGGATCCATCTTGAATCCGGTCATCATAGGAATTTTGGCTTCCTTGCTATTTTGAATTCCAAACTTAGCCAAAATATTCCTAGTGTACTTTGCTTGGCAGATGAATATCCCTTCTGAACTTTGTTTAACTTGGAGACCTAGAAAGTAATTCATCGACCCATCATGGACATCTCAATTTCCCTTGCATCGCTTTCTTTGAATCTTTCACATAGGTTCTTGTTTGGAGATCCGAAGATGATGTCGCCCACGAATCGAACCATCGAACATCTTCTCCATCTTCTATTACGAATAAGGTTCTGTCCCATTGTTCCTTTAGTGAACCCACTTTCGATCAAGAAGCGGTAGAGAGTGTATCATACCGTGCTCGCGGAACTGTTTTCTGTGCCATAAAGAGCTTTTTCTTAAACGATACACTTGGTTGCCTTTTTTCAAAGCCCGGAGGTTGTTCGACATAAACTTCCTCCGCTAGTACCCGTTTAAGAAAAGCACTCTTACGTCCATCCGATACCACGATGAACCCTCGTGGGAAGCTTATCATAAAACACTTGATCGAAATAGCTTCAAAGGCGGCGACCGGTGCAAAGGTCTCATCGTAATCAATTCCTCCGATTGTGAATACCCCCTTAGCAACAAGTCTTGCCTTATTTCTGGTGATAACATTTTTCTCATCTCTCTTGTTCTTGAAGATCCATTTCGTGCCAATTACGTCTTGATGGCTCGGAATGCATCTACTAGTTCCCATACTTCATTTCTCTCGGCCCCATTCCACTCTCCTCCGCATGGCTAGAATCCGATTTGCGTCTTGTAATGCTTCTCGATTGTAGTAGGGTTCCTTCATAGACAGATAATAAGAATAATGGCACTTTCAACCAACTGATGTCTAGTTTTGATTTTATCGACGGGTCTCCAATTATCGATCAGTTGGATGACCGGTTATCCAGTCCTTCATGCTCGACGGCGTCGGTTTGAGAACATCGTCGTTTACGATAAAATCTTATTACTAAGTGATTGGGAGTGGTGCGAGGTTATGGTCCACTTGATAAGAACAAGTCTCGGTGATGTTGGAATCATCATGTGTCGATGTCGTTTCATGAGAACTTCAGAGTTCCCCGAACCGGATGGTTCGATTCTTTCTTTATCTCATTTGAATCAGCTTTTTTCATCGACAGGTTGTTCGTACCTTAGATCTCGATTGATCCGGTGAATCGCCTAGATCTGGAATGTAAATTGATATATTCCGATCCTTTATCCTTGATCGTTATCGATCCATTTTCTCGAATATCGGGTTCGTAGATCGTCTTTTGTTCTCGAGGCGATTTCTCTTGATCGAAGATGCTTCATCAAAGGTTACATAGGGGTGTTTCTTCCACAACAAGGGTTCGTTTGTTGAGAGACTGAAAGGCTTTTTTGCTAGATGAGGAATACCCTAGAAATATACCCTCATCGGACTTAGCCTCAAAGGTTTTCAACCCGACTTTTCCCATTGTTGTGTATGAAACACTTGCACTAAAAAACATGGAAGTAAGAAAACACGAGGTTTTCGCCTTCCACAGTTCATAGGGTGTTTTGTAGTGAGCCTTAGTCGGGGAGACACATCCGCTCGCAGTATGGCGTGGGTGTTGATTCTTACCTTGAAAACGGTTTGGTATCGCATGTTAAACTAACATTGTTCGGCGAACTTCTTTGAGAGTTCTGTTTCTCCGATTCAAATTACTCCATTCTCATTGTAGGCGTCCTCGCATTTGATGTTTCATGTCAGTATACCAAACTTAGAGCAAAAATCAAGAATAAAGGAGTTCGTAAATTGCACCTTTATCGATCCGATTTTTACTATTTCCGACACCCTTCTCATTTTGTAATCTTCTTAGTAGCTCGGGTATCTTGGTTTGTCGCCTCATTCTTCTTATGTAAGAATATAACCCGTAAACTTGGAATAGTCATCCACGATTACGAGTGTATTTTCGTCGTTGAGACCGACCGGTGTAATCGGTCCAAACAGATCCATATGAAGCAACGGTAAGATCTGCTTTGGATCTTTGGTCCGGAAATCCTTTGAATGAAGCTTTGACCCTGTTTTTCCGACACGCATAAAGACATGTCCGATCCTTCGAGAACACTTCATTCGGAAGTCCTTCCACTAGAGACATCTCGTTATCTTATTAAGAGTTTTAAAGTTCGGATGGCTCATTTTTTGTGCCGAGCCAATCGCTACTTTTGGAACTCTTAACAATCGCATGCATTTCTTGGACAACTGCTCCAATCACCGTGTAGATCGTCCCTTTTCTTGAACCGATTAGCAATATCTGTTGAGTGACTCGATTCTTGATAGTGCATTGATCGATCGAGAACTCAACACCGAATCCGTTGTCGCAGTAATTGTGAAACCGATAATAGGTTGTGCTTCGGACCTTCGACAAACGATACTCCAGGTTATTTGTACATCATCGTTCTCTGGGTTCCAACCCTTTGGTATAACCAAAGTTATCATCACCGAAAAAGAGTACACGCGGGCCTTTTCATTCTCTATGTAGGAACCGAGGAGATGTTTGCTTCGTCATGTGCCTTGAGCATCCTTATCGATGTACCGGATATAGTTGCTTGCACACCTCCTTTGTTGGCTGCAGACCACGCGAACTCGCAATCGGATCAGTTTTAGGTACTTTTTTGGATTGGGTCCCGAGGGTTAGGTTTGGATTTGGGGATCCATACAAACAGAGCACTTCTATGGTGATCGGTCGGATCGAAGGCTCGATTTGTCTCCGTGACTGTCAACATAATCATACTTATCCTCATATGCTTTTTCGATTTGTATGATTACTTGTGTGAACTCGATGACTTGGAAGACTTATGATTTAGCTTTTCGGTTTGTCTTCTTTTTATCCGGTGGTTCAAAAAAGATAGCCCTAAATTTCGACTATAGGGGTAAAACGACCGCTACCATCAAAAGATTCATATCCTTTTCAAGATAGATGGTTTTCGCGATTTACACTCCGAAGCATGCTTATTAGGCGGTGACGACTGACTGGTCTCGGATTAGACTTCCTTTTGTAGGTTGTCTTTTTTCGATTCCCGATCTGTTGATCGTTGAGGTTTCTTGAAGAACCGGGTTCTTCCGTTGATTCCTCTACCGATGCTTTACCGATTGGGGTCCATTTTGTTTCTTTCCGGTTGCACTTCGCTTTACCCCGCTCAACTGGTCTCTTACCCCTATTAGATACAAGTTTGGCTTTTTGGTGTATCTTTTTTTAAATTGCCCTCGATTACACCTTTTCGAGATGAATCGGTCGGGGCTTTTGAGGATGTGGAGGGTTTCTCATAGCCAAGTCCTCCTTATCAATCTTTACACGAAAAATAGGCGTTCATGTTTTTAAACGGTTTGAGATGATTTTGAAAAAACATCTATTTTCTTACGCAGATTGTCCTCGGAGGATTTTTGACTTTCATGCATTCGGAATAGCTCATCGAATTTTGCTTGCAAGATTTTGAAGTCATCGCTCATTGTCTGTTAATTTCCATTCGTTTCTTTGATCTGCTTTTCGATCGGAAGCTTTAACTTTGAGAATTTTAAATTCCTCGGTTACCTTCCGAAAGCGAAATTTGATCTAAGTTCAGAGGTTTTTCCGAGATCATTTTTTGCAAAGGTGATTATTTTCGATCCTCAAATTTTATCATTCTCCACAATAAAGATAAGTTTCTCTTTGATTGGAGAGATCTTCAAGCAATTGTTCCGAGTAGAGTGCAGGTCAATCTCCCGGCGGTGTGCTAATGATAGCAGTGTAGAACGAGCGAAGGGGGTTTGGAGGTTACCTCGATTTGGTCCTCCCTGGCCATCGAGCCAAAGTTCATTATCGTCGATGAGAATATCAGATCTTCACTTTCATAGAAAGTTTCGGCCTTTCTTGTCGGCGAAGTCTTCTGAGAGGAGTATCCAGGAGTCCTCGGAGGGCGGAATAAGAAAATCAATTCTGACGTATAAAGCAACCATGGCTCTTACGTCTCTAAACCGTTGCTCTCTTTTTGTTCTCTTTTCTTCCCTCTCTCCGGCGTCAGTGCAGGGCGATCGTCTTTATAGTGACCTGGCTTCTCACCGATTGAAGCACGCTCTCGGATCCACCTTCCTTCGGGTGAATCACTCATACAGCCTTGACCTATCGTGATTTCCCTTCGACGATAGTAGTCCGAGTTTCTTCTATCCGATTGGTTATCTCTTCCTTCCGGCATTCGACTATCTCTTCCCTTTCATCTCTGTGGATCCTCCAGATCATCCGGATCTGATTTCTTCCGGAGATCTATTGTTCGATCTCCTATCTCGCCCTCGGCTATGTTGATAGTCCTTATAAAATCTTCGATACTTACCAAGTTGTATATCCGACTTTCAAGCTTCCCGGTAAGCAACGCGATCCGCTCGGGCTCGACTTAATATATTTCCAATGGGTTCATTGGCCTTTGTTCTCTCATCGGGTTGCCTTGAAAGCAACAGATTTTGAAGTCGAGGTTTCAAAGAGGGCCTCGTCTTCATCGGCTTGACCTCTTTCAATCGAGTCGAACTCGTGAGCTTTTAAGACTCAAGAACAAGCTACTAGGTTTCATTCTTGAAATGTCCCGCAATCTTTGATTACCGCGGACCTTCATGTCCCACTTCTTGGTGAGAGACCTTAGGATCTTATAGTTGATATCTTTATCATCATCTCTCTACCAAGTTCTCAAGCTTGTTTATAGACATTGTAATTCTTCCATCGAGTTCGTTGATGGTTTCGTTGGGCAAGATCTTTCGCCGAACTTCACCGGTTCCGGCTTTGAAGACGGGCTGGTCTTTTTATCCTATTCATTTCCCTCGCAGATCTCGGCCGAGTATCCCACATTGCTTTCGCAGATTTGGAGATACTTAATCTTCTCTTTGGTGACCTTATCCATTGTCTTCATGATGATATGTCTTGCAATGGTGTCCGAGTATGTGAGTTTTCTTTTCTTCAGGTCCATCGTAACTTTTTTTTTCGCACAAGACTTCGTGGGAAAGTCCGGATCTCCTCCGATCGCAGGATTGTCGTAGTAAATGATGATGGGTCCTCTCTCGATGACTTCCATCATTCCGCCATTGATCGAGCCTAGATGGTTGGACATATATATGGCCTAATCGCATACTCATCAATAGAGAACTTCGCAGATCATGATACATACCGGATGTGTTATCCATGCCGAAAGTGATTTTGGAAAATGAATGAGTTTTAAAACGGTTTTTCAAGATCATTCAGATGACCACAATGACACGTAGTCATTGGTCGGAAGAACCAACCGCCTCGATACCACTTGTAGGTCCCGAACGGGTTATATGAGGCGTAAGTCTGAGGGGGAGGGTGAATAGACTTCAAAAACTTTTTTTCGTATGGAAGCTTAAGTTTTACCCGTGAAAAACCGGTTTGTATAAATCAGATTCCAAGTTTTATCTTTTAATCGATGTGAGAAATGGTCCGATCGGATCGTAAGCTTGCGTCAGTCTCGATCTTAACTTAGAATGTATGCGCTTTAAGATTGTGCGATGTGAGAGCGCTTAATCAAAGCAAAGAAGGCACACAAGATTTATAGTGGTTGGACAAACCGGTCCTACATCCACTCTTCCCTTTCACAAGGGGCACCAACTTAACCGACTTAACCGACTGGACTTAGATTAGTGTGTTAGTCCAACACAGTACACCAACAGATGTTTTAAGAGTTCTCACTCAAACGATCCCGTAAATCAAAGATTAGAAACCCTAGATCGAATCTTGCTAAACAACTTATCCTAACTTGGGGGTTTGGGTAAGATTGTTGAGAGGTTCAACTATGAAATCTTTTTCACAGATATAAAAGCGATCGATAGCTAGATGAAAAAAGATTTCTTGCTAAGAACTTATGGGATGAACACAATATAAAATAAGCTTGTAGTTGTGTTCTTGATGCGGAAATCGACTATAGTTTGAGCTTCTTGATTATGTTGTTTGTCCCAAAGATTTCGTGATTTCACTCTGAAGTGTGATCCCATATTTATAGACCTTGAGATCAAAAAGAGCCGTTGGAGAGCAATTTGAATCTCGGCTATTTTTAATAGAGTTTCGCAGCTTGATGACGCGTGCTTGAGAACGGCATGGGTGAAAGTTTATAGCCGTTTGAGAGAGAGCAACATCGAATCCCGCGAGTATCAGCTCTTGTTCATACGTGTCTCTTCCTTATTGGATGAAAGCCTTGCTTTGTAGTGTTGTTCCTCCAACTAAGGTTGGTATTCATCTTGTTCAGATCGCAGACGTATGATAAGATGAAACATCAGTTTTCATCTTATGATTTGATCGATCGCCAATCGATCCCCGATGGAGTCTGGGCGGCGCTGTTGACTTAGCTTGTTGGCCGACTCGGCGATGTAGGTCTTCCGGTCTTATCTTGGAAGTCATCGATCTTCTAAGTATAGAGGGTTTGAGCTTCATGACTTCATTTGAGTTATCGACAAGATCGATTAGATCGATCTTCCGATTACGGGTTTAGCGTTACGCTCTATAGGATATCGAAACTTTCTTACGAATCTTGAGATCGACCTTTCGTATTGAGTTCCCCAATATGTGACCTATCTATTACATCGGTTTTCTATACAATCATTATCAATTCGGTCTCCTATAAAGAATAATGTAAACATCGATCACCACTGTGTCCGACCGGGTCCTATTACATGTGTTTTTGGAACTTTCATCAAAACTATAAATTTCCCCAGCGAGGAGCTCTGAACTCTTCTAAATGCGGATAAATCGAATGTTGGTGTCTTAAATGCGAATGAAGAATGTGAAAAGTTTGGACCCCTATTTATAGGTGAGGGATGACAAACTTTCATTAATTGAGGTGCCACGTGGCGGCCTCTGATTGGTCGAAGGGATTTGATGGCATAATTAACGCAAATCATATAATTTGATTGATTTATCATTAATTCTCTTCTATTTATGACCAAATATCAGTCTGATTCGCCACATACAAGTATTTAAATGCTCGTAAAATTTGACTGACTTGTACCGTGTATATATTACATATCAGTTATTTAATTATTTAATTTGGAGAATTAATTTAGTAAATTCCCAACAAATAAATAAATAATATTTGATATTAATATGAATTTTTTACACGTGTCGCCATTTAATTGGGTGCAAATTTAATGTGCCCCCTCGTGCTTTGTTCAAGGTCGTTTATGGACTTAGAGTGAATGAAGCACGAAAATTTATTCACAGTCATTTTGTGACTTGAAGTAAATGGAGTATGAAATTATTCACGGTCATTTCGCGACTTGGAGTGAATGAACCATTCAACTTCTTCATTTGCATTTGGATTTGAAGAATTTTGACTTGAATTTATTTGATAATTTTATTTTCAGATCAAGGAGCATTTTCGCACGATTTAGTCTCTTGTCAAGGAGGTTTGATTTTAAGAGACTTTAGACACTCTTCTTCTAAAGACTATTGTTTCTTGTTGACCCGGTTTGATGACTTTATCTTTGAAGACAAAACAATCTTCAATTGAGTGACCTACTAACCAATGATACTTGCAGTACTTTGGGTTATTATTGCATCCAGATTCTTCTGGTCGTTTCATCTTCGGCAACTCAATGAGTTTTGCATCGAGCAATTCGTCAAATATCCTAGAGACGTCGGAGTCTAAGAATGGATATCGTCTTTGTCGCATATCTTTTAGAGTTAACCCATTTTGTCCCCTGTCTCGAGATTCTCGAACTGGTGGTCCTTCGTGTCCAGTTGTTGTCATGCTTAGCTCCATGTCATGAGCTCTTGTTGCTAACTCTTCAAAGGTCTTAGGTCGATGCCTTGAAGAATGTAGCGGAGAGCCCATTGCATGCCTTGAATGCACATTTCGATTTTGAAACTTCGGATAGCCGATCTTTGGTTCAAGCTCAAATTCCTCCATCGATTAATGTAATCGATCACGGGCTCTTCTTTCCATTGGCGAGTGTTGGTTAGTTCAATCATGCTAACCGTTCTCCTTGTGTTGTAGAAGCGATTCAGGAATTCTTGTTCCATTTGATCCCATTTATTGATGGAGTTAGCTTCAAGTCGATGTACCAGTCGAAGGCATTTCTTTTCAAGGATCGCATTTAACCGCTTTGCCAAGTGATTGCCATAAGTCCTCGCATTGTTGCATGTTTCAACAAAGTGAGCCACGTGTTGCTTCGGATTTCCTTTGCCATCAAACTGTTGGAACTTTGGAGGTTGATATCCAGCTGGCATCTTCAAGCTATCGATCCTCTTAGTATATGGCTTAGTGTAGGAGAATGATGACTTGGAACCTTCGTCGTATCTTCCCTTTACAGTTCCCAAGATGAACTCCTTGAGCTGGAGCATATCAATCCCTCCATCGGAAGAAATTAATATTTTCCCTCTCGTCCGTTCGATTCTCCGGTTTGATGCTTGGTTGAATTTTCAGCATCTTCTTGTTCATCAACTTGCTTTTGTTTTGTGTGGCTTGCCTCGCCACCATTTCCCTTGTTCATCAAGAGAGCTATCTGGAAATCCTGATTCTGGACTTTCGTTGCAAATCCTTCAATGACCTTGGTCAAGTTGGCAAGTTGTTCTTCGACAGTAGTAGCACCCGTCATCATAACAGAAGCTGTGCTTGAATTTGAGGAAGATACAGACAAGGATGGGAAGTGGAGTCCCTCGAGTTGTCTTCATCATTTGTCATCGATTGGAAAAAGGCTCATTTGCGATGAGTTCTCTTTGAAGGGTTGGCTCCTGAAGAGGTCCCAAAGCTCAATCTTCTAGACATGCTTCGAGTAACAACATTGGCTTCTTCAGCGTCTGAAGGACCAA
This sequence comes from Stenogyne calaminthoides, assembly GCA_037126765.1. Classification (NCBI taxonomy): domain Eukaryota; kingdom Viridiplantae; phylum Streptophyta; class Magnoliopsida; order Lamiales; family Lamiaceae; genus Stenogyne; species Stenogyne calaminthoides. Next base: position 33,097,011 of record JBBCBC010000023.1, on the reverse strand, counting down.
ACTTGATGTAGAAGATCCTACGAGAAGACATGTTGATGATCTTGAAGCTTTTCTTTGAAAGAGATGAGATGAGAGGTAGAGCAGTCCCACTGGGCGTGCCAAATTTGTAAGTACAAATCTCGTGAATTAAAATATAAAATACGGAAAATGATTACAACTTATTTCTTCGAATTGTAGTGTTGAATATTAGTGGGTTCAAACTCTAATTTATTCCTCCGATTCTTTCTTCTTTGACTTTGACTCGGATGATTTTGTAACGGTCCTCGCCTTTAATCTTGTCTAGAGTTGAAAGTGAGGATTTGAAACGTCGATTCAAGGATTGAATGTCTTGGTTTGGATTGAAGATTTTCTGGATGAACGTCTACGAATTTAATGAAGAACGATCTTTGACTCTTCAAGTGTTTGATGAAGATCTTTGAATCTTCAAGGGGTGAACGAAGAACGTCTTTGGAGAATTTGAATCGGAGGGGTTTAGAGCCTTGATCTCGGATTTGGAGTTATTCCTGGACGGTTTCGTGAAGAACGCCTTGGAGCTGGTGAAGAACGCCTTCAAATCTTCAAAGTTCGCCTTTGAAGAAACGTCTGATCGGAGGGACTTCGAGCCTTGATCTCTGATCAAACGTTGTTTCTGGATGCTTTTGCCACGAAGAACACCTTTGAAGTCGCTTGAATCTTCAAGAACGGTTGCTAGGAGCTCGAACTCTTCTCGCCCGGATCGTCCAATGTTGGTGTCTTAAATGCGAAATGAAGAATGTGAAAAGTTTGGACCCTATTCATAAGGTGAGGATGACAAACTTTTCATTAATTGAGGTCACATGGCGGTCTCTGATTGGTCGAAGGGATTTGTTGGCGTAATTAAAGCAAATCATTTAATTTGATTAATTTGTCATTAATTCTCTTCTATTTATGACCAAATATCAGTCCGATTCGCCACATACGAGTATTTAAATGCTCGTAAAATTTGTCTGACTTGTACCTTGTATATATTAAATATCAGTTATTTAATTATTTAATTTGGAGAATTAATTTAGTAAATTCACAATAAATAAATAAATAATATTTGATATTAATATGATTTTTTTTTACACGTGTCGTCATTTAATTGGGTGCAAATTTAATTTCCTTACCCATGCTATGGCCAAAACGAATACAAAACTGCCTTTCATATGTTTCCCATTATGGAAATAATTGTCACTTGTCACATCAAATCATATACTTAATTTTTGCATTTTATATTTACGCACCTAGATTGCCTTAATTAAAAAAATAAAACAACGACATTACCGCAAAAAAACAAAAATCAGTACAATAAACAATATGATTACATAAAATTTCTATATTTCGACTTCCAAAAAAATAACATACAATATGTACTTGGAAAAAAGTAATGGTGGAGTTGGTTCCCCTCCACTTTCCCCTTAGTGCTTGTCAATTTAACATCTTTAAAACATAACAAACAAAAATAATCAAAAAGTGACAATAATATGTATGCAATTTCAACCTGGAAATCCCAATCTTCTGTATTCATAAAGAAATGGGGCCGAATTATTGTTCAGAGCCTTGCTAGCGACGATGGCAAGAGCACACAAATCTTGAAGCGAGAGTGGCGATAGCAATTTCGAGAGTGGCATTAAGAAATAAATTTGGCCAATTTGTAGCACGTGGTCGCCTTCTAGTTGGGGTGCACTAGTGTTGATGAACATGGCGTCGGAGCAGCAGAGGTAGCAATTCCGGTGGAGGAAAGCACCTCCGCCGCCGTGATGGGCCGCCGGAACTCCTGCAGCCGCCCATCAAGATCCACCACCTTGGCTGACGGGGCGGCGGAGATGCCATTTGGTAGTGTTGTTTGAGAAGAAGCACAAATATTGCCCATCGGAAATTTTTGGGGTGGGGAGAATTTTAGAGATTTGGGTTGAATTAGATTTTGAGAGAGAATTAAAGTGTGTATAAATAGAATAGGTGATTGCTGATCTCAGAGTTTGACTTGTGATTGTTTTGAGTCTTTCATAATAAATTGCAAACGACATTCTCGGGTTTTCTTCTTTTATAATTATATCATTATTTTTTATTTTTTGCAACACATGGATAATTGGATATAGACGTAACGGTTTACGCGTCCTCATATTTCACAAATTGAATCTCTTTATTTAATTTAAATTAATTTAATTAGAGATTTGTACACATTTTCCAATTATAACTTCTTTTTTTTTTTGAAACATCCAATTATAACTTCTACTAATGATGATGTGTAAATTAAAGTACCACTATTGGCAATTTATCTAGGTTGGGGATTCACTTAGAGACAAAATGAATCTCATTTTCCAATTATAACTTCTATAATATAGTATAATGATGATGTGTAAAAGTAAAATACCATTATTGGCAATTTATCTAGGTTGGGGATTCACTTATAGCCAAAATGAATCTCAATTAATGCAGGTGATATGCGTCATCGATTTAATTTAAATATATTTTTAAATATAGAATTTATTATATTAAAATATACAATATGTTTATGTTAGTAAAAATAAATTGCATATTTTGAGATAAATAAATTGATGTTTCAATTAAATAAGTTTTATTTTTCAAAATTACACTTGAATTGCACGGTGCATCTGATGTATAAAAAAACTTATATTTAAATAATACTGCAAGCGGGTTTAGACTAATAACAACCTTCCATCCAAAATTATCAAATGTATTTTGTATCACAAATATTTGTATAAAATATTTTATGGATCAAGGATCCGTGAAATATGACTAAATCAGAGAAAGAAGCGGATAAAAATAGAGAGGAAGTGTTGTTTTGTTCATATAAAAACATAATTTTCAACATAATACGTGTGTTACAATAAAGATAAATGTGTGTATTGAAAAGAGCAAATATGTTTTACTTGTGATTTATCTTTACAATAATACATATTTAATCTTTCATTAACACATATTTTTTCTTGTAGTAACATAGAATTAGAATCGAGTTTTCAGTTCCTTCTTTATTTGTACTAATATTTCACGTAAAATATTTTACTTGATCTCCTCAACCAAATCACCTAAAATTACAATAGTATCAGTTAAATTATTACCTAAATTAAACAAAAACAAAGATAATAACTCATATAATATGCTATAAATAAGCGGGTGTAGATTAATAACAACCTTCCATCCAAAATTATCAAGTGTATTTTTTATCACAAACACTTGTACAAAAAGAATGTCATGGGTTTAAAATTCATGAAACATAACTAAGTCAAATAAAAAAAAAAAAGAATAAAAATAAAGAAGAAAGCGGATGAATAAAAAGAAAGTATCGTTTTGTTCATATAAAAATATACATTTTTAATATTTTACATATATTAATATAAAAATAAATATATGTATTAGAAAGTGCAAATATATGTTAATTGTTCTTACAAAACATTTAGCTTTATAGTAACACAGATTTGAGAGCGACTTTTCTGCTCCTTTTTAATTTGTACTAATATTTCAAGTAAAATATTTTATAGGAGCTCCTCAACCAATCACTTAAGATTACTATAAAAACAGTTAAATTGCTACCTAAAGGCTAAAACAGACAAAAACAAAGATAATAAGTCATATAATATGCTATAAATTTGGCGTGAATGATATAAAGTCCAACGTTAAAAAGATTTCTTTACGCATAATGGCAATGCCACATAATAATTTCCATTTTTTTTATCTGCATATATAAATTTATGATTTGATTATTACTTTTATACCATAAATATAATATTCTATTTTCCAATTTTAATTATTCTCTCAATCTCTCCCATGCTCAGAAATTAAAATACTACGCTAACCACCATTACTCCACCCCTGCATTAGTTCCAAACACAACGAAACAACTCATACACATAAAATTACTGAAACAAAAATTAATTTTTCTCACTATTATAATGTCTGCACTAATACACATTTGGGTTTGGACAGCTGTGAAAAATGACCTTGGAGAGCGGTTATAACCGCCTCTCCAAATAATATCATCAAGCTTGGACAATCGATAAAAAACATTTGTCTCTAAATCAAGATTTGGGCAATGGTTTTCAACCGCAAGATGCAAGAGGTGTCTTGATAAACGCCGGTTAATAACCGCTATCTAACATAATTTTTTTATATAATTTCGTTTATTATGTTAGATAGCAAATTTATTAAATCTTGTCAATATCTTTTTTTTTAATTATTAATTTATATTTTAAAAATCCTATAATAAAACTATAAACCAAAACTTATATATCGTCCAAATATCATAAATCATAAACCAAAAATTCTATAATAAAACCATAAACCAAAAACTTACACAACATATATATATACCAAAACATCAAATAAATAAACATACACATCATGAAATAAATAAACATACAATCATAAACATACGTCAATACACCAAAAACATGAAATATATATCATCATAAATATATAATTTAATTACATGCTACCAAAATTTCAAACAACGATCACTCAATATCGTATGAATATAAGAATCGATTGTAAAAGGTACCGAATCCAATCGTTTTTCCATTTCTCCGATCTTTTCTTAGAGTAAGACTTGAGCTCACGTTCATAGACAAACTGCAAAACAACGAATCAATCAATATAGTATGAATTTTTATTCAATCAATAATAATTTAAATAAATTGATAAATTGACTTACATTGAGAGGAATGTTAGTTAGAGAAAAGCGCGGATTATATCTTCAATAAAGCAACACACAAAATGTCCATAATGTTCATTATCTCGTTGCCTCGGAACACCGTTGATTAACAATTATAATCACGTATTACAATTATGATTTCTTTTCTATTAATTTGATAATTTACTAAATTAAATTTACCTTAATGTTAATTCGAGTTCACTTTATTTAACTTAGATCTTGAACCTTGACTCTGAAGGCGACTCGATACATCTTCATCATTATTTATTATTATTATAATTAAAAAATAAAAATAGATTAAATATGCATAATTTTAAAAGTAAAACAAATCATTGTATAGAATATTAAAAATGAACTTTACGCCATATATATGAAACGAGATCGTAGGCGATTTGAATAAACTTCATCCCGAAATTTGGGTCCATAAAATACACACTTAATGTATTCATGTGTATGGCGACCAAAGACCCAATGGTTCCTATATTATATTGAGAATATTAAAATTAGCGCAAATTTAGCATATATATGTGCAAATATTATAAACATGAATACAAATTTTAACGAAATGTTTATCACTCACCCCACATTTGTTGGCCAAAAAAATGAGATGATCGCCTCGGTTTGATTCAAAGATATGATTAACTAACTCATCCATGATCTGTACCTATCACCCAATATGCAAGACACGCGGGGATACGAAGGAATACATTCCACTTGCTCGGACATCTCCGGAGAGATATACCTCACCCAAATATCTTTAACCAACACATATACGCTTAATTAATATTTAAAAAGAAAATTAAACTATCAGAAATTGAATATTGAGAATTAGTAAACACATACCGAGGTAAAGGGCTATGGTGGTTGCACTCAACCACTCGTCATTCAAGACTTCGCAAGACATGTTCTCATCGATTTAATTCTTGGAAAGTATTCGATGAAAGTGAGCAAGCATGGGAACCGTGGCGATCTCGAGAGCATTAGGCGATACCATCCGGTGCACCCTAGATCATACATAATCATCGTGATCTAAGTCTCAATCATGGGATAACCAAGTCCGAGCCAGTGTGGAGTCCTCGTTCTCCTCCGACCGCTCACGACACCCCTCGATTTCTCTTTAGCCTTTTGTGGTGATTTCTTCCGAGGCATTTGTGGTGTCGCAGATTCTACAATTAATTTGCAATATTATTTAGAACCACAAATAAGATAACGAACTTTAATAACATATATTTTACCCTCATGATGCTAGAGACCAAGTTTTTCGGCCATTCGATGAAGTGCCCGATCCCATTTTTATTATGGGTGGCGAACTTCATCGATTGGTTTTGGCACCATGAATCCTCTTGTCGGGACACTGGTACATCGAGTGTGACCCTCACGAAACCGGGAGTGATGGGATGACCATGAATCATTCCATGGGAGGCAGGTAACGTTCTGCTGGGCCACCAACCGATCGGGATCCTCCAAATAAAAAAAAAGTAAAAGGTTTTAGTTGATTTGTTAGAATAAGATATTTAGTTAGAAAATTTTAATACACTAGTCTTTAATTAAAACAAATGTGAGACATGCATATCTGTTACCTGAGAGACGTTTTGAAGTGCCTCAATAAAGTCGTCCCTAGGGTTAGCTGAAAACATAGCATTAGCGACACTATGTTCACAGCTTGCTCCAATCGACTACATTCCGTGGCTCGATCTTCTCTCGGACCTCAAACGTTCCACATCTTTAGACAACTTGGCAACCTATTCCGTTAGTATACCCACCATATTCATGGCTTGAAGACCAGGTGTCATTGCTAACGATGTCTTCGTCACACCATATCCGACACAAAAGCAAAATAGGGATGCTCGCGGCGACCTATAGCCCGTCCAAGCAGATCATCGGGGCCGATAATGCGGATGTCGCCGGGCGTCATGGTGCGAGATAGACGCCTCCGAATCAAAAACAAAAAATTATTATTTAATTATTTATTTATAAATAATAGTTTGTAATTGAAAGATAAATTAATGGATAGATTACCACTTCTTCGATGATGATGCGGCGTAATGGGGATCGTGAATATTCTGTCTCGACCCTTTCTCGATAGTCCGAAATAAGTCGAAGCGGGTAACAATAGGCTCACTCTCTCAAATTTTTCTTCTTTTTCTTTCTTTTTCGATACGATAGTGATGAATGTGTCCCTTTATTAGATATATTAAAAGTGAATATATAAAAAAAAAATTAAAAGTTAGGATTTTGATCTCACCATATTTTCTCTTATTCGCATAACCTTTGTTCGATCCACGATATCGCCTCCATCGACTTGGCTTGATCGCGATTTTTTACTCTCGATTCTACAATTATAATAGAAATATGATAAACATTTGAAAAAACTTAGGGCATTAGAAATTGAGGAAATGACATTGATCAATTTTACCGAAATCATCCTCCATAGCTCTGCTCACAAACTCATCCCAAAGATGGAGCCACCATAGGGCTATTATGACGATCTGAGGGGGACTAAGCCGAGTAAAGATCGGTTTCAGGATCTCGTGTGTTATTCTTCTCAACCAAGTCCCGAAAATTCTTGGCCATTACTCGATTTTGCGACAATATTTGCTTCTTCTTTGTGTGGTCAAGACCTCGAATGTAGTCTATTCGCATATAACATAACAATTTAGTAAATTTAAGGGTCATACTACAACTTTCAATAAATATATAATTAACATACCGTAAGTTCCTCCCATAATCTTTCCTTCAAAGGAGTGGGTTTGAAACTACACGATCCTTGGTCAAAAGACGATAGGGATCACTCTCTCCCGATGTGACTCCAATGTAGAAGGACAACGACTCACTTTCTTTTTTCTATTGCTGTCAAACTCATTGAACGATAACTCGCAATAACATAGTATTTAATTGGGTTCAACGATCAATCAATATATTTATTGATTTCAAAACCGTTCAATTGTAATAAAATTACTCAAGTGTTTTCCTTCTACGAGCTCTCTTAATAGATGACATGGTGACTATACCTCGAGTGTGCTTCTCCCCGAGTCGCTAGTGGTGGTGGGAGCATCGGTGTCACACTCTCTCAAGTCATCAGGATGCTGTCGATCATATGCAACATGATCATATGCGCCATGATCTCCATCAGAATATCCATCATCATCTCCATCATCTCCGGGATATGGCAAACTAGACATGATCTTGTAAAGCAGAAGAAACAACATTTAATAAACAAAAAAAACAAACAATATTCAAAACTATGCTTAAATCCTCACACAAGCATATTATCAAACACCTTGAGTGCATCAATTGTTCATATCTAAATTAGCATAAAAAATCAAGCCAAACCACACAATATGTATTCATCTCTAACAAGTTGTTCATCTCTAACACTAACAACATTAATCCTAATAAATTAACACTAATTTATGTTTAAATCCTCACACAAGCATATTATCAAACACCTTGAGTGCATTAAACACCAATATATATACAACAATATACATACACCAATACATACAACATGATATATATACACCAATATACATGATATACATATATACACCAATATACATACACCATACATACAATTAAACAAAGTCACTAACAACAATTAAACAAAGTCACACAATATATATATATATAAACAATTAACAATATATAAACCAAGCATCAATTGTTCATCTAACAACAATTAATCCTAATAAATTAGCTAATTAATCAAACCAAACACAATTATATAAACATTTAATCCTAATATATATATACATACTAACATATATATACATATACACAATATTAATTCAATATAGATATACATATTAACATACTTTTGAGAAAAGTATTTCTTGAAAAAAAGCACTTTCTCATTTGTTGTTTTGAGATTGAACATACTTTTTAAGTTTAGGATTTTACTCCGTTATAAATAAAAAAATAAAACTATGATTTTGCCACCTTAATAATATATTGGTTTTATAAATATTTTTCGTAGGGATGACAAAAACTCTTGTCAAGATTCTTAAATTTTGAATTAATTTATTGTTAATCGGTGAATAGATTTGAGATGCATATATAAAAATTCTAATGAAATCAATAATTAATCTCATAATTTTCAACCTAAAAAATTCGATGGTTTTCGCTATCTTTTTTTACCAATGAAATCGAGAACCAAGCAATCCATCCCTAATTCAATTCACTAAAAACATAACTCCATTTCTTTTTCCGCAATTTTTTTATCACATTCATACACGGAGTAGCAAATTCAGGGCAAATATAGTCAAGAATATGTACATACATTTATATATATATTGTGTATATGTATATATATGTTAATATGTATATATATATATTGAATTACCTATGGAAGGAGAAAAGCTAGGCGGGCGTAAGGGGTAGGGGAACTTAGCAACAAATGACGGCGGAGGGGAGGACATGGCGGATGGTTCGATTGGGGGAGAGAGGAGGAGGAGGCTAGGCTTCAACACGTTCGCGATTTGGAGCTAATGGGTGGCATTTACGGCGGTGGAAGGGAGAACGCGGCGGAGTTCGATTTAGGGTAGAGGAAGGAGGCAGAACCGATATCAATTTGGTTTAATTCACGATTTGGGGAAAAATTTCCTTTGGTTCGCGATTTGGGTGTATATATATTAATTATCGACCTCTTGGGCAGCGGTTCAACCGCTGTCCAAACTCTCTTTGACAGCGGTTCAAAAACCGTTGTCTAAAAACGTTCACAATGGTTCTAAACATTTTTAAGTGTTGTCTTGGACAACGGTTTTTGAACCGCTGTCTATTTTTTTTTTTTTTTAATTAAAACCCATTTCCAAATTTTGTAGCTTTAGAAATTTGTTTGAAAAAAAAAAAGGTTGTCCAAGTCTTACAAAGGCTAAAGTTTTAAAAAATGTAGTAGTCTTTGATATCTATTTTTCATCTAAATGTGTGTACTGGCAAACCGCCCATTTTATAAAAAAAAATTATGCAGCTATAATTAGTTAATTACCGTGAAATTATATGTGGACGGCATTTCTCCATATATTTAACTTCACTTGTCGTTTTTAGACTAAGATTATGCAAACAAAATTGCATCTATCTATGATAATCTTTGAATCTATATAAATGTAGTTGTTGTGAGACGGAGATTGGGGATTGGAAGCTTCAAGCGGCGGAGTTTGCGAAGATGAGTGTGGAATTCGAGAAGGGGGGTGAGGGATGTAGTGAAGCTGTGAAGCAAACTGTGTTGATTGAGGATTTTGTAATTAAGAGAAAATTGAGGGGGGCCTTGTCGGAGGATTTTGGGAAATTTGGGTTTATGTGCATGAGTTGTTTCGTTGTGTTTCAGTAATTCTCCAGTAATTTTTGTTTGAATAATTATGAAGGCGATGTTGGTTAGTGGCTTAGTGCAGTATTTTAATTTTTGGGCGTGAGAGAGATTGATAGAATAATTAAAATTGAAAAATAGAATATTATATTTATGGTATAAAAGTAATAATCAAATCTTAAAATTATATATGCATAAAAAAATGGAAATTATTATGTGGCGTTCTTGAAAAGTGGCCGACATAAATATAGTGTCAATTAATTGAATTTCTATATCATTCTCAATAAATTTGAATGTAATAAATGAATGCATACTTTTCACAATTGTTTGATTTCCTTTGACGCGTGTGTTGGGATGACTAAGTAAAAAAAATGGGTCTTCAAAAAGAATTAATTGCATATAATGTTCGTGACATAATGCCGAACCATATATGATATACTCCTTGCGCCACATAACTCTACCTATAAACATTATAACTACCAACTGAAAAAATAAAGATATAGGAGTACAAGTTTTACAGTGAATTATATTTTAAGTTAAGTTTTTTTTTTTTGGTCGGGTATATTTCAAGTTAAGTGTTAAGAAAAAATAATAATGCACTATTCATAAATGTATGCCACGTCATATTCTTGAAAAGCTCAATAAATAATACAAGCTCCTTATTTCATACAAAGTATATATAATATTCATCTATATATATATATATATATTTCAAATTTCAAATCTCATTTATTTACGCATCTAGTTCAAATATTCAAAATATATGTGCAATATCACGTAAATGCATTTTGTACATTTCGAGTGTTTCAATTAAAGCTTTATATTTATATTTTGACAAATTGTGGCCACACTTTAAATAACAATTCCCCTACTTTTATTCAAAATTACACTAATTATTACTCAATTAATATCAAAATATTCAAACTTTCTGTAACCTTCTTCACATTTTTAGTTTTGTTACACATCCCTTCAACAAACAATACACTTAATATTAAATTTTAAAAAAAAAATCTAAGTCATTTTTCAAATATAAAGCTGAGTTATTAATTTAGTACTAGTACTATTTTGTCGTGAAGTAAATTGACAAGTAAGGTGACAGCTGAGGCCCAATGGTAGTAGCATTAGCATGTGCAATGGCCTGAAGGATTGTTGCCTAATTTGATTAGTGATGAGTTGGGCTTATATTAGGGCTACCTACGGCCTATTTGGATTCGAGTTCCAACTGTGTTTGGGCTTCTTCTTACTATTTAACCCCAAATGTGGACCACTTCTATTCCAATCCTAGTGCTACCTCACCCATCTTTTCTCAATTAGTAACCAACGGTGTGATACTTTCCAATTTTGACGGAAATATTCAACTTTCCAGACGACTTGTTTTCATTTTTGAACCACACACTTCTACTATAGTAATTAGTACTGCAAAACTTATCTTATTTGGACATCCCAACATTACTGTAACACTCTAAAAATAAAAATAAACATAATATTAATACACTCACAATACTCTTATTTTATTCCACTAAAACCCACTTTACTTGATTTGCGGTCCATTTTTGTTGTTGCAATAATCATGGGACGGAGGGACTAAATCGTATATATCACATGTTTCAATTTAGTCCAGTATATTATCAATTTAATAGGGTAGTTTGACCGGACTCCGGTGATTTGGGACTAAATCGACACAAATTGAAAATATACAGGACTAAATTGAAACATGTGATATATACGAGATTCTTTCAATAAATGTGCAAAGTTACGGGATCATCGGAGTGGGATGATTCCATCCGGGTAAAAATGGCGGAATGGATTTGTTTCCGGGTGAAAAATCAAAAAATTGATTCATTGCGGAGGAGAAATATTTTTTTGTAGAAAAAGGATTAGGTCAATTTTTTTATCAAAGAATGGAAAAAATACTTTGAGTTAATAAGACATGAGATAAAATATTAATTTACTAGTGTATCGTATCTTTATTTCCCTATTAAAGTTGAAATAAGAGCTCCTAATTTTCTAGTTTTATTAAATACTTGGTCATACTTTTTTTTTAAAACTCAAAATACATCCACATTTATTAATCAAGCAAATTAAACATATAAATAAAATAAAACATAATTTTAATGATATAAAACATCAAAATCAAAAGAAAATAATTCCACAATGTTTTCCAAGTGATAATATAGTTATACGTATTAATTAGAAAGAGGATATCATAAATAATTAAATTTTAAAAAACTATCTAAAATGGAAAACATAAGAAAATGTTACTTTGCGTCAACTGCTGGCCTCAAATTTGAGTCCAGCCAGGATAGCCTTTTGAAAGGTGGGTTAATTCTATGAGAGAAAGGGTAGAAAATTGAGGTAAAATAGAACAATTTGAATTAGCATTCGAAATGGTCTAAAGTGTGATAATTTCCCAGGATGAATTATCAATTACTTTAAAAAAATTAATGAGACACACTTGAGACGATTTCACAGTAAGACGAGACACAATTTAAGCACGGTATATTAATACTTTGAAAGGAATGAATATTGATTTGTGTTAATTTATATCTCGTCTTATATGAGTTTTTGTCAAAATTAATTATTGATAAATAAAGCTTCTAATACTCTCACAACCAAAATACAAAATAGGCGAATAATAACAACGAATTTTTATTAATCTTCACTACAAGTAACACCTTATTTTTATTTTACAATGTCGGACAATATCACAAATTTTGACTCAATTTAAAACATAACAAAGGAAAAAAAACACTCACAACCAAATTTCAGAAAATATAGAAATAAGAAAATGAAAAATCAAGCAGATAGGGAATAAAGCTTCATTTCAGCCTTAATTGCAGCAACCAAATGATGATAAGCCACACCCCATGCCTTGTTCATTTCGGCTGACCACATTTCTCCAACTGCTTCTTTTATTGTCTCCATTAGTGCATATTTTGTCACCTGATTATTGCAAATTATAATTATTAGCATAACTATAAATATATATATATTCCATTAAAATTGAGAAATGGTACCTCAAAATGTTCATCAACGACGCCGTATTTGGCATGTACGGCACCCATTTTTTTAAGGCTTGATTCTCTGATAACAACTTTTCCTGCTTTCCTCAATTGTACCGCTGCTTCACACGTCTGCAAAAACCCATATAAAAATATTTAATAAATTTCCCCCAACTTAAGTCTAAGGCATAATTAAAATATGAAAAACATATAAATTAGAATATAGGCTAATTTCGAGTTATGTATAATGATATGTGAGATTGAAAATTTAAAAATATTTATATTGACTAACCATGACAAATACAGTCTTAGCATGGGGCTTAAGTTTAGGATTTTGTTCAACTGGAACATCTGAGTCTCGAAGAAATGGGAACATTTTCTGGGCCGATGGTGCTATCTCAAATATCCTGACAAAATAATCAATTAATTTATCCATAAAAGCACTTCATTAAATTAACCAACATAATCCAATCAATTATTATATAAAGTTGGGATTAATTACTTGAGAAAAAACTTGAGACCCCATTCTCCAGCATTCTTCTTCATCAAGTTCCATGACTTCACCACCAGAGCTTCTTCTTCTTCAGAAAAATAAATTGTCTCTTCTCCATCTTAAAAAATAATTAAATATAAAGTTAAAATAGCCCGATCAAGTAGTATACTAATTTGAATCTAGTATTCTTAAAACACATTTATAATGTACATATATGATGTCGAAATACATTAATATAGAATATGAATCATGTTTACATTAAAAAAAGTTATGAAATTGACAAATGGCCTAGTAGGTAAAAATAAATAAATAAATAATAGGATAGATAAGGTTATGAAAAGCACAAGGTACTAACCTTTTTGATGGTTTATGGTGGTAGTAAGATGATCAGTACTCATGGCTGAATTATAAATGTTTTTAGAGAATTAATATTGAGAAATGAATGAATGATGAGAAAGTATTGATGGATTGTGAGTTTTAAATAGTAGTATATGATTGGCCCTTCATGATAGTAAAAAGACATTATTAATTTTGGAGGAAACAAAATTAAGTTTGGATGCGTTTGAGTGTGCAATGGATTGAAATTGAATTGAAGGCCGAAAGATAAAACCAGCAACTACACATGTCGGCGGAACATGGTTTTCCAGTTTTTCTTATTCTAATTGGTGCTCTTTTTTGGGTGGCTGCGGCGGCTTGACCGGATATATTTATATTTTGAATAATGTTATTCCACAAATTTTTGTTTTGTGTCTACTCAACTACTCCCTCCGTCTTCAGAAAATTTAACACATTTTATTTTATATGTTCTATAAAACTTTGTACACCAAGAAATAGACACAATATTCTCAATTTATAACCTTACACTATACACTTATTACTCCTCATACATATTTACTACCCTCAAGATAAAACAATTTTTTCTTAATCTTATAGAAAAGTTAGTCAGAGTCTTAAAGACGGAGAGAGTAATAGATTACCAAAAAATGAAAATAATAAGTCTCTATGCATTCAACAGACAGATAAATATAACTTTTTACATTGAACGCAGTCAAATTTATTTTTCCATATTAATAATTCGTGGTTGATCAAAAAAAAATATTTTCATGATTCAATTAAGTTTGTCAAGACAGGACAATGGGCGGGCGGGAGGCTAAAAATTTTATGTCATAAAATTCCAACCCAACCCACTAATTAGCGGGTTCTTATGTTCAAGGCGGATCACCCATTATTATATTTTTAATATTATTTTATATTTTAAAAAATTATAAATATGTAATTTAAAAGCTCTAAATACATTAAATTCATCAAAGTCAAAAGAAATCAAACAATTTGTGTTGGTTATTAACTTATTATTATTATCACTACAAAAAAAATTAAAATAAAATATTTCTCATAAATAAAATTAATCATTCATTACTCACAAATATAACTTCATATAAATTGAAATTTACCACTAATCAACCATAATAATTTATAAACATAATCTTCTACATATTAAATTTATCATCTACAAACTAAAACTTACAAGCACTAAAAAAAAAACATAAACTTACAAAATATCCCAAAAATAACATTATAATTGCTAAAATATATAATATAATAAAAAAATTTAAAATTATTTTAGGAGGCGGGCCAACCCGCCTAGGGCCCGCCTCAACCCATTAAAAACCCGCAGAGCCCAAATGGGACGGGTCCATCCAGCCCTCCTTCAAACCAGGTTAAATTTTTTCTTAACCCAACCCACCTATTTAGTATGGAGGACGGGGCTGGCCCTAACGGCTCAACCTGCTTTTGACGGCTCTAGATTCAATGTAAATAAATTGAATCTTTTTCAAGACAATAAGTTGTATGATTTAAAACGATTTATGAATGCGGTCTTGACCAGATGATACAAAACTTAACCATAAACTAGTGATTTAGTGGCATTACTAAATTGGCTTTGTGTCTAGTAATAATTCAAACACGAAACAGTTTACAAGAATATATCCACCAAAACGAAAATTAAGTTGATTGGCATAGATGGAAGCAGAGGGCAAAATGCAACTCAAAAGTCAACCACAGACAAAAAAAAGAGATGGGAATATACAGAAATCAGAATTGTAAGAAACTAATATTCCTACCATTTTATCTCTCAGGTGAATGAAATCAAGAAATCAGCCACAACCATAACTCACATCTGGTGTAGCTACAACAGATTCAAATGGAACTTCAACTCTCTCTTTCACAACACACCGCCTTTCTTTCGCCGTTTTCCATCACAAGAACCTTCCCCGGTGGGCACTCCAAACTCGTCCCCTTCTCATCATTCCCTCTCAGCTGAAATAACATATCCAAAAGCTTGAACTCATTATCCCATTTCCTTAATCGTGGTTCAAAACCCGCCATACCCAAGATAGTGATCAGCCCGGCTATGGTCAGGGCCGCCTTAGCTGCTGTCCCTATGAATGCTTTAACCGATTTCAATGGCCCAGATTGTCTCTCAGATTTGACAAGATTGTTGGGAACATCATGGGCCTTTTTAACCCCATTTTGAGAGATTTTCCGTGAATTGGAGAGGTAGCCATTTTGTGAGACTATGGATTGAGAAGGGCGGCTAGGATACGGAGGAAGGAGGAGATCATTGCTGTCCTCTGTTTCACTAGCGAAAGCAATTGCCTCGTTTATCACTTCTAAGTCCTTGCCTTTGTATTCCTTCAGCTCTTTTAGCAACTTCTTTTGGCAGCATTCAATCTCTCCCAAGGTGGCTTCTTTTTCGTACCACTGTTGCTGCTGTAGTGCCTATTAACCAAAATAAGAAACGCACCACAGTTTACAAACAAATGATGCCACATTTCAAGATGAGTAACACTTGGATGCACCAATTGCACGCATACTGTTCAATGGAAATAACTGATATTGTTAAGTGAAAACAGCTAATACTGCACAACTAACACTTTTAGTAAAACAACTAATACCATTTAAAATCACTTGAGTTGCACGGTGTGCAACTGGTGCATAGAAGTAT
Organism: Stenogyne calaminthoides; assembly: GCA_037126765.1. Taxonomy (NCBI): domain Eukaryota; kingdom Viridiplantae; phylum Streptophyta; class Magnoliopsida; order Lamiales; family Lamiaceae; genus Stenogyne; species Stenogyne calaminthoides. The sequence goes on along the minus strand of JBBCBC010000023.1, from coordinate 33,080,538 downwards.
TTGCCTTACTTAAAACGGCCCTAATAACCTGATAGAACCATGTTAGTGGAAGATACATCGATGAAGATCAATTCTCCTTCAATCTTCTTAGGTACTTAAAAATTAGTGGTGAGATATAGGATGTCTAGCTACCTAATATGAACATGCAAAGAAAGATGAACATGGCAGGCTGAAATAGTAACTTAGTAACCATTGTTAAGATTTTTTCCACCTAGCAAAAAATTAGCTTCTATAAACCTGTTATTTATTATGCTCCGCCAGATTCTTGTTAGTCATGCATCATCAGGTCAGTGCTATTAAGTAAGTATTAGTACTTATACCGCAGCATCCCTTGCAAATATGAAAGAAGGTGGACCTGAATTATCAAAAAAATATTTCATTGTCCTATTCAAGATAATCACACAGAGTGAATATTTTTTTTTCCCATTATATATAGAGTGGATACCTTTTTCCACATATAGAAGTGAATATTTTTCCATATGTATAGACTGAATATTTTCTTCCATAACAGGCACTTTTATCATCTATGTCTTTTTGCTTACCTCAACGAGAAATAAACTGTGCTTTATAAATGCTTACCTATGTCTTATTATTATAAGATATCTTAAATCTTTCTGCATCCATGAAGGACTAGAAGGAAATCAACAATGCTATAAATGTCTGGGGTATAAGGTATTATGCAGCAAGACTTTTGAACTGAGGGCTCCATAATTATGTAGTACATTGAGAAGGTGGAATAATTTACTAAAAGACGTAGCCCCAATGCTCAGATGGAAAAAAGCAAAAAGGGAAACGAGCAACTAACGGTAAGTATTTTTGACCTCTCAAACATTCTGCAAGAAAATCTTAGTGAAGCACATGCCTAGATGAATAGGAGAAATATCCAGCCTGTATAAAAATCCTCGAGGTAAACTCAAATTCAAATAGCTTCATAGTGGACAGCAAAGACATTGATAATGCACAGACCCTATTTGATTTACTTCAAATGACATAAAGCAGTCAATTACAAATTACAACCGGATTCTTATTTTATCCAGAGCATCCTATTATCATGTTCATTTAAATATAAACAAGGAAACATCACAATCTGCCTTAGACTTACTTGCACAAGGATCACACTGCATGAGAATAGTTCTAGAACTATATAATTTGACATTCAGATAATCAAGAATTGTATGCTTAAGGGTGTGTTTGCAAACCATATAAAAGGGGGTAGAATCATTATCTTCAAACGCTGTCAGAATGAGCTTTTGAATCCTTTTATATGGTTTGCAAGCACACCCTAACTATAGCAAGAATTCACCTATGGAAAAAACAGGGAACAGGGAGTTTCCAAAGGAAAGAAAGGATCCCAAACATAAATCCCTCCAACAGTCAACCCGTATAAAAAATTCAAGAACAAAATCCCCATCAGAAAAAAAAAAAGTATAAATTCCTAGAACAGTCAAACCGTATCTAAATCATTCAAGAACAAAACCCCCATCTCAAAGCTCCCAGATTCTACTTTTAAAAATAAGCTATCCAATAAACCCATAAATAAACCCTAAATAAAAAATCCAACTTCAAAAGATTATACCTGCAAAGAAGACAGCTGCCCTTCAAGGGAATCGAGCGTAACTTTAATATTGAGAAGACTCTCAGCTTCTTCCTCAAGCTCATCTTCTTGATTTTCTGCCCCAGATTCCTGGGAGTTGGTCTCTTTACCATCTTTCTCTACCTTAGAAGCCGTTTTATGAATGCAGCTAATAATCTTGGATCTTAACTCTGACGTTTTCGCCAAAACCAGCCCTATTCTATCAGCATCCATTGTTAAGCTGCAAAATTGTTGGGTTCTTGATATTTGAGTGTGTGAATTTTGTCGGGTTTTTCGGGGCGGTGAGGAAGGAGGGTTTGACAACAAAACAGCAACAAAATTATTTGCGAGAAAGCGCCAAAATGTTTGGGACTAGAAATCTAGGGAAATGTGGTTTAAATTAAGAGTTGCTAAATCTTTGGAAGAGGGCCTCAGATTTGCTACCATTGCCAAAAGGGCAAAAACTTGTCTTTCTTTCCAAAATATAACTTTGAGGTTTTTAGGGTTATAACAACTTATACAAAATCAACTAGACAACTACCAAGCTACTTCTGCTCCTGTTTTGCTTTTTCTCTCTATTTTTTATTCAAGGCAAAGCCCAATTTTTTTATTTTTTTTTCCAAAAACTACATTCTAGTTTTGTTTTGGGTGTTTTTCTGAAGTTTGAGATATTTTATTTTACTTGCTCCAAAATAAAATTCTTATGTATCCACTAAATTAAAAACCCCATTATATTTCAATTTGTTCAAGATGTGTCTCAACTCTTATGTGTATCCTCCAAATGCACCGGGTCAATCATAAATAAGATTTTAAAAAACGAACTCACTTGTTATCTTGAAAGATTTAATTTGTTTGTTGTTAATAGTTGCACGATTAAATTGTAAATAAGTTGTATCTTTCAAAGATAAAAGTTTCGTGGATTTAAAAACGACTATAAAAATGCGAATGCAGTTGAATGCATACAAGAGTTTGCCTTTGTTCAAAGTATTAGGCCAAGTTCAGATGCAAATCAAAATAGGCATTTGCCATTTAGTATCTAGGGATAGGTAGGAAGGTGTTACCAATAGGATATCTTACATTAATGCGAAATAAATTTTGAGTAAATAGTTAGGCACTTCACTAATTAATGTAATAATTTTCATGACTTTCTCCAAATTTAATTTTGAGATGAAAAAGAAAAGAAAACATATATTGTACTAGATTATTAGTAATTACATGCATGAAGACTGAAAATGATATTGGAATGTAGAAGTTACTACCTCTGTAACAACCTTTCATTGCTCAAATATTCAAAATTTTGGGGCGTGAATCAGTCGATTAATAGAATAAAGTCGAGACAAGAATTTTCGAGCATACAATACACCCTATTTATTAATCGGCTTCTTATCTACGAACAATATTTTGCTACCAACTCATCACGATTCATCTCTCATTCAAAGTTTTCGTCTCTGTTGGAATCACATTACGCGTGTACACATCATGTAACGAGTTCATGTGCTAGTAGGACACGGAACGAGAAATTGTGTGGGACCCACTCGACTTTTTTCAGCTTTCGTTGCTGAAAAAACTTCCCCGAACTCGGGCATTGCGTGCTCAAGCATTTCAGCTATGCCTGATGGAGATAAGGCCATCTCTTTAGTGAAAATTTCCACATTCTTTGGCATCACCAATCTTTTTTGTTCTTTATGTATCTTTATGTTCATCTGAATGTACTCTTCTTTTCATAATTTCTAGCTCTTGAAACACTCTCTTGGGCGTGTATAGGCGAACCTACAGACTTAATGACAGGTAATTCAGTTACAGAAAGGCCATGATTGAGCATTTGAATTTGAAAGATGGTGCTTACTGCTGGATCTGATTGGCATCCGGAGCAAAGGGCTAAATGTAGTCGAGGCTCGAGTATTTTATCCAGACGCCTTACGAGGATCTCCAGCTTTGAACTTTGTTTTCCGGAGAAACAACGAGTGCAGCCACTGGATTATGATCACAATAAGTTGGATGAGAAAACCTTATCTACACCAGGTGCACCGTGCGTATTTTTTAAAAGGTATTAGTTGTTTTACTAAAAAGTATTAGTTGATTTACTAAAAAGTATTAGTTGTTTTCACTAAAAGGTGAAAGTTACAACTGGTGTACATGAGTGTTATTTAACTTGGATATTATGTAAGCAATGTCTGATATGAATACCAGCGTTGGACGAGGCAAACGGCACCTCAAAATACAACTTTGTATCGTGTCGACACTTATTGTATGGCCTCCAATATTATATGCAGCCTAGACAGAACAAATTTTAGCTTTAGCAGATGAAAAACACTTAAAAAAAGGCATGAAAAAACTCTGTTTAAAGAATATATCCTACCTTGAGAACTACAGATACCTTCTTTAGACTTCCTCGTGGAACCCCGTAAACCAGAAATGCCTGCAGAATCGGCGAACGCGTTCGCCGAACTGCCCCTTATACAAGATTAAAATGGTAAAGACATAGTATTAGCTCTTACATGCATTACTAGTGCATTGTGAACATTAATCCAGAATGCTAATTTCTCTTCATGATTTAACTTCCATGGATCAACTTTGCCTAACCTAGAGATGAGAGACCTGAAATTAATTGCATCAGCAATGTTAGTTACACTTTCTTGAAAAAAGCCCTTACTTTTGCATGTTTTTGCGATACTTTTGAAATTTGTGCATCACAGAAACACACAAGAGTATCACGTCTCACACACACGTCAAGATGTTTGAGTACCTATAACTCTGTAGCAGGTCTTGAACAGAATTTAGCCTCCGGGAATCTCTAACAATGCTCCGAATCTCAACCATTGTGAAGAAAGATCCGGAAAATTCTTTAGATGGTTCGGCATGGAAAGGATCGATCCCATGATGTGGAGGGTCGGATAGATGAGAATAGATGGCTGAGATGCATTTGATCATCTCCTCCGAAAGCCAGTTAGGCGTTTCACGAAAACCAGCTTTTGAAGTGGATTCCTGGTGAAACCAAACCAAATTTGATCAGTTTTTTTCCTATTGTATAACATAACATGACCAAATAGTTAAAGAGGCAGGGTTTAGAATGAAGGACCTGTAACATGAACATGGATAATGGGAGAGAATGATAGGTGTCTACGGCTTCAAAGACGGGCGAGGAGGAGGCTCGGAAGGAACAAGCTGAGTGGTGAGACAGTGACGAGTGGCTCCGGTATATACCACTATCGATCAACGAGTCGCACCCAACAAGGTCGTTGCCCGAATCATCGCATCTAATGGCTGAATCTTCACCGTTGGTTTTTTGCGTGTCGTCGACTGTGGATAGCCTTTTTGCAAAACTTTTTCTGTATAGTGAGAGAAGGTACTTCTCTAAGTATACAACTTCCATTTCCAGATGAGCAATCTCTCTGATGAGATCCTCTGCCGGCTGCTTCACAGGGTAAATTATACGAGGCTTGAGATATGCAACACTTGTGTGCACAACTAATACTTTTCTATAGAAACAAGTAATATTGTTCAGTGAAAACCACTAATACTGTTCAGTAAAATAACTAATACTTTTCAATAGAAACAAGTAATACTATTCAGTGAAAACCACTAATACTGCTCAGTAAAAACAACTAATACTTTTCAGTGAAACAACTAATACTGTTAAAAAAAAACACGCTAGTGAGGAAAGAAAGAGAAATTAACCTGAGGAAGTGATTTATAGGTAGGATCATCCAAGATAGGCTGAAGATTTAGTGCTTTCTCCAGCACGGACCGTTCCATCTTTTGGCTGTATAATTCCTTCTGAAGCTCTAAAATCTGTGCAAGTGTTCCAATATGCAGAAATGTCAAAATCTGATTAACAAACTGCACATTTTCTTTCTAATAAATACATGAACTGATGAACATAATTTATAAACAAATGTACCTCCTCTTTCAGCACGCTCTGAGCCTCGCCCCACCAGACCTGCCTCTTCGACTGCCCCATAATCGACATAAGCTCCGAATAAGCAGCAAAAACACAAAAAAAAATCTATCTTTTCAACCGAGATTTTGGTAGGAATTCATGTAATGAATTGTTGATGATTATCAACTTTACTCACTCCTGATCACCTGTTCAATCATTAAAACATTGATCCAACATGAATGAATTTCATTATGAACAGGAATAAGAACTTAATTGTCATGTACCCAAAAAAAGGAAATTTATTACAACAAAAATCACAAGAACATTTATTCATCCCAGAATATTCTGATTTTCAAAATCTCTGTGGTTTTTAATGTGGGAAAGAATTAAATGCAGATTGGGTTGCAAGTTGAAAGCAAGAAATCTCAAGGCATTAAATGTAGCAACTGCATAACTAAACAGAAACAAAAACATGGCATGAGAAACCTCCAAAAAACATTAAATTCGTTGATTCAGGATGAAGAAGGTACAATACAATAGGTACAACAAAAGAGAAAGACTAGTCACTCACACACACAATCTCATTCTTCAAAAGCTGAATTGGAAAGCTACTATTGCAAAGACCAAACGGATTCAAACCTCTAACTTCAGTACAAAACTTGCCAATTGCGTATTATATAAAGTCTTGAATAAAATATTAACAATGGCACAGAGGAAAATATCATTATATTAAGGCATCCCAAGAAACTTTTTGTTGAAATAAAAACCGTCTTATTATAAGGCGTGGACACCTATTTAAATATTGTCTCGAGGGTTTAATAATCTTTTTTTTTTTTTTTGTGAGGAAGAGACAAAAAACTCTCCCCACCCGTGTCGTTGGCCCCTCAGTCGGGCGGGTTGTAAATCGAAGGATGTGCCCAAGTGACAGACACTTGTGGAAGAGAGCCAACATGATTCAATCCCCAGGATAAACCCCTATAATATTTCAATTGAGAATTTGTCTCACACGGGGTTCGAACCTGCATTGCCGGGGGACTTCTCCCCACATCACCACAAGCTTTACCACTTGGTTATGCCATTGGGGGCCTATTTTTGTTTTATATTCATGTGAAGTCACATTGATTACCAGAGCTTGAAATTAAATGGAAAAAAAAAAGATGGTGCTGAAATTATTTATACAATTAAATCCAATGAGCTAAATTATTGTATACACCAGTTGTACGGTGTAATTAGTGTTTGTTTTGACTGAATAATATTATTTATTTTTAATGATCAATATTAGTTGTTTTCAATGAACAGTATTCTCTGTTTTTATTGAAAGGTATTAGTTGGTCAGCATTAGCAGTTTTCACTAAACAATATTAGTTGTTTTCATTTAACAGTATTAGTTTTGTGATGAAATGGAACAACTCAAATAGTTAGAGCATTTCTACCTAAGCCGTGAGATCATGAATTCGAGTCACATTTACCCGATAAAAACAAAAAATTAAGTATTATTTTTGCACCAGTTGCCTAATGCGCACACGTGTTACTCTTACATTTTTATTTTATTTTGAGGCAATACTCTTGTTAAGGGGGAAAGATTGATGATAATTGAATTGCATGATGGTTATTGATTCAAGCACACATGCGGGTGGGGTGACTATTTTAGTTCTGACTGGTCAATTTCAGAGAGAGCCTTGCCAAGCCAACTTTGTATTGGCTTTACGGAAATGGCGAGACTTTTTCCTTTGCATCAAAAGAAGCAAATTAGTTGGGCTCTTTCGATTCAAGAAATTCAAAGTAAAAGGTATTGCCTATTTAATGCTTGAGTATCAGTTGTTGTAATCCACAAACAGAGGGGATGAGGTGGGGTTGACAATCTCTAAATAATACAGCCCGTGACCAAAAAACTACTTTGGGCATCTCCAAGTCCAACATTAGCAATTTTGGAGTCTTTTAACAAAGGTGATAACATTTCATTATAATGACAAAAAAAAAAAAAAAACTGAGGTTGTAAATGATTCGAGTTGAAGACATGGTTCAAATTTGTTTGAAATGTTTAAAAAAAATTATATTTAAACTTGTTTGATAATTGAGTTGAGCTCGAATGAGCTTTAATCAAGCCGAACACGAGTCAAGTTCGAATAGTTTAACGTGTTTGACATTTTTACACTTGTTTTAGTATATTTTTGTTTACTAATTAACAATCATGAGTTCGAGCCGAGCTATTAACTTTATCGAACGTGAAAGTTCATTCAATCATGGCTGATATCAATCACACTAAATTGATTTGATTATTAATTAGCCCTAGAAGAAACTACTTTGAATCTCGTACTATAAATTAATAATTTCTTATAGCTGCAGGTCTTTGTGTAACACGATTAGAGAGCTAGATTGAGAATTAAATCAAAATAGATCCATAATTTTACACTTTTATTGAAATGATCTCATAATTATCATTTTTTTTCAATTTAATCTAACATGTATTTAATTAAATTCAATTTAGTCCCAAATCATCGGAGGTCACTTAAAATTGTCAAAACGACGTCGGTTTGAGAGCGTGTCCTACATGCGCCCCCAGTTTTGATCGGAATTAATATGAAAGACACGCGTCCAAAATGACGTCGTTTTGAGCAATTTTGAACGATCTCTGACAGTTTGAGATTAAATTGAATTAAATTATATACACATGAGATTGAATTGAAAAAATTGATATAATAAGATTATTTCAACACAAGTGCAAAGTTATGAGACGGTTTTAGTTTAAATCTCAGTTAGATACGAGTCGCAAATTTCACTCTAATTTAGCCTATTTCAAATTTGGCATTGTGGCTCAAGGTATAAGTATAACCATATCTTTACATACGCTTCCAAAATTATCGTCATATATATACGACCTCAAGATTTTTAAAATTTTGATTTGTACACCTTTTATAGAGAAAAAAAGTTTTTTTTTCCTATAACTTATCTACTATCCATTTTTCGTCCCAAAAAATTTAACTGTCCAATTTTAGTCCCATAACTAAATTGATTGTCCAATTTTGGTCCCATTTTTGTCAAAAAAATCGCGAATAACGCCGTTTTTATGACGTGTAAGTCACGTGCCGGTAAAATTTTGGGGTTCTCTATACACTCGATGACGTAAACTCTGGCCATTTATTTCTTTTTATTTATTTACGTTTTTCAATTAATTAAACTACTCATGTGTAAATAATCAAATAAATATAATCAAAGTTAAATTTTAAAATCTGTAAATGTAAAAACAACTCAATTTTACCGGCACGTGACTTGTATGAGACCGAAAATGACATTTTTTCTAATTTTTTGATGAAAATGAGACCAAAATTGGACAATCTATTCAGTTGTGGAATTAAAATTGAACATTAAATTTTTTGAGGACGAAAAATAAAAAATGCATAAGTTGTGGGACAAAAAAACTTTTTCACCCCCTTTTATACGTCAAGATTTCATAGTGGCAAGTTTACAAAGTATCAGGCGTACCAATTTTTTTTTTCATTTTATGAAAAAAGAAAAATTGTAAAATGATGATTGACTTGATTGAGTAAGGTTAGATGAAGATTGATTACACTACTTTTTTGGGGCTAAAGTGAAGGCCTCCACTTTATCCTCTTTAACCAGCACTTACTCAAAGCAAAAGACGAGTTACCTAATCATATCTTACCACGTGCGCTCTAAATAATAATTCTCGTAAGACCATGTATATATATTTTTTGTATAACTCAATATTCGGCTAAAAAATCAACTAATTCGGAAGAAAAGAACCCACCATCCACTATCTGAAAAATTCAATTTACTGCCCCCAATGGCATAGCCAAGTGGTAAAGGTTGTGGTGATGTGGGGAGAAGTCTTCCGGCAACGCAGGTTCGAACCTCGTGTGGGACAAATTCTCCATTAAAATAATATGGGGGTTTGTCCTAGGATTGAATCATGTTGATTCTCTCCTACAAGTATCTGTCACTTGGGCACATCCTTCGATTTACAACCCGCCGAAGTGAGGGGCCAACGGAACGGGTGGGGGAAGTTTCTCGTCCCTTAGAAAAAAAAAATCAATTTACTGCTACATATTGAAAACCAATTATGAAGGTGATAAATAAAAACATGCATTATAAAGGATGAAATCAATCATTAATTCAATGCATGGTGTGCAAAAGATTAGATATTAATGCTCACCTCAAAAGGGCTGAAAGGTGTAGGTCAAAACAAAAAGAGAAAAAGGAAGGAATGTTTCCAATTGAGATGAGTCGACCTTTTTGCTTCATTTTGCATGGCTTAATTCTTCGTTTATGGATCTTTAATTTTATTTCAAGAGACAAAACTTAATAGTACATTATTATTAAAAAAGAAAAAAATCAAGACGAACAATCAATCCCCACCCAAATTCCTATTTACAAATCGCGTCGCACAACCAAAAAAGTGAGTTACATTTGTGAGTCACAGCTCATCTAAAAAAAATGGAAAACAACCTTTTTATTGAATGTTGTGCAATTTGATAATTAAAAAGTTAACATTCTTACTAAAAGTTCAATCTCTTTTAAGATTCTTATTCTAGGATTTGTCAAAGTCTTGGAAATCTTAATTAAGATTGTTTTAAAATGATTATAATAATTAGATGGGTATAATACAAGATTTTTTTAATTAAGGTGTGTTTTAAAAATAAAAGCATTTTTAAACATTTATTTTCAAAAAAGTTGTGAGAGGAACTTTGAAAATAAGTCTTGTGGAAATTTGTTTTTAAGTTGTTTCAAAAACACGCCCTTAGTATTGAACTTTTAAAAAATATTGTGTTATTCAATATGTAAACAAAAGAAATGGGGGAAAATTGTACAAGTGTAGTGTATTAAAGTAGTAATACAACAACCATTACTCTGACAAAACACAAATCAAACAAATTCATCGCAAAATTTTGTAATAAGTGTTGACTTATAGGTCTAGAATTTTGTTCAACATGAAATGCTTGGTTTAATTAATATATTCATGTTGTTTTGTCATTGCTGGGACTGGGAGGTTCAGTACAGCATTGACTATATAGAAATATTTAATATTTTTTTAATTGGGTATAATTGATTGATTAAAAATTAGCAAGAGTGTTCTAGTAGGTCAATTGTGAATTTCTAAAGAATCTTACAGACATGCTAATAGACCAATTTAATACACTGATTGCATCGATTTGTTGACAATAATTGACTTTGAATATGAGGACTCCCAAATCATTAATTACAACTGCAGGCTACGCACTTCATTATATTCCTGAAAGGCCAAAAAATAAATCATTGTTTGATATCTGCTATTAATGTTTTTTGTTAGTTAATTACAAGGGTAATCTCTGATACATTGCCCTATATCATCATCTATGTGGTTTTCGCAATCTGTTTTCTGTATTAATAATTGTATTTTTTAATATGAAAAAATTGTATATTTTAATATAAAATTGCATAAATATATTATGAAGTGCACGGTGCACCTAATACATACAGAGGCGGAGTTCTTTTTATATTTCTAAAAATCATAGTCTTGAATATTTGTAAATAATAAAATTTTCATTGATATAAAGTATAAGCACTATTTTATAGAAGAAAAATCTGTGTATCACGAATACCTAAAAAAAAATTACTCATATTTATGTATTTTGATATAAGTATTTTTTTTAAATTTCTTATCAAACACATTAATATTTTTAACGTTATCTTTACTCACTTTAGTTGGAGTCATGTGATAAGAGTATTACTTTTTTATCTAAGTATATTTAATTATACGATCCAACTTTTGATAAACTCAATGGTATGACACAATCTATATCTAAGATAAGTTTCTGTAGAAAAATAACCCCAAGCAAAGCAGAATCTTAACGCCTAGATTACTGAGCAGTTCTGTATAATAAGCCACCTTTTTCACTAAATCCAAGAGTTTGTTATTAGATTATTTAAAAAATTACAGTTTAAACTTATCGTAGTATTTATTAAGCCAAATTAAGGAGGAATCTGCAAACCTGCCTTGAGTTTTATCAGCTATTATTTCGGCGTGGAAACTGCACTCAGTTGAATTAGAAGATAAAAAGTTCGAAAATCAAAGTGGGATATATTAAAGATTATTCAATATAAAATAATTTTACATTAATAATATTCATATAGTTAATTATATGAAAATAATATATTTCTAAACAAAATATTTGAATAAAATAACTCAACAATCAACAAACACTAAATCTACGTGAAAATAACTAGATAGAGAATAGTAACGACACGCTGAGAATCAAAAAAAAAATGTGCAGAATCTGCAAAGTCAAAATGAGTATTTAGATTCAAAAATTGCATGTTGTTAACTATTATTCTGTTCTTCAACTATTGACCCCCTTCATATTAACATATTTCAGGACCATAAGGAAAACCACCAGATATAATATTACCCCAGTTATTCCTCAAGGGAACAAAAAAAAACCCTACTTAGTTAAAGAAGTTTCCGATCTATACAACGGCCCACGTGGGACGTAAATAACTGATGAAAAAGCTCCATTGGATGCACAAAATCGTTTGCTATATCCTGGACTCTGGCAATTTAAACTGTTGTACCCTTATATTTAAAACTGCAAGAATTTGATGGATGAGATCTAACTCGCTTTCGTGGCAGTATGATCTCATCTCTTACCTCAGATGTTGATGTATGCCCGATTTCCAACACTTCACCTACAAAAGACACAAGCAAGTGTTGACAGACACTTCATTCAAAACATGCACAAAAGCAAACAAATGTGATTAGATTACAACATTTTTGCACATATTCAGACTACACGTCACGCGCTTTAGCTAATTCGATGTAACTTTGGCCAAAACTGCACCAAGATTCCTAGAGATGCACCAGATAGTTGGAAAAAGTTTATATGCGCAGGTAGAAAAGGCATTGGTATCCTCCGCAAGATACAACATTTAAATGCAAAATGGCCTCATGATGCAAATAACAATATAAAGGAACTGTGTATGAGGGAAAATCTGATTGGATACGCGAATATGTAGTAAAAATTTAAATATATTTTAAAGTTGTAATTTTGTATTATTTTTATACGGTCAAATCAACAGTTATCGGAACACATTGAATCAACGTGAAAATTAGTGAAAAGTTTCACCCGAGTTATTATATATACTAGAAGAATAGTCTTCCTATAGTGATCCAGCTAAAGGGAAATTGTGACATAATTTGAAAATACAAAACGTAATAATGAACAAATCTAGTGAAGATTCTTCGCTTACCTACCAGCTGGAGTGCTCAGCTCTTCCGCCTTCTCAATGCCATTTGACTGGTATGGAGATATACTGCATATAGTACTCTCGAGAGCACCCAATAAGTCGTTCTCGATACATTCGAACCTGCAACACAAGAAAAAGATAAATTTCTTCATTCTTGCAAAATTTAAGCCTTGTTGAATGATTGAACATTACATTTTTCTGCAAAGGCTATCGGTGATCACAGAAAGATTAATAATTTGCATCTTAATTTCCTGAATTTATCCTCATGATACTCATCAAATGGCTCCTCAAGAAATTTGGATAGCTTCTCAACAGTCGACTCGAATTGCTGCTGCTGGTCCTCAAATAAATTCTGCTTTATTTCCCTTTCCTTTTTATCCATCTCACCTTTGAAGAAGTCATCGCTAAACATGCAGAATGCAAAAGGATATGAATTTGCGAGATGCCGTCTTGATCTAAAGAGCCTGTATAGCCCATTTGTAGCCCAGCTGTAATCTTTGATTTCTGAGTCCCTTGCTTCAGAAATTGATATTTTCTCCTTTATTGTATCCCTTAATTTAGATTCCTGCTTTAAGGAGTCCATATGACCCTTGTAGCGGCTATGATAATGAATATATCTGTCTAGATCTCGTTTTGCACGCTCGGCATTCTGCTCACTTTCTTCTTTATAACGACCGCAGGTATGATTATCAATACTGGTCCAAGTGTGTCGATGACCTGTAGCTCCACCGCACAACCAACTAAAGCAGGATAAAAAGCAATTAGAATAAAATTTTGCAGTATGAATATCTTCACAGATGTCAATAGCATTATATAGAGCAGACATGGTCAACTAATCCATTACAAGTTTGATACTACAGATTTCTACTAAGCTAGGTTTTTCAAATAACGCCCCTTCATTATTGTGTGAAATGTGCAAACCAGATTCAATTAATTTTTTTATAGCCCTTCAACCAAGCCTCTTAAAAGAATAAAAAGAAAATAGAGAAAATACAAATTCTAGTACAAGAGAGGATACAGAAGGAACGAATAGCAAAATTACCAAAATGCTTGCCCACATACGCAACTGACAAGGTTGCAACCACCATTCTTCTCGACCAGTTTGTGACACTTGGGACAAGGTTTCGTATGCACGGTAATCCAGTTGACTGTCTCAGATTCATCACGGCATTTCTTTGTCCAAAGCTCCCACATAGAGCATGAACAAGGGGAATGAGCTTCTGATGAGCAACTGAAACAGAACTGTAAACCACAAGAACATTCTACTTCACAGTATTCATCTTTTTCTACGCGTATTGCATTCCCACAATGGGGTATACTGGGACACCATTTGACCATTTTGTTGTCTTCAATGTAGGACTCAAGGAGAAACCTGTCAAACTTTTCTGCTAAATCAGGGTGCTTTTTACCAACTAGGTTCTTAACAACAGATTCATCACAGACGGCATTGCATTTATGGGCCATACACCTGATCCTCTTGCTTTGGCCCTCGTTTATTTGGACAATAAAGTGCTCTGTCCAACCTGTAAATATAGCCACACATGATTATCAAATAGTACAGACTAAATGTTTCCAGAAGTTTCTATTGGCAAAAGTCCTAATATAAGAAAGGGTGCTTACAGTTATCGCAGAAGGAGTGGCCACAGTCCATTTTGCTTACGTTTTCTGCAGGTACATCTTCAAAACAGATAATGCAAATTACCATAGAGGAAGGTTCAGGTGGGTCAAGGTCAACAAATTCAACCATTGAAAGACCTGCTTCAGAAAACATGCATGATTTTCCCTTCTCTACATAAACTTCAATGAGTTTGTCAACATCCCATCTGTAATGAATGAGAAGAGTTCTTGCATTGGGTTCTCTCACTGATAGCAAGTCCATTACAGTTAGCAGGTCTTCTCTCTGCACAAATAACAAACTTTCAATCTCCAACTAAATTAAATGCATGCCATTCTGATACACTTGTTTGAATTTTTTTTATAGAATTAATAAGAAAAAAAACACAGTCAACATGCTTTCTTGAAATCATTTCCAATCTTAGAGCTCTAGGTGAAAAATATGTGGAATCGTTAAATGACTTAATTCAGTATAAGTTACAAAGAAATCAGCTTTACAGCAGTATAATATAATAGGATTCCAAAAAAAACCCTAAGGCTATGTTTACTTTGGATTTTGTAAACCTAGTTTAGGTGGATTTTAAAACCTAAACCGATATTACTAAGAGATTTTATAAACTGGTTTTAAAAAACCACCTCTATCAACCTATAAACTTTAATCATTACACAATCATTTAATCGTTACAGTCTCACTCAATAATAAAATAATAATACAAAATCATTCACTATTATACATTGATTTGAGATAAAGATAAATCTCTCCCTTCTCAAAAACCCAAAAGAAACACATATTACCATTCATCAGGTTTTCAAAAACCTCAATATTTCAAAAACCGCTTTACAAAAGTCACCTAAAACCCAAAGTAAATATAGGCAAAGCAAATTTCAAGAGAATTTTATTACAGTTCAATTGGATAAAAAGGGAAGTGAGAAACATGTATTTAATTACAGTTATATTGGATAAAAAGAGAAGTGAGAAACATGTAAAGGTTTATACCTGAGCAGCCAACAGAGACGCCTTCGTGATTACCTGCAAATAGCACAGATAATCCAAATCAATCATTAAACCAAAACAAGCAAAATTCAACAAAAGGTTCCACAAAGAATTCTCTTTGATCTTCAGGAAAAAGACATAACGCACCAGCATAACATATAACCGAACATTAAGCAAACAGAAGACATAAAGCAATCGAGGCCGCTTTTACTACAAATAAAGGTGATTAGATATCAAAAAACAGCATCAAAGCCATGAATAACACAATATCAACCCCATTCAATATAAACTCATCCTACAATATTCTTTTAACACAGAAACTTATCACGATCAAAGGAGAAATAACCAGCGGAAATAATGACGTACACACCTTTGCAGAAGGGGGTTTGAAGGCGTCGTCTTCTAGTCTCTCTAGTTCATCGAGCAATTCGGCGTCCTGATCGGACGAACAATAACTATCTTCCTCTTCACTGCTTCCGCTCATATAGTAATCATCCTCCTCCATAATTTACCACTCTATTATATAATCAGACGCACCTGCGTGAACAGAAACACTGTTCGGAACTGTTCTTCTGAGACAGTGATCGTGATCGCCGGAATTCCGCCGGCAATTGAATGGAGTGAGTTGTGAATTTCACTTTCCCCTGCGCCAGAGAGAATTTTGGTTTTGGGAGATTTATAGAGATTTTTGGGGGATTTATAGACGGCCTTTACGGCGTCGTTTTTTATGATTTCAGTAATAGGAACAAACGTTTTTATGATTTAAGTAATTGGAACAAGTAAAATCAGTCGTTGATCCATTATTTTATATATCTTCATTGATTTCTTACTCTTATTAAGTTCAAATACTATCCTATCCGAATCCTAACCTAATATTTCTAAATAAGTCATTTTTTTAAGAGTTTTACATCTTATACCATTTTCTTAAATATTACTTTGTTATACTTTATTTTAAGTTAATCGTACAGTTATAAGATTCATGCATTATCTCACGAGATTTATTAAAGGATATCTTTCAAATTTTGATGTAGTTAGATATATTTTAGATGATTTAAATCACAAGATTCAGTAAAAGATATTCTCCAAAAAATTTATCTCTACAAGCCAAGATATTTTAGGTGATTTATGTTTAAGATTTTTATGATATTTCAAATCCCTAATTTTTCTCATTAGAGCTCTAATTGTTAATCCAAAATACACCCCAAGATAATTTTTCTCATTAGAGGCTCTAATTATTAATTCAACTTTTGTACTAGTATTCTCTGTTTGATTTTAACATTCAAAGTATATTTCTCAAGATCCCAAATTCAACTGATTTCCGAACATGATACTATGTATTATGATATTCAAAAATTGGAGTTAAATTTAATTTAATATTATTTTTTTATTATTGTTAGTCCTGAATTTGAGATTTCCACCATTTTTTATTTGAAAATTTGAAAATGATATCTACATACTTCTGAATGTGTTGTAATTTTTATATTATATTCACTAAAAAAATTTAGAGAATTGCCTAAGAATTCTTTTTTAAATAACTACAAAAATAATTTCGTCTTAAATAGTCTTATTGCCTACGATTTATCAACAAAATTTTTCAATCATAGACATTTTCATTCATAGGTAATTTTACCTACGAATATGTAATTGGTAGGTAAAATTGTTTGTTGACCATTTTTAAACTGCAAATATAATTGCCTACGGAAATATAAATTGTCTAAAAAATTATTTATGTAGGTAATATGTTTGCCTACAGAAATTACAAATATATAGACAGATTGCTCGTAGGTAATTTGTTTACTAGGGAATAGGTTATTTTTTCATAGATTATTCTAAAAATTGGTAGAAAAGTCATTGACAATCCTCACTTTATAAGGACCAAATTATTTTTATAGGAAAATTTTGTAGACATTTGAAATCAATTTTGTAGGCAATTTTTTTTTTGTATTGATTATATAAAATTTCTAGAGAATTTTGATTCGTATTTACCCATATATTTTATTTTATCACAGTGTTTACAGATTCAACGATTTCTGTGTAAAATAAAAAAAAAAACTTAAATATATACATATCGTAATTTAAAAAAAAAATTATGTATGATGATATTGTTCTAATTATATAATATACCGTTAAAATGTTATATCTTTTCTGGTTATTTTATTGAGATGCTCAATCTTATAACTGAAGGATACTAGTACTACCGCAAGGATTTATGTTAATTTTTTGTATCCATTTGCATTCACAACATTAATTCGAGGTGTCAGAATTATGGTCTACTATTGTCTTGATTAAGATGCATTGATTGTTAATTGTTAAAGCTTACATGATTTGTATTTATCATTGACAAATATATATCCTAGTGAATTAGTTGTTTACATACTCATTTCATATTTCTTAGTTCTAACGACAATAAGAAGTATGCAATGGAGGGACAATAAAGTATTGGATATTTTTCTTTCGTCACTTGATCTATAATTTTGTGACTCAAACCATTTGAGATTTTATTGTTTTTTCTATGCTGCACTACGTCAATTTGTCAATTTTCCCAAGGTTAAATGCATGAACTTCCTAATTTATTCAGGCAATAAAATGCTTACCGCCAACACGATCATAACTTCAAAATATTTTTAAAAATATCAAATATTCATTTGATTGTTACCGTGCCAATAATTTTGCATTTTGTGTCCATTTTTTAAAACAGTATTTCTTGTTTCATTCAAAGTGATTAGCTTGATAGTATTAGTTATTTTATTAAAAGGTATTAGTTTGATAGTATTAGTTGTTTCATTTAAAAGATGGAGAAGACAAGTAGAGTAAACGTAAGAACTAAAACTTCCCTTTGCATAAATACCATTTCCACACACATGATATCAGCTTCCCATATATAGTACAGTTTCACCATCTGAAGCCAAAAGGTTTCACCTTTGAAGCAACTTGAGAGAAGTTCAATCGGTGACGATAAAAAGCTGATAAAGATGTCATTGTTTGTTGACTCAAACTAACAACTTTAAGGGACCCATAATTGTCTTCATACCTGCTTTTAAGGGCAAAAATGGCAAACCTTGAAGATAACCTGCAATGTTGACCATCTCAAGCTTCAAGGCATATCGGGTTGGAGTGAACTGCAAGATTGCTAGTAGGAGTTTAAAGTGGATGAAGCAAATAACTGAAATAATGCTGAAGAATACAGAAATTTACAATTTAGAATGCTACATGACTGCTACCACTCAACTACAGATCCAAAGAAGGAAAACTGTCTAAACAAGGGTAGAAAAGGAAATTACCAAAGATTTAAACAAATCATACTTCACATCCCATCCAGATTCGTACGAAATAAAAAGTCTTCATTGTCTAATTCCTCATGGAAAAGAGATATAGATGGTGCTTCAATCTTCAAAGTATGTTCAATGCTTTCTGATAATCTTTCGCCCTGCAAGATGCTTGCAATTAGTATTATGCAGAAATATAATCAGTTTCGCTATGCATAACATGATGGATTTAGCTTTTCAGTGGCATGTCTAAGGAGGACGAACCTTCTTTAGAATGTAGAAAAAATAATGAAATCCATCACCAAATGTTTGCCACTCAACTGACCATGTAAACGCCGGAGCATTGAAGAAACGGCGTCTGAAATGTGGCTGAAGAATAAAATGTACGATTTCAATCACTATATAAACACCTCCGTAATAGAGAGAGAAATATGTTCAATTAATTCATTTACCTGGCCAAAGGTGATGGAGATGAAAGTACCATGGGGTTTTAGAACTCTATGGACACCTTCGAGCATTGCCATAACTTTGCTCATTGTTACAGGTTCTGGATTCCAGGGATCTCCAGAGTCCACAAATAATACATCCTTCATATTCCAATAAAAATATTTACCATTTACTCATATACCTCGCAAAGTAACACTTAGATAAGTTCACATATCATAATTTTACCATGGTTCCCTTCTCTATAACAACATCAAAACATTCATCTTCGAAAGGCAGGTCTAACATGTCAGCTTCCAGCACTTTAATTTCTGATAGAAGTAAAATAAAAAAGAACAGAAAAATTGAAGAGTCACATGTCCATGTGTTTTACACAGGAAAAAAAAATTAATGATAAACTGAAATACTTGGAATTAGGTTTTCTTCAGCCCAACATCCTTAACTTAGTTTCCCATTATAAATACTAATACAAGTGAACACAGCACCCTCAGAAACGGTGCTATTGCAAATGAAAAATTAAAGGGGGGAGGGGGTAGAGATAGACAGAAGTGAGAAATACAAAGATTGATTATTGTAAACAGATTTGGCTTGTAAAGCCAAATCAACAAGCAAGTATCCCAGCAGCAAAATAGATTCGCTTATTTTGTTGCAAAACACACAGACGCCCTGATAATCCACCAAGTTCAAAGAGACACATTGATGTCATTCAATATTTAGTGATTTTATTCCCGGGGAAATGAGTAATTTAGAACATATTAGAGAATTGTGTAAACGTAAAGGAGAATTGTGATCAAAACACCACACAATGTCACAAAGTATTGAGATGTTTCTCTGTCAAAAGACTAAATACTATCACATATTCACATTCTTTCTAAATTTTGTTATTAAAAGAAATCACATATACAGAATAAACATCTACAGAAAATATCACACCAACTAAACATAAATTAAGAAGCTATTATACCTTTATAGCCCTTCGTAAGCAACCGTTGTTTCATCTTCTCAACAGCAATGGATGACAAATCAATGCAGGTCATATCAGTAATTTTATCTCTATACAGTTCTTCACACAGCTGAGAATTTCCACATCCAACTTCCAATACCTGTTATTCGAAATGCAAAATCTATATAACCGTGTCTAAAAAATATAAGATTTCCACGCAGCTACTTGCACATTCTGTAGATATTCAACCAACTTCTATACATAATCAATTGCACATAAAAGGCTTTATAGAATGCAGAGAATAGAGAGGAATTTACAGCAGAGTTGGGTTTAATGTACTGAAGAATGAGGTGACGGAAATGAGAATAGTCTTTAAACCACTCGTAATGCTCTTCTTGGGCAAACCTCTGATTCCTGAGTTTAAAATTCCGTTTCAATTACAACAATTACAGTTCAACAAAACGCAAAATATACATAAATGATGAAGAATTTGAGTGAGGTTGCAGCTGACCAGTAATTGGGGTCGAGGTATGCGGAGGCGGTAGCCGGAGCGACGTCGCATTTGGGTGCCTCCGATGGGTCCATCATACTCCGAATTCAGGATTTTAGTGCGCAGAGTTTGAAATAAACCCCTAAATTAAAATTAAATCCCTTGAAAAAGTTGGCAATTAATTTGCCCTAGTTTCTCTCCATCTCTTTTTCTTTCTTATTTTCCCTCTCTTTTTATTTTCTTTTTTTCCTTTTAATATTCGAAATAATTCTCCCATCGAAATATGGTCACACGATAAATTTCTCTCTAATCTTTATCTAATGGGATTAAGTTTTTTATAGTCACGTAACTTTGCATCATTTTGAAATTGGTCTCTTATGTTTTGTCTTTTTGATTTTGGTCCTTAAAGTTTTTAAAATTTTTGAAATTGATCATTTCACCTGCTATAGCAGGTCAACAATCAGGTAACAACCATCTATGTAATTATTTTATTTTTTATTTTAATTTTGAAATACCACCTAAACTTTTTTAATCCTAATGATTTTATGTCGGGATTTTTTGCGTGTTTTTTTAGGCAGAAATAGTGATTTTCTGTGTATTTTAGTTTTTTTTTTTGTCAGTTTAGACCCAATAAACTGACCTGATTTACTTTGTCTTTTAATGTACAAATTGTTTTTAAACCCGATCAAAAATCTGGAAGATTATTATAATTAAAAAAGTTCAAGTGACGCTTCAAAATTAAAGAGAATAACAAAATAGTTATATATGTAGCGGTTACCTGCTTGGTAACCTGTTGTAGCAGGTGAAAAGGATCAATTTCAAAAAAAATAGAAACTTACAGGACCAATTTCAAAAAATTTACAAATTTACAGGACCAAAATCAAAAAATCAAAACGTACAGGATTAATTTTAAAACGAAGCAAAATTACAGGACTACAAAAAATTCAATCACTTATCTAATTTATCTTCTCATATCTCAACAATATCTAAAAAACATTGATATTTCAATGTTTGAGAGTATAAATTATTTGTACTTTTTAATAATGTATAAGTAAGTTGACTGTTGTAGGTTGAACTATGCAAAAAAAAAAATATATATATATATATATAACAAGGCAAATTATAGGTGAACAAGTTTCACGATGAAACTGGTTAAGGAGTGTAACTTATATTACTAAAGAATGTGATTTTTACTATAAATGGTGTGACTTTTTACTATAAAGGTTTTTACTCATAAAAGTGAAAGATGTGACTTATATTATAGCAGCTAGTATCCTAGTGATAATTAAAGGGTGTTACTTATATTACTAAAGAGTGTGTCTGTAAAAAAAAATAAAAAATTCACGGTGAACAAGTTTCACAACATACCAACTCATGTAACAAAGACTACATATATATGTGTGTTTTGTTACTTTTGTATAAATTTTGCGTCCAAATTTTCAAATTAAATGTAGTATAATTCAAGTTAACAAAGCAATCCTTTTTTTTTTCTTTTTGGGAATTTAATAAAGCAATCTTGAGATTTAATTATTAAGTCTCATGCTACACATTTACCTTTAGATAATATCTGATTTGGGTGTAGGGTGGATTTTGAAATCCCAATAAATAATAATGATGTGTGTTTTTTCGAGATTATAAGTAGAATGAAATTTAACTCTCATACTAAAATAAGGTGTAAAAGTAAACAATGTCAAATTTTGTGATTCGAGGGTAAAAAAATGAATGCACACTTAAATTTTAGCAAGATCCCAAGTTCAACTCCGCATTCGAGAGTTATTATTCAAATAGAAAGAGTAGGTACATACATTCTCTAATGTCAAAACTCAAATATCATATACAATTTTTACCAACTTTATATGAATGATAACAAAAACAAGATGAGTAGTAGAATCACACATATATATAGGCAAACTCATCATCAATCAAGAACTAAGGTCAACTCAATCTCCCCTCCTTAAAGGTTCCTTGAGCAAGGCATGGGAGAGCTCGGCGGCTTCATGTCCTCGTACCTGATCATCAAGACAACAT
Source organism: Stenogyne calaminthoides (assembly GCA_037126765.1). NCBI lineage: Eukaryota > Viridiplantae > Streptophyta > Magnoliopsida > Lamiales > Lamiaceae > Stenogyne > Stenogyne calaminthoides. The sequence continues at coordinate 33,058,064 of JBBCBC010000023.1, read as the reverse complement.
CGATGAAGTATATCATGTTCTATTCATTAACCTGTCGTAAGTTCTTTCGTTTTTTGTCAAAGTAAACCGGGAGTGGCTTACATGGTATAAGGTGAAAGAGGCCTGCAGGTAACAAGGCTTTCTGATTCCTCATCAACTGTTTCTGTGGGACCCGACAAGTTTGGCACACTAGGAGATGGCGACGGAGGGGGGACTTGAGGTCATCGTATCTGAGAGAGAATCAACTTTATGAGCCAGATGAAAAGCGTAGATAGGCAAAGGGTTTGTTGAAACTTGGTTAAAAAACGTCAACTTACGCAACAAATGGAGAGAGATTAGAAGCTAAAGGTGTTGATGGATCTATTGGAGCTTCGCTACTTTCAACCTTTGCAACATCGTTTCCCCCAGTAAGCTCCGTAGTAGTTGGGGCAGTAGAAGGTTCGGCGTTGGTAACACTCGGAGTTGGAGTTGGCGAGCTGGGTGGTTTCAAGTCTTCATAACTGCCAACCAAATCCAGAAAATACATAATGTGGAAATGAAATAAGGCCAAGATTAACGAAACGCATATTGCACTTGATTTTTTCTGTACTAGGTTTTGTACGAAGTATATAATGTTGATGCGATACTGTAAGTTAAAAGATAGATAAAAATGTCTCATTTTTAAGGGTAAGATAGTCAACGGTAGGGCAAATGAACTCACTTTATGTATGGTGATAAGGGACTCATTTTCTTCGGGGCAGTCTGAGGAATCACATTTTCGACTGAAATAGTGGGTGTCTTGGAAGAATTAACTTGAACAAATGAAGTGGAACCCGAACTTGGGGTAGGAGTTGGTGAAGTTGGTGGCTTTAAATCTTCATACCTACAACAAGATGGGACAATGTGCTGCAAATTCTCAAAAAGAAACTGAAATGTGCAATAAAGTTAATGAACTTGGGTTGCTTTAGTAGCACTCGTTTGCTTTGGTTCTTCCTTGACGGGAGTGCTGTCTACAACTGGCTCGTCTGATTCCTACAACCCCAATAAACATTGTAACCAGTTACCACTTATAATACAAGATTGCCTTTTTTTTTTGTCTTATGTTAGTAATAATGAACCACTTGTAGCATAGAAAAATAGAAGCAGCAACAGATCAAACTTGGACCAGCGAATATCACGCTTGCTCTATGAAAAAGAACACGTTAGTTGTGGACTCTGGTCTGATCCGAATGCATTTCAATTCTGGAAAACTCTAAACGCGTTTGAATAAAATTAGTAAAACCAGAAGAATTACCTTGAAATTACATATATCTTCTCTCTGAGATGGTATCTTTTTTTAGGAGGTCCCCTAAAGGAGTCAAAGGAGCTGTAGTTTCTGCAATTACCTCCACAACTTTACAGCACGAAAGCTTGCGGTTTTATGTCATGAATGCGATAAGTTCTGCTACCTGTTTTTAATCAGAACAAGTGTTGGTAAATCCCAATTTAAATACTTGCACCCCCTTATGTAAGAAAAATAGCACAACATGCTTAAAACAGCCTATCTATATGTTGAAAGTAGTGAACCTGGAGATTTGACACTTGGCCACCAAATAAAGTATCTTCATTCGATAAGGTAATATTATGAGTTTCCTTGTAAGAATCGGTAGGCCGCTCCATTCCTCCAGATCTTACTATCTGCAAAAATGTTGTGAGCAGGAGTATCAAATCACATAAAAAGATCATTATTAAATATTTCTATATGCGTCCATAAAGGCATAAACTCACGGCATAAGGAAGATTACTGGCAAGAAGTGCTTCTTCTGCTTTCCTTTTCCAACAGAGGACTCCCCAGAACAAACTTATTTCACAGAAGGTAAGTCAAGTATCAAAGAACAGAAGATTGTAATGGAAAAGCTGGTTGTAATGAAAATTTTAGAACCTTTTGCCTTACTTCAAGATTGCAGCAGGAAAGCCAAATTTATTTGTTCCAAGTGATGTGAGCAAAATGAAAAACTCAACTTTTGCAGAAGTTGCTGCATAGAAAATGGATGTTATTTAGTAATTCTTGAAAATCATGCCTCACTAATACAGGCTTGAATCAGAACTTATCGCCCATTCATACCTGCATCAATCAAGTTTTTGGTTGCCTGGTAATCGATTCGGTATGGCCCGGTTATATCGAAGATCTCCTTCTCACTAGCACCAATGCAGCATATAACAATCGATGAATTTCCAGTGCGGGCCTTATCTGGCCCGGTTTCTCCAGGTCACACTCCACCACTTCAAACTTATCTGTAGCTGGGCTAAACACCAAACAACTATAAATGATATAGCCATGTAAACATATGAATCCACACAAAATAGAAGAAAAGCATGAACTAAAAATAGCTATCGCCAGTCTAAACTTCACTCAACAGTAATCTTACGTTGAATGCCTCCGGTAACATCGTCAAGCTTCATGTTCTGAACACTCTGTTTAAAGAGACAAGAACTATTTTCATGAACCAAACTTTGCCCAAAAAAGAAGTTACAAACAATACCTAAGAATTAGAACTCATACTTTCACAAGGGGTTCGGCCCTCTGAATACTCCGAACACCTGCTCGTACTTTAAATCCTAATTTTAAGAGCTCCCTGCAGGAAACTACAACATTTTAGCAACTGTGGATCAGTCAATAAGCTCACTGTCCTTAGACTTCATATCGAGTAGAGACGAAAGCACACCTCACAGTTCTTGATCCAACTTTGCCTGTAGCCCCAGCAACAAATACAAGATTCCCGTCTTTTTTGTTAGCATCTTGTGCCTGTGATTTGATTGGCGAGGTTCCTTCTAGAAGATTAAAGAAATTCAGTACTTCAAAATCAAGAGATGCACCATTATTGCATATTCAAGCTGAGAAATAACTACACTAGACATGGAAAACTCTTTTGTCTTTTTCTTGTTTTGAGTGAATTGTTTCCAACATTTGAAGAGCTATCATGATATAGTGTGGACAATACAAACATTTCGCAAGAAACTCGATCACAATTTAGACAATACTATCAATCAACAGTTGGGGAAATTTACATATCCAGAAATCCATTGGGAGAGCTTCAATCACACCCAAACAAAACCCTTCTCTAATTCAACTCAATAATTATTAGAATCCTAATAAATAACAAACAATGCTGCATTGATTGGGGAAAAAAAGAAACCCAGAATCTCAATCCATTACAGCAGCAGAGAAACCAAGAAAAAAGGGTTTCCCCATAACAAAATCAAATAACTAAAACACACATTATAGTGAAATTACCTGATGCTCGAACTCTGAAATCAAGAAATTTAAGCCTTCTGACATCAGGGCAAGTTTTCTTATCACCAGACAACTTGACAATGGAGTGCCCACATGATAAGGTTTATCTAACAGCACACTTCGAGGAATGCTGCTCAATGTTGGCGATTGCATGCATCGTAGCTCCATTTTTGGGAAGCTTTGTCAAGATAATAGCAAAAATTATCTGGAAGAAGGAATTTGTTATGGACTAAGATTATGATCATATCCAAGACATGGTAATGTTGCATGTCCTGCTTTAATTTGGTCCCCCCAATGTGCAAAGAGCCAATTTGAAACAGATTTGCGGCCACATATTTTCTATGCTTCTTGTATCCCATTGATGGGCTATATCAATTTATATCTTTGCTCAACAATTTTAATTGGGCCTTTTTTTTCAGCGCCTCTCTGTTTTAAGTCATGAATGGCCCAAAATCCAAGTTGAGTCTCTATTTGGAGTTCGGGTGACAATTATGGATATACATACAAATTATACAATACGAGACTATGGTTTGTGTTATTTAGGTTCATCGTGTTTGTATACAATCCGAGATTATGGTTTAGTATTTAGGCTTTATTTCCAACGCTACTTCACTTTAGCACGATACACCATTGTGGAAATAAGAACCTTAACTAAATTTGCACTGCATATTTCTTATTTTCAAACCTTAACAGGATCAACTCCTACTTTCTTTCCCTTACAGGGATAATTTGCTTCAAAAGTTTACAAACATTTGAAGGTCAACAGCCTTCGTATTACATACAAATACAACTGAATATAGTGTTAGACGACATATATGGAACAACATAGCTTCATTTATCCCCGCCTACTGCGTAGATTTGAACTAATAAATCAATGTTGAACTATGACGCAGTTTTATGCCAATTGCAATACTTCCCCACGCTTTATCTCAAATACCTTTTCAAGGACATCTTGAACAACCTGTACAAGGTTCATAACAATTGAGAGGCCTCATTAGAAACAGCACAATTGATCTCAATCTATATTGTAAGCACTGAAAATTCCATAATGCATGACACATAGATTTACATGCATAAAAGTCTCGAGAAAAGTAGACTCAGATGTGAAAATATAGCATTTATTAAAATCACCTTATCGGGAGTGGATGCCCCAGATGTAACGCCGATTTTGATAGGACCCTCTGGCAGAAAGTTGTCTTTCTCCACCAACTCACCGTGCTGTATGGAAGGTTAAGATGATTAAAAAAAAAGTTTGTGTAACTCGAGAGAGTTAATCATGAGATCGAAGAATTAGAATACATACCATCAACTTGTGACTAATTTTGTTTCCAGGGCCTATTCTTATTTCAGAGTCAACCCAATATGATGGAATTCCACGTTCCTCTGCAATTTCTTGTAGGTGTGAAGTGTTGCTAGAATTCCATCCCCCAACAACTAGGATGAGATCCACCTTCTGGGGTCGACTAGTTTATACATAGCATCTTGCCGTTCCTAATTATTATATACAAGGAATGGTCAAATGTGAAGCAATATGGGTATTTTGTTAATATGGAACATATGATTCACTTTCATAAATTTAAAGCACTTCCACATAATAAAAGTGAAACATGAATTAGACTCACAATGTTAACCAAGAACCATGAGTGGCCTCATAATTATTTTTTCATGATAACCGTCAAAACTATGTAATGAAATTATAAAAGAAATTCCAACTCTTGCATGAGGGTCTCAAGAAAACTATTTTATCGGGAATACCCGAGAGATTGAATTTGGAGAAAAGATCTTACTTGAGTTGCATCGCAAATAGTGTTGAAACTTATGAAGTGGTTGTTAACATTTTCGACCCCATATTTGCGCATCATGGTCCTCTCAGCTAATTTTCCTGCAGAAAAAAGAAAATTCAGTAATTGAAGTCGCATACTGCAAACATTTAACAATAGATACTGTGGAATGGATAGCTACCCACCAATCTCCTCTGTTTCTCCCTTTAACATAGTAGTTTGATTTGCAATACCAACTTTATTCAGATCTTTGTCTGGATCAAACCCTTTGGATACTGCAAATTTAAATTTCTACAGAAGAATATATCACATCAAGTCCCAGCATAAGTAAATATGAAAACCAGGGTAAGATACTAAGCCTACTGCCTACCTCCATAAATGCCTCTTTAGTTGAGCTGGATCCATCAAGTCCACCACCCAAAATATAATCACAAACATATGTTGCCTGAAATATGCAGTCATGCTCGATAAAGACCAGCTTTATTGCACATAGAAGTTGAAATAAAGCAGAAAATTGACAGTACCTCTTTCATGTTCTTTACAATTATATACTTCCCGGCAAAAGAAGCAGTAGCCACAGTCTCTTCATGAGAATATTTACCATGGATTATTGAAGTGTAGTCTCCCTTCTTGTGCTTTTCAACGGTATTCCAAACCTTTTTACAGACACTTGTATTCGTTAACGTACAAGAGAATAATTACTTCTCAAAGCTATGTGGGAAGATAGAGGATGGTTTACCTTAGACACCCATGGGCAAGTTGTATCAACTATTTGAACATTCTTTTCACTCAAAACCACCATCTCATCTACAGCAGCTCCAAAAGCAGGCAGGACTACGACATCACCTTTGCTAACAACATCAAATTGTTTCTTCCCGACATCAACAGGAATTTCTTTGACGCCCATCTCTTCAAACCTCTGGCGATAGAAAGTTAAATTATCTGATTAAACTTGTCAATTATAGTTAGTTTCTTCCAGAATAGATAGCTCAACTCGAAGACCCTCAACTCACAATTAGCTCATACACCACATTTCAGTGTACCGAATTAATGCATGTATATCATTTCAGGGGGGAAACGGCTGACAGAACTGATCAAAACACGACTTGTTGACCTTCAAATAGAAACATGCATTCATGGTGGGGAAAAAAGGAAGAAAACATTGTACTCCCTCTGTCCCATACTTGATTACCCATTGGCCAAAAAAGTTCATCACATAATTGTTATTTCCATAAATGGCAATAAAACAACATTATTGTTTACAACTACATCATCCCTATACTAGTCTATTTACATCTCATGTCATTACTTTACACACTAATTCACCTTAATTAATTAAACCCAAGCCTACTAAACCCCTGCAAATAGTAAATGGGTAATCAAGTATGGGAGTATCAGTTTCTAAGCACTTGAAAGGATAAATCATGCAGATATATACATGAAACAGCCAATCAACAGTGCCTCAGAGAGAAAAAATAATAATCAACCAATCACAACCTGGATTCCTTCCTCCCCATCATCCTCTCCAACAAAAGTGATAATTATAAAAAATTCTTTTATAAGAAGATTGCCAGTAAATAAGATACCTGATTAACAGTGGGGTTGTGAATAAGTTCATTAGTGAGCCAAACATTCTCATTCGGAAACTGTTTTCTAGCTTCATAAGCAATCTGGATAGCCCGTTCAACCCCCCAGCAAAATCCATAAGATTCTGCAAGTTGCACAGTAACATTTCCCCATGTGTATTCATATCCGTTCTCCTTCAATTTCTTTATAATGTCACCTGAGATAATCCAAACAGCAGGCACACAAACATTATTAACCATAATCAAGATCATACTTAAAAAAACCATGGCACATCTTTTAATGAATTTTTCAGGTGTCAAAAGTCGAAGCATGATCATTAACACTAACAAATTTAAGCATTGAACAAATGATATGCACCTACATATAATTGGTAACTGAAATCAAGTTTAAATAATCCCTTTTCTCATTAAGGTGGAAAAAAATAAAATGAACAAGAGAGTGAAAACACAATCTACAACATAACACCACAAACAATGGTATCAAAGAGACGGATATGGAAAATCTAAATCAACTCACAATTGGAAAATCTAAATCGAGTCAATCCTCAGAGATGAAGAAAAACTTCCAAGCGCTCGAATTGAAATTCACTTTCCATAAAACGATATAATTTTGCTAGAATTCAGAGCCAAAAAATATAATTCTTCTCAATTTCACATTCAAGTCCCAATCAATCAACCTTTCCACCCAACAAACAAGACTTTAAAAAAAAAAAAATCAAATTGAATTAATGGCAATTCAGCAATGAATACTTGTATACTGCTGGCTCATTTGCTCAAGAGTTTCCTCTTTGAGCCCAAACCCCTTGCGATTGTAATTCTTGCTCCTAGTCAAGTTGTGACGAAAGGCCTTGGAGTCAAAATCAGCGGGCGGAGACGAGGCAGCATCCGCGACGGAGGAGCATCGGAGCGACGAAGGCTTCCGTTGCCGGAATAACTTGGTTTCCGGCAAGGGGAGCTCGGTTCGCGCGGTTATACGGCAGAATTGCAGAGAAATAGCCATGTGAGAATTGCAGCGCGCACGTTAGTGAGAGCGATTCCTTAGTGGGACTTTGGAATTTGGAGTGTGGAGAAAATGCCGAATGCTCTATATATCTCTTTCCCATTCGCTCGTGATCCGTGAACTCCATTTATTTAATCTGGTGTGAGATTATGTGACAGGCGTCAATATGAAGTTACTGGTTTGCCCTTTTTTAATGGGGTAAATATGTGTAAATAATGTTGCATAGATCTAGACGCTAATCGGGTGTGATTTACCCAACTTAATATAATTATTTTATAAATTAACATTGTATAATACCTCTTTTTTTTTTTTCGAACCCATTGTGTAATATCTTCATGTATGATGTTTATTACTTCCTCATATTTGTTAATATTTCTTAGATGGAGGTCCTAATTTAGCTTGGTAATTTTTTTATTAAAAAATAAAGTAACTTTCTTTATAAAACAATATCTCATACAAACAATATTTATTTACAACATATATCGTTATACTACACATACATTAAAATCATTTTACACCATTTAATACTAATAAACAACATTTTTCTTAAAGTTGAATTGACATACATATATCTCCACAAAACCCATTTTACATCATTTAATATTTATAAATAACATTTTTTTAAAAACTCTTGCCTACAGTAAATGGTCAATTTAAATTAGAACGGAATGAGTATTAGAAAAAATATAGATAGGCTCTAAAAGATTTTTCATATTAAGACTTGAAAATAGAAAATTGTCAACTTGGAACTTGAAAAATGGAAACTACTACAACTACACCCTTCTTATTTTTATTTGGACATTTGTAAAAAGAGTCCGCCTCAAACTTAATGAACAACTCTTACATTAAACCACATGTAAATAGTAAATGAACAAATAAGAAAGAAACAGAGGTGTAGGAATTGTGTAAAATAAAGAAGTTTATTTTATCCCACATCGGATTGTATCAAAAGTTGGAAGACTTCCTAATCCTATAAGAAGTCCTATTCTGTCCCACATCGGATTGTGGAAAAAGGTGAAGGGCTTCCTAATGTTATTTAAGATGCTCAGGTCTCTTTGATACAAGTGCATCAGTTGGTTTCGGTTTTGGGCTTATTAATTTAGGCTAGTTGGTTTTTCGGTTTTGCCAGTTTATTAACTTAGCCCAATCGGTTAGGGATTATTATTTATATTCCCATTTGAGTTGTATATTGTTGTCGATTCGAATAATATATTTGAGATCATCTCTTCGCCGTGGGCGTAGCTAACAAATTGTTAGTGAACCACGTAAATTTTTAGTGTCGGTTTATCAGGTTTATTTATCGTTTTTTATATCTTTTTCGCATCGGTTATAACAAAACCGGTATCGAGCCTTGTTGGGGGTTTCCGCAATTTGGCGAGAAAGATAAGGTGGGATAAACGTGAAAATCGACAAGTTCACGGGGAAGAACAATTTCAGTTTATGTCAGATCAAGATCGTGTGTTGGGATTATCTTTGAAAAGTATGCTTTTACTTTGTATAATCGAAAACTGAATTTTCGAACTTATTTCTTGAAATAAATTGTTTATCATCGATGCTTTAAATATGATTGAATGTTATATATATTTCTTCGATAAGCTGTTCAATAATTCGTGACGTGTTACATTGTAGTTAATTTAGTGATACCGGATCACGAGAAGATTAAATTAACGATCCCTTTGTAACTAAAAAGTACGCCATTCACGACCTAGATGGAAATGAACAACCATCGCGAAAGGTTGAGGTGTAAAAGGCTCGAGATTGGTTTGTCTTGACCAAGAGATTACACTAGTGCATGATCGATCTTGTTGAATAGGACCTCTGAGGAGGATAAATTCTTGAATCAACAAGGAAGAATTAGACCTCCGTTGGTTCGTTGTTTCTTAACCTTCGTCCCTTAAATAGGATCACGTGGGATTGGTAACTATTGCTTTGACTTATCATGGGTAGCTTAATCGATAGAGATTCAATACTTTTTATCTTGGGCAATATTATTGGTCACGTGTGATTGCTAAAATTTAATCTGAAGAATCGTGTGCAAGCACGCTTGCTTGATTTGCCCACTTGGGAGGTTCATAAGTTTTATCATACCAAATCTTGCAAGTGGAATTAGTTCCAGTATGGATAATAATGTTGAACCGATTTCTCGACCAAGGACAAAAGATATTAATTAATGGAAAGTTATTTCGGGTGGCTTGAATTAATTAATGGGCTAGATAATCTTAAACACGGAAATAATGACCAAGGGAGTCATATTGATTTGCAATATGGGTTAAGATGGATAATGCAATATTAATTATGTAGTGGGATTAATTAATATTTATGGGCTTGAATTATATTGTGGCTCAATATTAGATATTCAAGATCCATTAGAAGGTTCAATCTTAATTCTCCTAAAAGCCCCCCCGAGTAGCCCAACATATAGTCCAATAACCGAAAAAGGTGATTAAAATAAAATAAATATTGTTGCTTATATTTCCTCTCAATTTTTGAAAATTATGGATAAAAGGAGAAAGATTTTCTTTGAATTTTGTTATGGAATGAAGATATGTATTCTTGGAATACAAGATTATCTCATTAAATTCAAGAAATCTCCCACTTGGTTGGTTATTCATGAGGAATTTTAAAATTTTGGAAATATATGGGCAAGAAAAGATTTTCTTGATTTTCTTGAAAAGATATTATGGAAGATATGTATTTCTTGAAATACAAGAATATCTCATAAATTCAAGAAGATCCAAATCTTGGATTCTTGCACACTTAATATTTTCGAAAATTATGTCATAATAGAGGAGGTGGAATTTTGTGGAATATTTTAATTATGGGAAAAAGAATATAGGAGATATATTCAAGATTTCTTGGTGACCAAGAAAAGTCTTTTCCCACATTGAAAAATCACTAAAATTTCGTTCACCCTCCCTCTTATAAATAGGGGATGATTAGTTCATTCCCAAGTACAATTCCATGTGCTGGAAATATTAGCAAATCCACATAAGTGGTGCAACAAAGTTTATTTTTTCTTTTGTTAATTGTTCGCGAGTATCCTTCCACCGGATTGTCGAGAAGCAAGTTAAGGAATACTTGGGAAGTCCTTTTGGTTAGTCCGTCCGACCAAAGCCATCCCATCCCGAGAATGACGTTCACGTAAACCCGTAGATTCCGCATCGTAGGGTTTTACGTGACTTTTTTATACGCATGATATGTTGTTGCAATTATTATTTGAATTAATATAGGATTAATTCATGCTAGTAATAATTAATGAATTAAATTTGTATTTAAATATTCACCCCGAATAGATCTGTGCGAATCATTCCCAACAACTGGTATCAGAGCCACTGTTTCGGGCTCTTAAATTTTAAAATTTTAATTTAATTCATGGACATTAAATTTGAAATTGGATAGTAGAACTGTTAGATCTATTTTTGCAGGTATCCAATTGTCATGGATTTTAATGTTTTATTTTGCATGCATATAAATTGTGGTTTTTTAATTCGATTCGATTCGATTTGTTTTTGCCTCGTGAGAAAATCCACGAGTAGACTATGATTTGTTTGATTTGATCAATGTAATAGACTAGTTCAGATCTAGGTTTATTTATTTTTTGTAAATAAATTGTAACCGGATCGGGAATGAAGAGACGAAGAATTAAAGCGACGAAATCGAACAAGGCGTAGGGGCGTGGCTATGGGCACGCTTGGGCGTTAGGGCGAGGCCAGGTGGCGAGCGGCCGAAGATGAGAGCTCGAGGAGAAGGCGGTCGATTCGACGGGGGTGGCGCCCAAAGCCGAATGGACGGGCGTGAGCTGGCGCGGGCAGACGGGCGCAAGGCGAGGCGCGGCTCGCTGAGGCAGGCGAAGCGCGGTGGATCTTGATGTCGCCGAGAGAATCGCCGACGCTTGCCGACTCCTGCCGAGGCGTCTTGAGGCATCGGCGGGCGACCCGCCGGGCGGGTGCCGAGGTCTTGTCCAAAGCAAGTGGCCGGCCTGGGATGCGGGCAAAGATCCTGGGCCGCGAATGCTTAGCATGGCGGTTCGAGATTTAAGTATTTTTCGAGATTTAACGAGTGGGAGAAATTCGAGACGTGTTTCTTCAAGATCAAGCCAAGAAAAATCAAACCATGACAATTGGATAATTTGTGCCCAATATGTTTATTTTTCTGTTTTGCTTGATTTATTTTGCGCTATCTTATGTTTTATTTAATTTGTTTAAATGTGTTTGCATGAGGGTTGCCAAATGGAAAAATCTCAACTTCAAAATTACTAAGTATGTTTAAATAATTAATTGACAATTTTATTCCGGATAATAAAATTGAATTAATTTTGACCTCCATGATTTATTTATTTGTGAATTCTTTTGGAGAAATTCCCCCAACGGGACGGTCAAAAGATAGGTTTCACATGAATGAATTCCAAACGGATGATTGTGGGTTATTACTAGTGGCGACGATGACCCTCCCAACGAGGCTCGATCAAAGCGAAATAGTAATCCTGTATTTAATCATGGTTATTACTTAGGTATAAAATTGATATGCATATACTTCTCCGAAGTCCCTGTCAATTTTATATTGGTCAAGTGGGAGCCAACTATTAATCTGGATATTAAAGGTTTGTAACTGTTCTTGTTTGTAACCTGCTTGAATGTGTTTAAATAATGACTCACCCAACGTGGCTTATTTAAACTGTTTTGAGATGTTGGTTGATGCATGTTCATATTTTTTTTTGAGATTTTAAATATGATGAATGTGATCGAACCTTGTGATATACTTGTGCTAGTGGATGTAGTTGTTTATTTCAGTTCAGCATGTCGTTACCTTTTAATCCACTGTTATTATACTTAAAGTCAATACAATATGTATGGAAACTATATTGATTGGAAAATTATAATTGTCCTAATTGCACAAAAGCACAAGTGGATTTTGACACACAAAAATCAGATGAGCCAACCGACGAAGTCAAAACACGCGCGGGACTCGTCGGATCACCATGAGAGATGTCGTCATTTTGAAAATGGTGGAGGAAAAACCCGTAAGGGATTACGTCCTCAAAATAGATGACCTATCTGAACAAACTTGAGATTCTGAGTGCAGATTATGATCTAGAGACTCAGATGAATTTGGTACTTCATTCTCTGCTTGAAAGGGTTTTTGAGCATTTTGGCCTCATTAGCTAATTTGTTGCAAACATTTGGACTCGGCGAGAAATGATGATAAGGCACCAAACTCAAGCTTTGACGGCAAGTGGTCCGTCTTCATCTTCTAGGCCAAGGGTAGGCAAGATAAAGAAGAGGACCAAAGTGTTGGGGAATGAGTTGCACAGATCTATTCGGGGTGAATATTTAAATACAAATTTAATTCATTAATTATTACTAGCATGAATTAATCCTATATTAATTCAAATAATAATTGCAACAACATATTATGCATATAAAAAGCCACGTAAAACCTACGACGGAATCTACGGGTTTATGTGAGCGTACCTCTCGGGATGGCGTTGGCTTTTGGTCGAGACGGACTAACCAAAAGGACTTCCCAAGTATTCCTTAGCCCTTGCTTTCGACAATCCCAATTGGAAGGATACTCATGAACAATTAACAAAAGGAAAAAAATAAACTTTGTTGCACCAACATGTGGATTTGCTAATATTTCCAAAGACATGGAATTGTACTTGGGAATGAACTAATCATCCCCTATTTATAAGAGGGAGGGTGGATTTAAAAATTTAGTGATATTTCAATGTGGGAAAAAGACTTTTCTTGGTCACCAAGAAATCTTGAATATATCCCATATATTTTTTTTTCCCATAATTAAAATATTCCACAAAATTCACCTCCTCTATTTTATGGTATTTTTAAAAAATATAGTGTGCAAGAATCCAAGATTTGGATCTTCTTGAATTTATGAGATATTCTTGTATTTCAAGAAATACATATCTTCCATAATATCTTTTCAAGAAAATCAAGAAAATCTTTCTTGCCCTCTATTTTTCAAAATTTGAAATATCACTATGAATAACCAAGTGGGAGATTTCTTGAATTTAATGAGATAATCTTGTATTCCAATAATACATATCTTCATTCCATAACAAAATTCAAAAGAAAATCTTTCTCCTCTTTTTATCCATAATTTTTTAAAATTGAGAGGAAATATAAGCAACAATATTTATTTTATTTTAATCACCTTTTCAGGTTATTGGACTATATGTTGGGCTACTTTCGGGGGCCTTTAGGAGAATTAAGATTGGACCTTCTAATGGATCTTGAATATCTAATATTGAGCCACAATATAATTCAAGCCCATAAATATTAATTAATCCCACTACATAATTAATATTGCACCATCCATCTTAACCCATATTACATACGGTCAATATGGCTCCGGTCATTATTTTCCGTGTTTAAGATTATCTAGCCCATTAATTAATTCAAGCCAATGAAATAGCTTTCCGTTAATTAATATCTTTTGTCTTGGTCGGGAAGCGATTCAACATTATTATCCATACCGGAAACTAATTCCACTTGCAAGATTTGGTATGATAAAACTTATGAACCTCCCAAGGGGGCAAATCAAGCAAGCGTACTTGCACACGATTATTCGTATTAAATCTTAGCAATCACATGTGACCGATAATATTGCTATGGAATGAAGATATGTATTCTTGGAATACAAGATTATCTCATTAAATTCAAGAAATCTCCCACTTGGTTATTCATGAGGGAATTTTTGAAATTTTGGAAATATAGTGGGCAAGAAAGATTTTCTTGATTTTCTTGAAAAGATATTATGGAAGATATGTATTTCTTGAAATACAAGAATATCTCATAAATTCAAGAAGATCCAAATCTTGGATTCTTGCACACTTAATATTTTTGAAAATTATGCCATAATAGAGGAGGTGGAATTTTGTGGAATATTTTAATTATGGGAAAAAGAATATAGGAGATATATTCAAGATTTCTTGGTGACCAAGAAAAGTCTTTTCCCACATTGAAAAATCACTAAAATTTCGTTCACCATCCCTCTTATAAATAGGGGATGATTAGTTCATTCCCAAGTACAATTCCATGTGCTGGAAATATTAGCAAATCCACATAAGTGGTGCAACAAAGTTTATTTTTTCCTTTTGTTAATTGTTCGCGAGTATCCTTCCACCGGATTGTCGAGCAAGGGCTAAGGGAATACTTGGGAAGTCCTTTTGGTTAGTCCGTCTCGACCAGCCGCGCCATCCCGAGAAGCAGACGCTAAACGTAAACTCGTAGAATTCGCGTCGCCAGAGGTTTTACGTGGCTTTTTATATGCATGATATGTTGTTGCAATTATTATTTGAATTAATATAGGATTAATTCATGCTATTACTAATTAATGAATTAAATTTGTATTTAAATATTCACCCCGAATAGATCTGTGCGAATTATTCCCCAACAGCGTGCCTTGTTGAAACAACAAGGACTGTGGGCACCGTTGATGAAAAAGACGGTGGATTTGGAAGAAGCATAGATGGCCACTCTGGAGGAGAAGACACACTCATCAATCATGTTGTGTCTCGCAGATGACATCATTACCGAAGTCGCAGGAGGAGAAACCTGCAAATTGGTCTATGGTTGAAGTTGGAGAGTCTGTATATGACGAAGTCGTTAACCAATAAGTTGTTGTTGAAACAACATCTGTTCAGTTTGCGTATGCATGAAGGTCAGCCACTTCGTGAACATCTGGATCAATTGAATACAATTCTATTAGAATTGTTTAATATTGATGTTAAAGTTGATGATGAGGATGTTGCTTTAATTCTGTTGGTTTCTCTACCTTTGTCGTAAGAGAATTTTGTGCAGTCTTTCATTGTTGGGAAAGACAATGTGTCCTTGGAAGAGGTCAGATCATCTCTGCATACTAGAGAGTTGCGACATAAGGCGAGTGGTGGAAGTTCAGATAATCAAGTCGCTGGACTAGTAGCTAGTGGGAACAAGGGACCTGGGAAATCGGGAAAGAAGAAATTCAAGAAGCCTTGGTCGAAGGGTCCCAAACCGCATTTATATATCAGAATTCATCGCAAAGAGTGGTCATTGGAAAAATGATTGTCCGAAGAAGAAGAAGAAAAGTTAGGGGAAGACAAAGCAGTCATCTCTGCTGTTCTTTGAAGGAGATGACACCAACTCCGAGGAAGATGTAGTCCTAGTTGCTAATGAACAAACACATCACACTGATGTGTGGGTTCTTGATTTTGGGGCATCTTATCATATATGTCCGCGCAGAGAGTGGTTTACAACTTACGAGCAAGTGGATGGAGGCAATATTTCTATGGCCAACAGTTCAATTTGCAAGACGGTTGGAATAGGCTCAATTCAATTACGGACACATGATGGTAAATTTTGCACATTGAACGATGTTAGACATGTTCCACAAATGACAAAAAATCTGATATCACTTAGTCTTCTAGACAGTAAGGGTTTCAGTTTCAGAGGTGAAGGTGGAGTTATGTATGTCTACAAGGGTTCTAATGTGGTTTTGAAAGGTGTGAAGCGAGGAACTTTGTACTTTTTGCAAGGTTCAACACTATCTCGACTCTCTTTGTTGTCAGATCATCGGAAGTTCACAAAGACGACTTGACTAAGTTATGGCACATGAGACTTGGCCACATGAGTGAACGATGGATGCAAATTCTGTCGAAAGATGATTTTCTTGGTGGCCACAAGGTCACTAGTCTTGGTTTTGTGAAGCTTTGTGTTTTTGGAAGCTTCATCGCAAACAAGTTTCCCAAGGCAATTCATAGAACAAAAGGCACACTTGATTATATCCATTCTGATTGTTGGGGACCTTCTCGTGTTGAATCTTTAGGAGGCAATAGATACTTCGTGTCTATGATTGATGACTACTCAAGAATGACTTGGGTAATTATGATGAAGCTTTCAAGAGTTTCAAGCAATGGAAGACGTTGGTGGAAAATCAAACAGGGAAGAAAATCAAAAGGTTGCGAACTGATAATGGTCTGGAATTATGTTCTTCTAATTTCGATGAGTTATGCAAGAATGAAGGGATCGCAAGACATCATACAGTACTAGATACAACTGAATGGTGTAGCAGAACGCATGAATCAGACACTTCTGGAGAGAGCTCGATGCATGCTCTCTAATGCTGGATTAACCCGAAGATTTTGGGCAGAAGCGGTCAGCACAACATGTTACTTGATAAATCGTGCACCTCACACAGGTATCAACCTCAAGAGGTGTGGTCTGGTAAGTCTGCAGATTACTCTAATTTGAGAGCTTTTGGATGTACTGTTTATTATCATGTAAATGAGGGTAAATTGGAGCCAAGGGCGAAGAAATGAGTTTTTGTGGGCTATGAAAACGGTGTTAAGGGGTATAGGATCTGGTCTCCATCAGAAAGTAAAGTCATACTTAGCAGAAATGTTATTTTTGATGAGAATTCTATGTTTAACCCCACTGTGAAGTCTATTGTTGTATCAGAAAACAATAGTGTTGACAAACAGGTGGAGCAGAGTGAGTCACAAAAGAAAGATGGAGAACAACACTCACATTCTGACACCGAGCTGAAAGATGCATCACCACCAGAATCTCAACCATCTGAGACAAGACCGTACAATATAGCTCTTGATCGAGCTAGAAGGATTGGAGTTGAGGCTCCAAGGCGATATAGGTTTGAGGATATGGTGGGTTATGCATTACATGTTACTGAAGAGGTGGATTCTCATGAGCCATCCACCTACAATGAAGTTGTTACATGTACAGAGTCTACCCAATGGCTTGCTTCCATGGGAGATGAGATGGAGTCACTTCACAAGAATATGACTTGGGAGTTAGTCAAGAAGCCTCCGGAGAGAAAGATTATTGCATGCAAGTGGATCTTCAAGAAGAATGAAGGAATATCACCTGCTGAGGGTATCAGGTATAAAGCAAGAGTCGTTGCTAGGGGGTTCCATCAGAAAGAGGGAGTAGACTATGATGAGATTTTCTCACCTGTGGTCAAACATACTTCTATTAGAGTGTTACTTCAAATGGTAGCACATCAGGACATGGAACTTGAACAACTCGATGTGAAGACAGCTTTTCTACTCGGAGAGTTGGATAAAGAGATATACATGACCCAGCCAAATGGTTTCCAAGTTCCCGGAAAAGAAGAGTACGTTTGCAAATTGAAGAAGTCCTTATATGGGCTGAAGCAGACTCCAAGGCAGTGGTACAAGAGATTTGATGGTTATATGACACATCTTGGCTACAACAGGAGTCTGTATGATAGTTGTGTGTATCACAACAAGCTGGAAGATGATTCATTTATCTACTTGATCTTATATGTTGATGATATGCTGATTGCTGCAAAGAACAAGTCAGATATTCAGAAGCTAAAAGGTCTGCTCAGTGCTGAGTTTGAGATGAAAGATTTGGGTGCTGCCCAGAAAATATTGGGAATGGAGATTCATAGGGATAGAACTCAGAAGAAGTTTTTCCTTTCACAGAAGGATTATATTCAGAAGATATTATCAAGGTTTGGTATGTCTACAGCTAAACCTATTGATACTCCAAGTGCTGTAAATATTCATTTGTCTATTGCTTTCGCTCCTAAATCTGTTGAGGAGAAGGAGTACATGTCTCGGGTTCCCTACGCTAGTGTAGTAGGGAGTTTGATGTATGTTATGGTCTGTACTAGACCTGATCTTGCACATGTTGTTAGTGTTGTCAGCAGGTTTATGGCTCAACCTGGAAAGGAACATTGGCAGGTTGTGAAGAGGATATTTCGGTACCTTAGAGTTACATGTGATGTCGATCTCATTTATGGAGGTGATACGAATTGTTTAGTTTCAGGCTACTGTGATTCTGATTATGCAGGAGATGTTGACAGTAGAAGGTCTATGACCGGTTATGCTTTTACTCTTGGTGGTTCTGTTGTAAGTTGGAAGGCAACTTTGACGCCTACAGTTACTTTGTCTACTACAGAGGCAATCTGGTTGAAAGGGCTAGTTAGTGATCTTGGTCTACATCATGATTATGCAATTGTATTCTGTGACAGTCTGAGTGAAATATGTTTAGCCAATGATCAAGTTCATCATGAGAGAACGAAACATATTGATGTCAGGTATCATTTTCTGAGAAGTGAGAAGAGGGTTAAAGTAAAGAAAGTTGGGACTGCTGATAACCCAGCTGACATGTTCACCAAGCCGGTTTCAAATAACAAGTTCCAACATTGTTTGAACTTGATAAATATTACAAGTTGTTAGTTGCCCAGTCTTGGGGGGAAATCTGTGTACGAGGAGTTGCTTGTACGTCTGGCACTTTTATGGTGCATCCAGTACATCAGTGAGAGGATTCAAGTCAAGGTGGAGACAATGAAGTTTTCTGTTATTTTACCAAGGTGGAGATTTGTTGGAATTGTGTAAAATAAAGAAGTTTGTTTTATCCCACATCGGATTGTATCAAAAGTTGGAGGACTTCCTAATCCTATAAGAAGTCATATTCTGTCCCACATCGGATTGTGGAAAAAGGTGAAGGGCTTCCTAATGTTATTTAAGAAGCCCAGGTCTCTTTGATACAAGTGCATCAGTTGGTTTCGGTTTTGGGCTTATTAATTTAGGCCTAGTCGGTTTCGATTTTGGGCTTATTAACTTAGGTCAAATCAGTTAGGGATTATTATTTATATTCTCATTTGAGTTGTATATTATTGTCGACTCTGAATATTATACGAGATCCTCTCTTCTGCCCATGGACGTAGCTAACAAATTGTTAGTGAATCACGTAAAATTTCGATGTCGATTTATTCGGTTTATTTATCGTTTTTATATCTTTCTCGCATCAGTTATAACATGAGGAAATATAAGTTATCTAACTATAATAAAGTGACAGTCCATATGCACAATAGTAATGCTTGAAATAAAAGAATTCACACAAGAACTCGAGTTCGCGTTCGCGGAATTGTTTTAGCAAATTAAATATACAATTTAAAATGAATTGATTATATTCGAGTGGTTAGGCAACATAAAAATAACTTTGGTCATGTCGATTGTCAAATCAAAGTCAAGTGAAATGTTGTTTTCGTTACCTCCTATCCGTCCTGCTGTCTTAAAAAAAGCATTATAAAATGTGAGACATTTAGGCATATTTTCATCAGTTGGACCTAATTATCCTACCTCTATAAAATAGAGGCCGCCAAATTGGAACCATTTACTAAAAATAACTCATTGATACTAACTAATATGCCAATTTTGAGGTAATTGTCTCTGCTATTTCGTTAGTCAATTAGATTGACATCTATCAACAAGTAGTCCATTCATAATAGCTGGTGTTGTACGCATTTTCACGTGTTACGAAAAGTAATGAGATGTCTAGTAAAATTTTAAAATAAAATTTAAGTAACAAACGACAATAATTTTAAAATAAATTTTAAGTAAAAAAAGACAAATAATATAAGAGGCATCCAGACTTGAGGCCGTCTTTACGGTGAGGAGACGAAGTATAAATCGAAAGTACGACGCTTTAATCTTTTGAAAGAAAAATATATATAATTTGTGTAAAAGTTATCCCCGACTCATACATCGTAAGGCAAATCTTCTTGTGAGACGGGGTATAAATTGGGTATCGACGCTTTAATACTTTGAAAGGGATGAATATAATTTATGTCATGTTATATCCCGTCTCATACATGAGACGGTCTCATTCATATGAGTTTTTGTCACAATTTATAAAATGCTAACCATATCCAGTTCCTATCGAAGAAATCGGAGAGGTGGGTCCTGGATTGAATTCTATTTGATGTTATTGCTGATGTTTTGGGGGCTCCGGGAGGCGGGAGATTCTGGGAGAGATGGCAAAAACTTTTATGGAATTTTAAAACGGTTCACAAATTAGCATAAATTAATACTCCTTATTTCTTCTTAAATGCTACTATCTTCGTTTTGAAAAATACTTTCTTTGCGATTCTTTATTCGTTTCGTCTTTTTAGCGAATAAGTTTGTTATTAGTGAGCCAAACATTCCCATTCGCAAAAGTAAGTGTGCTAAATCTTCTAGAACGGAGTGAGTAAAATGTTATTTTTAAATTATGTTTCGTTTTACCGTGAGAGGGTTATTATTACGAGATGTTGGTGGAGGTTAGATCATAAAACGCATTCTCACTTACAGCTACGCATTTAAAATTCTATCTTCTTGCTCGTTTGGATTTTAAAACCTAACAAAATGCGTTGGACCCTAATTTATAGCCCATCAATTGGGTGAGTGGGCTTCTTCAATTTGTCCCGCTCGACTCGATTGCAAACCAATTTTTACATCACATCTTCAAACTTGTATTTCTCTTTTGAGTTTTGACTCGGTTGTATTTCAGGTTTTTGTTCCTGAATTGAGAAATTTGAGAATTCGACTTGTATCACGATATTAATATTTACTCCGTGGGGGTTTTGAAAAAATAAAAATATATATTTACTCCGTGTTAACATACTACATGCAAAGACTCCGTGATAAAAAAAATTGGGAGTTACTAAACACACCCAAAAATCATTCATTCACAACCCATAATTTTTAAGACTAAAATAGACATATACGAAATAATTATAATGCCCTCATATAAATACTCATATTTTTTTCTTGGAATTCACGGCCATAAACCCTTTCAAATTTTTTATTCAATTTCAATCACCATTGTAATGGAATATGAAAGTTCAAAGAAGCTCATAAACTCTTTCAAATTTTTGATTCAATTTCAATTATCATTATAATGGAACATTAAAGTTCAAAGAAGGACATCAATGTAAGTGTTTTTTTTTTTTTTTACTTTTTAATTAATTTCTATGCAGAAATTTTGGTATTTTTTGGGTCTAATCGCGCCATTGTTCGGCCAAAATAGCTGTTGAACGTAGTCAGTAATTTCGACGTAAACTGCCATGAAAAAAAAACCCAAAACGAGTAGTGTTCGGTCCTCGAGGCCGAACGTTAACGAACATGTACATGACTATCAGGCCGAACACACATGAATTTTGAATGAATTCAACTTCGATTTCGTTCCATGAGAATCAAAGTGAAAGTTTTGTTTTTCCTTTGAAGGAATCGTGACGCACGCTACTTTGTTTTGGAAGGGGAAGAAGATAATTTATTTATTTTTTTGAGAACGCACGCTGCTTTTTTTTAAATAAAAAAAATAAGTGTGTTTTTTTTTTTTTGAGAAAATGGTTAAGGAAACAAGATGATCAACGTTTAGATGAGAGTCCTGTACCCCATGCATCTCTACTTTGTGTAAACACATCTCAAAATATGGAAACTAAAAAGAGAATTTTTGTGTACTTATTGGGTATTGGACAAGTTTTGGGCCTCGACAAAAAAAAAAGCCGTATAAATTGGCAATGTCTCATATACACTTGGTGAACGAATTCTAAATCTGTGCACTCACTTTGACCCTGCCCATTTTATTGTGGATCCTCATTTTTACTAATGACAAAGTCTCATTTTCTTAATGGGTCACTCCTATATCCGAGTGCACGGTGCGCACTTGGTGCACAGGAAACCCACTCGTATAAATAATGACATTAAAAATAATAAATTAATATATTTTATACATGCAAAAAAATAAGAATAAAAATATAAAATAAGATTTAAATTATTTATTTAAATTTTTAATAATAATATATTAATATTAATATTTTAAATTTAACTAGTACTCCCCCGTCTCGAAATAATATGCATTCCAAAATGGGCACAAAAATTAAGAAAATGTAATGATGAGTAGAATTTTGGGGATAATTTTATAAACTTTTATGTATAAAATAAAGAATGGAGTTGAATTGTGTGTATGTGTGAGACCAAAAGTAATGACATTTTGTATAATATTGTGGATAATATGAGGATGAAGATTATGGAGGGTTTTCTATTTTGGAGGTGTGCATGTTATTATGCGACGGATCGAAAAGAAAAGTGTGCATATTATTTTAGAACGATTGAGTATTTAATTTCTAAAGATCTAAAATAAATTGTAAAGATAATAATTCTATAATTACTGTGATGTAAAAGTCCAGACTAGTCCCCGCCTAGGCGGCGTCTAGACGCTAGGCAATCGTCGGCCGACCCGATTTTTCCTAGGCGCCGCCTAGGCGACTGAGTCGGGAGCTAGACGGCTAAGTCAGGAACTAGGTGTCCAACACTAAGGTATTATTTAATAATGAGAGACTTTGTTCTTAGAATAAATTGATGGTAAGACAAAAATTGATAATTTTCACTACAATAAAATTTCAAAATACAAATTTATTTAGTTTTTTTATGTTAAATTAATTTTCTTGTACTCTATAATAGATAATAGATATAAGAAAAGGTGTTTCAATTGTTATCTAGATTTAGACGATTGTATAATGAATTAATTAATTAATTTTGAAGGGTATTTTTATTATAATATAATGATAAGTAGTAAATAAAACTCATTTAGATGAAAAAAATAAAAGAAAACCAAACAGACTAGTCCCCGCCTAGACAGTCTAGGCGCTAGGCGGTCCATATCCACCCCACTACTGATTTTCGACTTCTGCACCCCTAATAACATAATGTATGTTGCATACTTTTATTAATATATCACATGTAATGATTGTGCATAGCTATTTAAGTATATAAGTATAGTACGAATGATATTTGCATATTTTGTGCACGTTCGACGTGTACGCGCATATATCGTGTAATTTTTGTACATGATCTTTATGTTCACATTTCATACAAATTATGTGCATGATTTGTTCATGCACGGTTTGCATGCATATTTTGTGCTTATATTAATAAATTAGTAATTATATACCGCATATTTAAGAAGTTGAAGATAAAAGATACTCCCTCCGTCTCAAGTCAGTTTTCATCTATAATGCACGAATTCTTCTAAAAAGTTCACCTCACAGTATCGGATACTTCTAGGGTGCGGGTGCGTTTCGAGTGGGATTCGCACCGGATAAGCCACGTGGCGAACCCATTAATAATTTTAAAATAATAATTAGGATACGCGTATCCGGTGCGTGAGTGGTTACTTTTTTAGAAAAAAATCATTTTTTTCATTTTTTTTTGTTTATTTTAGCAAATTTTTAAGACTAAAACTCTATATGATCATGTTATTAAGTACTAATTGTGTTATTTGAATTGAATATTATTATGTTATATAATTTAAATTGAAAATATATAACTTATTTTTAATGAATTCCTTAGTATAACTTACGTATTGAGCTAATGCTATTTGAATTAATATTTTTTTACTTAATTACATTAAATTATTAAAAATGCTTAAGTTTTATGTAAATTATATACATTTGATATATTAATTTTAAAATTTTCATATATTTTATAGGTATTATATATAATAAAATATAAATAAATAGACGTATCCTTGTCGTATCGCACCCTAATTTTTTTGAAAATCCATATCCCCGTACCGGTATCTTATCGCCCCCGTATCCCCGCATCTGCACCGATGCAACAAAGGTTTTCACAATTGACTTTTACACGCGTTTTTGTGAGCTAGTTTTTTTGTGAAATGATAAATTGATTTTTAAAGCTTGAAATGATAAATTGAGTTTTTTAAAAAGTCACTTTATCATTTCAATTATTAATACAAAACTCGTTCGCAAAAATACATGTAAAAATCAACTGTGAAAATTGATTTGGGACGAATGTAATATTAAGTACTACTACCTCCGTCCCGGAAAAACGTGCACACATAATTTATTGTCGAGTTTTTGTGAGCAATTTGTTTATTAGTATTTCAAATGATAAAGTAATTTTAAAAGAGTGGTATTATAGATCTACCTCTTATCTATTATTGCATGCATCTTAAAAAATTATTTTATCATTTCAAATACTAATAAAAAATTTGTTCTAAAAAACACGCGAAACAGTAAACGTGCATGTTTCTTTGGGATGGAGGGAGTAGTAAATATGTTTAAGTTCTTTTAATAAAGGCTTCCTTTTGTTAATAAAATTTAAAATTAATGAGTTTATATTTAATTATTATATTAAATATTTATATATATAGATGTACTAGTATGTAACCACGCGAATTTCGCGGAATTGAAACGATTTTGAAACAAAATAATCTGGTTGAATTAGGCTTTAAGTAGATTAACGTGGTTCCACCACATAAGCTAAATTGAATTTACCAATATATAGTATTAAGATTAAGATTAAGATTAAGATTAAGATTAAGATTAAGATATATAAATACACGAATTAAAGTAAGTTCACAAAATTTATGGCCTGACACGATCGCCCTTCTCGCCCCACCTCAAGACCATCCCTGAACAAGGGTTCTCCCCTGCCTCAGGACCTGGACAAGGGTTTAATTTTTGGATCCACCACTAATCACATTGGTCTACCTAGTGCTTTAAACCCCTTGTACTCAAATCGTAAAAAATATGCTCCTACCATGTGACGTACCTCATTTTGTCAAACACATTCACGATTTTTTAGATATGATATCTATACTGACGCTAGTGTCTTATGTTGTACAAATTCTACACTCTTGTAAAAGAAGCATAAATTAACATGACAATAATAAGTAGGGTGGATTACTATTAGATTCCATCCTAACACTTTTATTGCAATAAGATTCCAATTTTTCCAAAAATTACTATAAGACTCCAAATGGTGATGTAATGACCTTAATACCCTTAATAAGATATTTTTTTAGCTTTTCCTACTTCCAATGCACCTACTCCCAATGCACTTAGTCCCAGCCAAACTCCACCTTTCTTCTTCCATTTTATATAGACGTCATTTTCAATATTTCAATGTAAGACTATTTGAATTTTTTTTTTCATTCATTATAAAAAAAAAATTAATATAGGGGACTTGAATTTTTATAATTTCGTATTCACTATATTTTGCACATTATAATAAGAAACTATATTTCATTACACTTTAAAAATTGCATATTTATAATGTAAAAATTACAAAAATTTAAATATCTAAATACAAAAATTTACATATCATCATCTGCTGAAAAAAATTGATACATCTTCGACATACACGTATGCACGAATACATGAACGTATGCATGAATACGTGAACATATGCAAAAAAATGTGAAGAAAATAAAATCCAGAAATCAACATATCTATCTTCATCTCCCTCCACCATCTTCTTCCAATAAATCCAGAAAATCCAGATTCCCTAGAAAAAACTTAAAAACCAAAGATCCATCTTCTTCCTCTTACATCAATAAACCAAGAAAATTCAGATTTTCAGCAGCTCAATCTTCAACATCACCACTCTCTGTCACCACCAACCGCCAAACTCTTCAAACAAACCTCCAAACCCAAAAATATTAAATTCGAAGAAGGCAGATTCAGAATATAAGACAATAACCAAAAAAAAAATCTGGATTTTGACGCCATGATTCCTTGATTTAACAATCAAACTAAAAAATCCAATAAAATCCAGAACATGTGTACATCATCTCCAACACATTAGTACGAGCAAGGTGTTGTGCTCAAATATATCACGCGTCAGCATCACCAGATTTATCACACGTCAGCAGGACGAATTATCACATTTCAGCAGGTCCCACCGAGACAACATGATTTGTCGTGCTTACGCATATGTTTTGTCATGCTTTATACACATAATTTGTCGTGCTTATCGATTTATCGTGCTTAACGACTTGTCGTGCTTATCGATTTGTCGTGCTTAACGACTTGTCGTGCTTATTGGTTTGTCGTGCTGGTCCTCTTTATATAAAGGACCTCACAGTTCATTGTAAAGAGACACACACTGAAATATTTCCCTCATTCCACTTATATACCTACACCCACATTTCAGGGAAGAACTACGGTTCTTCCCGCAGTGTTCTTGTTCGATTAATCATTTTGTTTGTGAGTTGTTACCAAATTAGCCACATAATACTCTCGATAAAAAACGACTCGCGACACAAGGATCTAAAAAAATAAGTTCAAATAAAATACAGACACTATCAAATCTAGAATGTGAATATCAGATCTCTAAAACAGAGTAGCAGCACTATCAAAACTTTTTCCCCTGCATCGTCTTCATTTTCGCCAACAATAAAAAAACACCCAACACCCATGAAATCAAAATCACAGAAACAAAAAATACATCAAAAAATAGATCCAAAAAAACAAAATCACAAAAATCCAAAAAAAATCTCAACTAAAAAATCATTTCTAATCTCCAAAAATCTGTGAATTCCAATTTTTTTTTTAAAAAAAACCCCAAAAAATGTCAACCATCTTCATCGCCGTCCATGGAGGCCGCGAGGCGGGGGTTGGGGCTTTTTCTACTTTTGGGCTTTTCGCCGACAATAGAAACAAGGCTTCGAGCACGGCGACAATTCGACAACAGGTGGTGGTGACAGCAGCCGTAGATCTAGGGTTCCGGCGGCGGTGCTCATGGTAGAAGATCTTCCTGAATTTAGATGGGCGACGGCGATGGACGAAAGTGATTGTGGTTGGGATGTATGTGTTTAGAAATGGGGAAGACGACTTGGTTGGAGAAGGAGATT
This sequence comes from Stenogyne calaminthoides, assembly GCA_037126765.1. Taxonomy (NCBI): domain Eukaryota; kingdom Viridiplantae; phylum Streptophyta; class Magnoliopsida; order Lamiales; family Lamiaceae; genus Stenogyne; species Stenogyne calaminthoides. The sequence continues at coordinate 33,030,999 of JBBCBC010000023.1, read as the reverse complement.
GGTTGGAGAGGGAGAAGGCATCTGGGAGTTACTGTGGGGTGAGAAAGGGGTTTATTGTTTGAGAGAGAGAGGGAGATAGATAGAGATAGGAGAAATAGGGAGCGGTCATCGTGTTTTTAATTTTATGAGTTCTGAGGGTATTATTGTCTTAATAGTACAAATTGAAATCTATTAATAATAATAAAAATTGGATGGAACCTATTAGCAATATTTTTCCCATCTTGGAACCTAGTAGTAATTATCTCTAATAAGTATCATAGTATTTTACATCAATCTCATTAAAACACACCAGCGTGAATAATTTCCAGCTCAAATATTACCCATTTAAAATTTAATCTTCTTGAGTTTTTGTTCTTGTTTGTTTTTCAATACTCAACCACCCCAAATTTGTCAGACTCGGACTGTACAACTTATAGCCTCATTTCTTCTCTAATTTATCACAACCCCAAGAGAGTAAAAAAGTCTAATTTTTGGTCTTATACTATATTCTATAATATTTGTTACAAAATTTCTTCTATTCTCGTGTAAACTATTTAAACATGATGTATGTAAACTGAAAACTATTACAAAGTATAACACTTGGAAACACCTTTTTTTTTTCTTTACTTGTTTGTACTTTGATTCATCTTTCAAGATTGTTGCTAGTCATTGCAATCTCAGCACTCTCATTTTGGGTCAAAGGTTTGGCAGTTGTACCATGAGTTCTGACTCTTTCCTCAGCATTTAAAGCCTGCATTACAACCACATTTATACACACATTAAACTCTTAGTACTAATCTTTGTTTCTTAATTAACAAAATTTTCAAGAATCACAGTAACAAAAATGTGCAAACCTCTGCACTCCAGTTAGCTCGAATCACGTAGACAATCAATAACACCGTTTGAAGCAAACAACCAGCTAACATTCCTAGCCAAATCCCTTTCACTCCTTGATCAAATTTATAACCGAGCAATGCGCCTAAAGGTAGACCGAACAGATAGTAACAACCGATGTTTATTAGTGCAACTGACACTTGCCATCCTGCCCCAACCGCCACCCCTGCAAAAGTTCAGACAATTTTTTGACTTTGCACGAGTTTTGCAAAATTTGAGACGAAACTAGAAGTGTTATATACCGTGTAGTACTGGTGCGATGCTGTTGAGAAATATCGTTGCTGCTAAGAAATATCCCAACTTGGATGTCTCTTTTATGACTTCGTCGTTGCTAGAAAACAATCTTGGGAAGGTGTTTTTAGTTGCGGTTACTGCAACCGTGAATACAACACCGAAGATCGTTGATGTAACGACAGTAATTAAGACGGAGAACTTTGCAGCTTTCGGGTTATTAGCCCCCAGTTCATTGGAAACACGAACGCTGCAAATTCACAAGATTTTATTTATTTCAAGAATTCGTTGTAATTTGTAAGAATGTTTGAATTTTGAGTGAATCAATTATACCTGATAGCAGCATTGAAACCAAGAGTGACCATCAATGTCCATATTTGCAGATTCATGCTGTTAATTATATCAATCAAAACAACATGTAATGAGAAAACAATCAAACTAAAAGTATCCAAATGGAAAGAAAGACAGATCAAAAAACAAACAAACAAACATACCAAATAGATATAGCATCCACCGCGATTTCTGGATTCTTCAACCATCCAACCATAAGTATCACAATAGTATAATACCACAGCTCCAAGCTGCAACCAAAAACCACTCATTTATACCAAAAACCACTCTTTCAAAACATTTAAATCCATTGCAAAGAACTTACCACAACATTACAGCCGATGCAAGAGACAACTTCACAAAACCAAAAAGGGATTTGAAAGCCTTCATAGAAAGTCCAGTCCACGATTCGGGAAAGAAACCGGAAACAACATAAACAATCTGAGCTAAAACTACGAGCCACCACGATATGTCCTCCGCTATAGCAGCCCCAAAAAGGCCTTTATCAAGTTTAACCACTAAAATCCAGTTCAAAACAACATGAAATCCCAAAACAACTACAGAAATTATAGTCATAACCCAAATTTTGCTCTGTGCTTGCAGAAATTTCTGCAGAGGGAAGTTTAAAGCGTAGGCGAATAACTGCGGGAGCACCCACAGAGAAAATTTCCCTGCAAGATCCGATATTTCGTGGTCCTGTCCAAGCAGTTTCAAAATCGGGGACGTAAATATATACAGAGGTACAAGAAGTACAGCAGTCACCATTGTTATAATGAATGATCTCTGCATATAAACTCCAAGCATGTCTAATTGACCAGCCCCAACTGCTTGCCCACACAGCGTTTCAAGGGCACTTCCCATTCCTAGCTAATCCAAACAAACAAACAATCAAAAACCATCAATTCTTGAATTTTTTTCCAAGTAAAAATAATAAAAATTGAATCTTTTCTTAAACAAACTCCATAACAGAGCAAGTTACGGCAAATGTACTACTACTTCCCATTTCTAGTAAGAATCATCAATAAAAATCGAATCTTTTTTCCAAATAATCCCCTGAATCGAGCAATTGACAGCAAATGCAGAGTCAAAAATTCAAGAATCGAGTGTTTGTGTACTCACCATTATCCCATACACAAAACCCTCGAGCACGTTCTGTACAATCGAAACAGCGGCGAGTTCAATCTCTCCGAGATGCCCCACAAAAGCAATGGTGACGAATCCGATGGAGAATTGCGCCACCGTGGTGAGAATCGCCGGCAAGGCGATCTCCCACATCTTCTTCGACTCCTCCCATGTTCTTGCTTTCAAGTTCTGTTTTGGACAAGTGTTGTTCATGGTTAAGTGATAAAGATGGCCGTTTTGGTGAGTTTCAATTTCGAACGACTTTGGGTCCATGTTTAGCAGCAATTGCTGGCTTTCCTCATTTTGTAGCATCCTATTTAGTATTTATGTCGTGGCTCGGAATGCTGAGTTGACACGCCTCTGTTTTTCGCGAAATCCGAGGTCCTAACCTTTGAATTTGGGGTCCAAAAATGTTTCTGTTGTAGGCTTACTTTCACTTGTATACAATCCTTAGGTTGTTACAAATATGAGAGCTTTTAATTTGAAGATTACAGTCTTTAATATATTGTACAATTCGTTTGAATTTGAGATTAAAAGATTTCATAGCTCCTATATATATTTTTAATTAAGTTCATTTTTCACTACTTAAATTTTTTTTGCTTGGCTTTAGTTAATTGTTTAGTAAAAGTATAATTTTCCAGAAATTATTAAAGAAACAATCTGAAACAAAAAAATTTAACGTTGTCTCACTCGACCGAAATTTCTCAATTTCACAGTTCTTGCTATATACTATCTTGATTTATAAAGTCATTCTTTCGTTTTTGATCTCATAAGAAAAACCATATTCCGTTTAATTAATTAACTTGATGTACATGGATTAATTATTTTAATGAAATAATAATCATAACCCAAATTGAGAAATGATAATAAGTGTGTGTTTTTCTTTTAAAAATTGAGTCACATCAAATTAAAAAAAAAATAAAAAATACTTCTACACGAGTTGTGTTTCAAAACAACTCTCCCTTAAGGTGGTTGGTGGGTTGTATTACTTGTTAGTGAGGAGTTAATAATTTTCTAAAATCATAATCCAAGATGCTGGGTGAGTTGTTAATTGATTTGACATCGTCTTATAATAATGTTTAAAAATAGAAATGCCCCCCACATCTTTTAACACATTTCACTACAACTACTCTCCTTTTGTCTCTCTCTGAGTTTAGAGTTGTCACGTATATATTCTGTGTGGGAACAAACCAACATGCATAATGCATTTATTCAATGGGGAGTTGATAAATTACATTATTATGCTCATCTAACTTAACTACATAGTTGTTACAAAAAATAGTTGTTTATTAAGTCCAAGAGAGTTGATTTTCTTATTTTACTTAAATTCTAAATTTGCGTCTCCTACTATGACTATAAGGTTGATAGCAGCAGGACTGAAGAAAAACTTTGGATTATACGTTCTCAGTGTCAAAAAGAAATATATTTAATTAGTTACAGACTTTCCAATTATGTAAATACTTTAGGCAAATTATATTTTCTTTGTTGAAGACATTTTCTTCACGGAAAGTAATCAATTAAAAACTTGGAGAAATTGCACTTTTGTCACTCGAAATATATGTGCATTTTTTAGACTTCACAGATCTAGTTCTTTAATTATTCTTTTTACACTTTACCAGATACATTTATATAAGTGAATTTACTATTTTGTTATTATAAGTTGTCCGAAATTGCCAAAGAGATTGAGTATTCGATTATTTCTCCTCCTTGCACCCATGAGGCATTTTGGTTCTATGTAAAATTAATTGAAAAGATACAAATGTTAAATGCCAATAAAAATAGAAAGTCTGAAAAATCATGTACTTATAACAGCAAATTAAGTACAAGAAAAAAAAAACAATGAGCAAAGTCATTACAATGAAATATTAGTTTCTAAATAACACTATATAACCCGATTTTGGCCCGTGAATTCTTCAATTGTACCTTTTTTTTTAAACCCCAAGTTTTTATTTTCAAGTCTTTAAAATATTACAAGGTGCAATATTGTCATGACATTCAATATTTGTAGGTCATAAAAGATAAGGCCGTATCTGCTTTATTTATATGCACAGGAAGGGACAAAATTGTCATTTAACAATGGATAGGAACAAACTTCAACATCTTCTATTCTAAGAAAATAACATAGAAGGCACTGAATATGATGACCAGTAAGTGCCAACCCACAACCTTCTGCTATATAAAAAAAGTCATATAAATAAATAAATAAATAACTGAACACATAATTGTAGCATATTCTTTCAATAATCAATTAATCATATACATAATTTCAGATTTATAACAATTTAAGTTGCTAATACATGTCCACGTTTGACTATGTACAATGTACTAGAAAAGGACAGGTTTAAAACTATGTACATGTACGAGTACAAGGCATATATATACATGCCAGCAAATACATATCTTTTTTTTTTATCGGGCAAATGGTGACTCGAGCAAATGGTGACTCGAGTAAATACATATATGTATGTCTACTATAATCTCTCATGTTGAGACATTCTCAATGATAGGAAAAAAACCGAAGGCAAGCATCTCGCCTAATATGGCCTGTCTCGTTTTGTTATCGTCCTCATTCTTACAGTATATTCAAAATGATGGAATTGAATTCCTTCCAGTATTCATCAATTCCCAGGTTCATGGTAGGATTTAGATCTCAGTATTGGATTTACTCGCTTGCATTATAACGACGTGAAATCTAGCCACTATTATGCACTTTCTGATTGCTTAGAAGCAGAGGAATCCACTAGTTCAGGAACTTGATCAAGTAAGAAGTTCATATCATCGGGGAACTCACCTTTTGCTCGATTTGTTTTACCTCCTATAACCACCGTTGTTCCATCTTGTAAGGCCCAGATCTGTCCGTTGATTGGAAATGTAACGAAAAGCAGAGGATTAGGATTTCCACGACCTGTCTATCAATCCATTAATTGATGCATATTTAGCAACAAAAAAATTACCTGTGAATGAGATAAGAAACTGATGCAGGTTGTGAGCATCAGCGCACCAAAACCAGCATAAACGATTGGTACCCCTGGATCCGTCTGTATGGAGATGAATTTAACATCGTAAGATGAACAAAATTAGAGTCACACTCTTGTACACTAGTTGTTGTTCGGTGCAACTATACACAACTAATACTAGCAAACTAATAGTACATTTTAGTAAAACAACTAATACCATTAAAAAATTTATGTAATTTAGTTCTTCTCCAAATTATTTTTCTGTTACCTTTAGTTCAAGGCCAGTACTGCCGATTGCATCTAGTACAACAATTTTTATGCCATCGATCTCAATGGGGAGTTTCGAGTTTGGCCGTCTAACTCCTGCAAACTTCCCTTCTTGATCATAAAGAACGATTGATTGCATATCACGAGCTAGCATTGATCTAGAAAAGAAGACAATTGATATAGGTGTTATTTGCTTTGATCTAGAGGGGCTCTTGTATGAGACGGTCTCATTTATGAGGCCGTCTCATACAAGTTTTTTTCATGAACCTTAAGTACGTCTATACAGTGGCTAGACAAAGTAAGAGTACATACATTCCCTTGAGATTAGTAGAATCGGCATCTACAATGGGCAGGAAGGTTCCGTACAACTTCTTGTCTCCGTTTATTTTCAGGGGTGCCATGGCTAAATTAAACGGTCCTTCATCATCCTTCATTACTTGCAAAGCAGACAGACTCCAATCTGTTTGGTACATGGTGATCCCGCCATACCTTAAAGGATCGTTCACACTTATTGTCTTCCTCATTATCTCCTTGCCACTAAGGTCAAACAGTGAAAGATCACTGCGAAACTGTGAAACCTGGAAACATGAAACAAGTCAATAAAAATGTCAAAGTCAACGGTGTGCTATATCCTCAATCATGGCTGCATACCTCCCCGCTATTATAATATTCCATGGAGAATCGATTGACATGAACCTCAGTGTTGAAAGATTCTGAAGGAGTGGATAAGAATCCGTTTGGTTCCAGTACATCCCCGATAACAAAATTGAGACCTTGCGGAACTGTTACGGAGCCTCTAAAGCTCCCAGCAGCACTAAGAGTGCCACCAGACATTATTAGCAGCAGAGCTAAATGTACTCCTATGGGGGCAAACCTACCTACCAAACCCCTGAAGGCGTACAATGATGGTCCCTTTAAAAATACCTGGAAAAAATAAAGAAAAAAAAAATGGCATTATTAGGTATTATTAGGTTCAAGGAACACATATGCTCGATATTCTATTCATATACAACACAGCATGGTACAAACACTCTTGAGGAACAGTTGTATGGTGCAACTGTACACGACTAATACTTTTCAGTGAAAACATCTAATATCTAAAACAACTAATACCGTTTAAAAATACACTTAACTTGTACGCTGCACCTGATGTATACAAGTTTTTTGCCCAAAAATAAATTTCGCCAGCCAAAAAGTCTTGATTCACATTTGTAAAGATAATCTATGAGCTCCCACGTGACTCTCGAAAGGAAAAACATAAACGCAAAACTGGAAAGACAAACATAAAAGAAAGCAATGTACTTCATATCCAGAGGCCATTAGAATGACACCCAAATCCTGAATTGATGCTCTGGGCAAGGTATCTGAAAATTCCTGCTTACGAATTGCATCAGCTGAATGTACGAAGGACCACCTATAAAAAGAATTTGTGTTGTCAACTGAGAATTTATACTAATAAGAGCAGAAGACAGCAAGCAATTATTAGATACAAAAACAGACCTTTTTGCTACCTTCAGTGTGGGAATCTGTGTGGTGTATGTACAAGCCATAAGTGATGCTCCTAGGAGACATAACGTTCCCAGGAATATTGGAGACGAGAACATATGGTCAAAGCCCAAGGTCAGAATCCACCTCCCTGTGAAGACCCCCAGGATGGGACTGGTCTCGGAATACTTCTGGAGATAGAAATCGGGTGCCTCACTTTGTTCAATCGCGGTTCCTGTGAAAACAAAACATACATATGTAACGAAATAAACACACTTATTTGAGAAATACATATATGAAAAAGTTTTGTATGAATCAGGAGCACCATGCAACTCAACTGCATTTCTTAATGATATTAGTTGTTTTCCTAAAAGGCATTAGTTTGACAGTATTAGTTGTGTATAGTTGAACTTTACAACCGTGTACAAGGGACTTACTCTAAAGTTAAGCACTTGAAGATCAACATCATATTCTTACCCAAATTTTGAATTTCCTCAACCACACACACCATTGAAAGATTAATCAAGCCCAGAAATCATAAATTCTAAAACACATTCATTAATTTGAACATATATAACATCAAGATTCTGAGAAAAGGGAGCTCGAAAATTAAAGCCCATATGTAAAATCAACCCCCATTTACAGTTCATCTCAAAATTAAGCAACAGAAAAGCTCTGAAGGCACATTACCTATAGCCATTAGGGCTGCAATTGCAAACATCTCACCAATAGCTAGAGGTAAATTAGAAAGAAGTGCCAACACTTTTTTCGGAAACCCCTTCAATTTCAACGAACCGACTTTCTTACTCTGTGGCGGAGGCGGAGCTCCACCACTTCCGCCGCCGGAAACCGCCGGGGCTCCGCCGGGCTCAGGTGCCTCAATCTTGGTCGTAGTGCTCTTCATCTTGCCCTTTACTGTACCCTTATTGTCAGAGGTTTTGAGCTCTGAAAAAACGGGATTTTTTCTACTGAAAGAGAGTGTGAGTGTAAGTGTGCGGCCATTTCTGGTACTGCATGAATTGCAGAAAGAAGAAGTGTTTGGAATTAAAAACTGGGCTCTGAATTTGGAGGCATTTCTGGTGTTTTGTAATTGGATTCTTGAAGTTGCCGTCGAATTCAGAGTCCTCATTTGGATCGAAACAAATGAAGAGAAGCTTTTTGGAGTTGTTTTCTTTTTATCATCTAAATACGATTGTAAGGTTAGAGGTGTAATAACGACCGCGTTGTTTACTGCTACTTTATCCACAAGGACCACAACACCCAAATAAAAATACAACTTTATATTTACATCATAGATTTTTTTCGAAGCGACATCACAAATTGTTTCTTTGAGACAAAAAATTAAATATTAGATTATTGTCTTAACCAACCACATAAATAAAACAACTTCATTTATGCCTTCTGAATGTTGTTTCATCATTTGTTAGATTTTTTTAAAAATATTAACATATTTTGATTAATTCTGTATATTCACTCTGACCAAATTAAAAAAAAACAGAACCAAGAGGGATGCTAGCCAGCTACAACATTTCAAACACTGCAATACGATCAAAATACATATTGAGTTACATACAGATCAAGCTATAAATATCCACATTCTATTTTATTGAGAAAACGAAAAACTGATGCGAACGTCGAGGCAACAGGAACACACAGTCCCAATTCACTAAACTTTTTCCAGCTTATCATATAGAATGGTAACACACAAGTAATACCCTATCACAGTTTAAATATACAGTTGCATTAATCGGAAGACTTGCATCGACTTCACGCAAGAATTAAATGCAAGAGTATGAAGAAACCGATAAGGATGAATATAACCTTCAAAGCAACCGGTTTCCATTCTACTGGAGTCAAGTTATAGTGATGAAAGCCATGAACATAACCTCCATGAAAAGAACTAGAGAACAAGTAAGGCACACCAGAAGTGGCTCCATATACAGTTGCATCATGAAAGCCATGCACTTGCAGGCTAAAAATGGACGGCAGCGCTCCAAAAAGAGACGACAGTGTAAGATGGCCCAGTCTCGGTGTGATGGGGTCCACCTCGTTTGGTCGGAGATAATTTGTATCTACACGTGGGGCAGTTTGTGGTCTCTGCCCCACAGGTCGATTTGGAACTGTAATGCCCGGGTAGGATCGAGACCTAGGGTAACAATTGGACTTTCCCCTTCCGTATATGGGGACTAGCTTCTCCTCCTGTACAATAGCCTTACAAACGGGGCACTCGTGGGAATGGGAATGGAGACGGAGCCATTGGAATAGGCACGGCCAACAGTAGAGGTGACCGCAGAGGGTCACAATCGGTTCTTGTGCCAATTCGAAGCAGATGTTGCATTCGAAATTCCCGGTGTCGTGTGATACATTGGCTGAGTAAGAGTCATCCATTGATGAACCAATACTGCAATCCATATGTACAACTTGGAGGTTGAATCTGTTGAAGAATAACATGAAGTACAAAAGCATCTGAGTTTATAATTATCCAAGTATGATAATAATGAATCCAATTCTAAGCAACATAAATAATCAATCCAGTAAACTCATTTGTAGGAGAATTATCAATAAAGGAAAGAAAAATTTAAATGCTTTGCCTAAAATAACAACAAACTTCTTCAAAATTCACCACCAATTGATCACCATATTCAGAAGAACTATACATCAATAGTTTAATTTCCCAAACCCTGTAACTACAATTTCCCATAAGTGCCATAAATTGAGCAAAAAAAATCACAAATAGTGAGAATCTACAGCCATGATATTATTGAAACTGCTAATCAATCTCATCTAACTCACAGATAGAATTTCCTAAGGAACAGAAATAATCCAAGCAAAAATATTATCCATTCATTACTTGGTATTATCTAAAAATTCAAAGACAGAACTCCAAACATTCAATAAATGATAAATCACCCAACATCAAGCCAATTTCATACTTGAATCAACCTACGACATAATTAATACCCAAAATCAAATAAACAATTAACCATTAAACCCTAAAAATACAATATAATTTTCATTTTGAAAAGAAAAGAGACAGAACTGGATAATACACGGAAAACAGCAAATATAACTGAATTAGATCTAGATTTAAGAAAGAAGTAATACGGATCAAGCAGGCATAACAATGTGCGTATTAAATCAAACGAGTGAAAATTTAAGTATCTAATCTAATCTAACCTTCAGGTTCGCAGATAGAATAGGTAGGTGGGATTGGAAAAAGCTGACAAAAATTTATGGATGTGGCGGTAGCATATCAGCGAAGAAAAGTATTACCAGAAATTTTGGAATTTTACGAGGACTTGGGAGAGATTTTAGGATTTTGTAAGGACTTAAGTGTAAATATGAAAAGATGATTAACGGATCAGATTTTGATGCACCAAACAGATGGTCGGTTCCGTGGTCCGCTGGATTCCTTCCCGAGGAACATTAAATTCGATGTACTATATAAAAATTAATCATGCATGTATTTGCAAAAACTTATGATTTTACATAAGTAATTAAAATTAGTGATTATAAAAAATTGATTAATAGTATATAAAAATTAATCATGCAAGTAATAAGGGATATTTGCAAAAATTTATGATTTTAGAAAAGTAATTAAAATTAGTGATTATAAAAAAATGATTAATAATAAAAGTTGATAGTGCTTGTAAAAAAATTAAAAAAAATATTTAAAATTTTAAAAAAAGACTAATAAGCTATTAAATGCATCCTCTTTGAAGTTTATAATTTATAACTTATGAGAACTTATTTAAACTATTAAAAGTGAAATAAAACACTCTAAATTGTTTTTGCACATAATTTTAGGTGACTATAATGTTACGTTTTTTAGAGTTTTCTGTAATTCTTCTATTTGTTTGTGATTTTTCTGGGCAAAAACAAAGATAAATCGTGTAACTTGAAGGAAAAGATAAGCAGATTGAGAGAGAGAATAGGTTAGTTAGAGGAGAGAGAAGAGAGATAGATTTGAGACTCAATTTTCTGATGCATTTCTCCGGCCTGAGGCCACTGTTGTAACAACTTGTGGGGACCACCCCTTCCAGCAAATACCAATAAACTAAAGGACTGAAATATAAAACTAACAGGCCTAATTAATAATAAAATAAGCCCATTCTAGGTAATTTATTTATTTGGGCCTCATTACTAGGCCCAGTTCCTCCTTCTTCTATCTTGCAGCCCACTACTTCCTTCAGACAAGAATTGTCTTTTTCCCAAACCAGTTGACTTCGAACCCCTTCCATCTTCGTTAATCAAAACCCTAGTTTTCTCCCATCCGCCTCTTGTGAGTTTGACTCCTTTACCATCATCTGAGATCTTCACGGTGCACATAATTCTAGGTGACTATAATCACTTATAATTTTTTGAAAATATCCTCATAATACAGATTTAACAAAAGAAAATATGTAAAAATTACTTGTATAAGATTGGAAAAATTGAGTGTTCAAATATTAATAATTACTTAAGTAGTGCTAATATTTTGTTAAAGCACGGTTCCAGAATAGATGAATAAATTTAAGAGTAACTAAAAATTGAATAATACATCATTGAAATATCAATACACTAACGGCAACTTGAAATAAATTAAGTATAAAAAATTGGAAGAAGTAGTCTTTATTAACCACATCCGCGCTGATTGATTAAAGCTCTGTTTACTTTGAAAATAAAGATTATGATGTTTATATGATAAAGCTGATTGATTAAAGCTCTGTTTACTTTGAAAATAAAGATTATGATGTATATGATAAAGTGAGATGAAATAGAAGATAGAGATTAAATAATTATATCTTATCACTCATTTACTTTAATAAATTTGATAAAATTCAGTTTACACATTTATTAAAATACCCTCATTTCAACTCGCTTCATCTCCACTTGTGCCTTCGTCATTTTCCAAAACACTTTACTTATTCCTGGAATTTTAGAACAGAACCAAAATATATTTATATCAAGGGTGAGTTATTGAAATTTTATAAAATTGATCACTGTTAGTTCTGAATATATATAAAAAAAAAAAGAGAAAGTCAAAAGCATAGAATAACATATGAATCCATATCAAGTTACTTTGAAAGATCTACAAATTAAATTTATTTAATACAAATTGATTTGAAATTATAAACACCAAACCAAGAAATGAATTCAAAGAAGATGAAGCACACTGCAAAAAAGTATTACTTTTGTTCTAATAAAATTAAAAATTCTAAACTCAGTTATGTTCAAAGAGGGTGGAGCAGAGTATTAGTTTGACAATTTCCAAATCGAATTGTTCGACCATCCTCTTGTGGAAAAGGAAGGGCATGTATAGTTCTTGCAATGAAATAAGATATAAATCCATCATACCAAATTAAGAATACATGGACAATGATCTGAAATTGAATTAGGGTAGCAGCGACCCAGGCTTGTAAAGGAGGGGGAGGTTTCATTTCGGGAAAGAAGACAGTGTGGCGGCGAGGAGCCGGTGTCGATGAGGTTTTTTTTACATCTCGCGATGCCGTCAGTGTTGGGATCCGCCGCGTCCTCCGCTGTTTTCACGATTCACCACCGCTCACCCACTTGCCGGTGTTCCAGAATTCTGGCCGGAATTTTGCTTTGGGATATGATCTTTTCTTCTGCAGACTTTTAATACTCCCTCCAATTCATAAAGTTTGTCGTTTGGACATTTTATATAAAATTAAGGAACATATTTCTTTTATAATTTTATCCTATCGAGTTGCCAATTAAATATGGATATACCAATCAATTATCAAACTAAATATTTATATGTTTTGCAAAAGAGTTGATATGATGTGAAATTTATTCAATTTAAAATTTTTTTTTAGACATACACTTTTAGTAATATGTTTCACTTTTCTACAAATAATATAAATTCTACACACTTCAGCTTATCACAACTAATAATTTCTTTCTTTATAATATAAGTCACACCTTCACTTTTTATGAAATAAATCTTTTATATAAAAAAGTCACACACTTTATAAAAGAAAAGTAACTTTAGTAATATAAGTCACACTCCTTAATCAATTTTACCGTAAAACTTGTTCACATTATACTTTGCCTTTGCAAAATTGATTGAGGAGAAGAGAGAGTAATGAGTCAAAATTGTTTGAGGAGAAATTTAAGGAATGTGCAAAATTTAAGAGATAATGATGAAATGAATACAATTGTAAAAAAGGAAGAAATATGGAAAAAAAACTAAAACGACAAACTTTTTGAAACAAGATATAAGCCCAAAAGCGACAAACTTTATGAAACGGAGGGAGTAAGATGAACGATGATTACGGTTACTAATTGGCATTTGAGTAATATTTGTTATATCAACAACAAAAATTAATTATCACACCTATGTTTATTGGATTCACTATCAGAGATAATTCTCAAAAAGTGATTTTTTTTTTCTGGGATTTAAAGTTAAAAGTGTTTTTTTGGTCCATCAAAGTAAATAAGTTGATAAGGTTAAATAATTAATTTCTATCCAACATTATCGCTCAAAGTAAACACCACCTAATGTGCTTAACATATTTAGAGTTCTCAATTTTTTAGAATGATTATCAAATGTTTCATTCATTAAAAATTCTATAACTTATTAAATTTAAGCAGTTTACACCATTCATTCAAAATGTGATCTATATATAGTGGTAGTAATTTCATTAGTAAATAATCTAATAGATTCAAAATGTGTTCTTTATAAAGGAGTAGCAATTTCATTAGTAAATAATTTAAAAGATACTACCCATAAAATTGCATAACTTAAGCGTGCGACATAAAAAAAAAAAAAAATCATCTTCATCATTCCAATGATGTTTAAATATGAAACAACATGAATCAAATGTCTAAAATCTCTCAATTGCTATCGTTTTTCTCTGCACATGTCTTTGCTTTGATCTGTGTCTGAGAGCATGACAGGGTTCAATTTCCAGGCAGCGTCACCACCCCCAACCGAGACTATAAATTACAATTTTGTTGAAGAAAAAACAGGGAAATGTTCAATGTCTCTGAAATTGAGCAGTAAAGCAAAAAACCTTGTATACTAGGAAGGACGCATTCGATCAACTCTGTTTGGCAACGAGTTCAATGTCTGCTCCAACTTCAGCAATCTTGGTTTCCTTGGATGCCTTTGCAGACTTAGCAATACTTAAAACATCAAAATCCAAAGCCACTTTTCTCACTAGCCCTTCAAGCATCTATTTAGAAACAAATAATTATAAAAAGAATTAGAAATTGATTGTTGTCGTCATTTAAAAGTTCCAATCTTTAAAAACTTGAAAATTTACCAGAGAACCAATGGCCACCAGAGCACGAAATCTAGAATCAGAGTCGAGACTTTCCTCTTCTGCCATCTGTAGTGATTAATTTAAAATAATCAATATCAATGTCTTTTGCAATTTCCAGGCATGTTTCTTTACTCCCTAGTAAGATTTTTCAGGGTGAAAATGAAAAAAAAAAAATGCATCGAAGGATACCTCTAGCGCAGCTGAAAGAACTTGAGAATGGCCCTCCTCATCCTTCTTCTCAATCAACAGAACAGCATAACTGCAATAATGTATTAACACTTATGGATCATATTCTGAAATTTATGTACATAGTAACTTCTGGTATGGTTAGTTCAAAATTTAAAAGTGGTCTTAAAACAAAGATGGTTGACTAAAAACTATTTTTATTTTTTTGGGTGTTGTTTGGGAGTTCATGGGCTAAGATTGTACTGAAAGAAAACAATGTCATGATGGATGTATCAATTTACTGAACACAAAATCTTGATATCCATCCCAATGAATTACAAATGCCTTATACTTGGCAGACGGAAGATTTTAAATATTAGTTCTTGGTTATGAGAAGAATTTGCATGCATTACACGAGCAACGGAAAATGGCAGATGGTCATTAATAAATTTCACACAATAAGCTGATTTGAGACAGATAACACGCTTGCCTCTTGGAACTAAAAAGTTTGTAAAATAGTCTAATGATAGATGGTATTCGAATTAAAATAACAGTGATTTTGTCCTACAATGAAAATAACTAGTAAAATAATCCATTATTTACCCTCACATTAAAAGTAAAATTGAACGGTTTAAAGGTTAAATGAACATTAAAAAAAGGAGTCATTAAGTCAGCAACTTACTTGAGAATTAAGGTTGCATAGGAGATCTGAACATTCTTATTTGAAGATGAGCAACAACTTGAGAAGGCATCAAGAATCTACAGAACAGTAAATCAAACATAAGCCATACATCATATATTATCTTCCATACTACATAGGATTAAAGAATGGAAGTGCAATTTTTTCTTATATATTCTCTTGCACTTTTGCACACGAAATTGTACTAACCTCGCCACGATGAATTATCAACCATTCAATAAAGCATGACTTTTTGAAGAGATTAGTCACGGCACGGAGGCTGGTAAGCAGATTTGGTGGAAGTGGAGGACTTGCAGTCACCTTCTTGATCAACTCAATGAATATATCTGGTGAATTAAATTAAAGAGTGAGGCAGCAACAAAATACAATGAAACAAACTTTAGAGGTCTTGATAGAAGATGGTTACATCATAGAATGAGAGATTTAAGCAACCTGATCTTTATAAATGAACCCTAAACACAATCAGCTACCTAAGTTGCACCCCAATACTAAATTCAGATCTAGAATGAGGTGAACAATAAAATAAAATATGAGAGGCTGTGTTCACCACAAATATGGAAATATATTTGGGCGAAAATGTGCTTCATTAATATGAAGAATTAAATGGAAAAATACAGATTACAGAAAATCCTATAAAAAATACAGATAATAGAAACAGTAGGGAGCAGATATCATTAGGTACCGTTTTTATCCTATGCATGCTGCACAAGCTTGTCTGCCCCATCTGGATGCAGTACAATCATCCTCAGAAAATCAATAACTGCAACACCGGATCGTAAATTAATGAGACAAAGAAAGTATGTTTTCTTTGAGAAGATATCAAAATATTTAAGTTTCAATAAAACATAACATGAAATTATCCTTCACTGCTGATTACCCTTTAATTACTTTCACAAGTAACAATATTGAGTTAAAAGTCCATGCACCACTTCATTAAAAGACCAGTCATGCCATGTAGAGAGTTGACACATCACTATCATGCGTCCCAAAATAACCTAAATGCCAAATCGCCTAATTTCTATAGTCTGAGAAAATTAATACTTTCTCGTTAATTTAGAATGTTATAACTAGCACACAAATGAGAGAATAAAAAGATTGTCAACCTCTATAACTGAGGTATGATGCCCAAGCTAACAAAGCCAAAGCAAATTCAACCCTATTCTTCTGGACTAGATTTGCATGGATATTGTTAAACATAAATTTCAATAACTCCACAGTTTAAGATTCAACGAGCTCCACAGGATAACTCCAGATTAGGAAACTTATCATCAGGTTGTTATATTTTTGCAGAAAGTTCAGTTGTATAATATTGAAAAAAATGAAAACACAGAATGAAATGATTGCATATGCAAGTGGAAAGTATCAGATTATAAATCTATGAATTATTACCAGGAAAAAGCACATCAACTGGCCAGGTTTTCAGCAACTTCAGCAGCAATGCAATGTCAACGTCTGAGAACCTACTGCTGTGGTAGTGTGATGTGTCTTTCAAAATCTTAACATTGGCGTTCAATCTTACAAAATCGGCTTCACTCAGTGATAAATGTTTTTTATCCTTCAGGAAAGAGTAATAGAGATCAATGTCAGGTAAAAAGCTATCACAAACGGGAATTATTCAAAGCGTGCTTTGTACAGCTAACATTTACAATAATTCCATGCAAAGGGTACGAATAATCAAATTCAGAAGAAATTATTACCAGATCAGACAGCAGGGTATTATTAAAGTCAGACATCTTTTTGAGGATTCCATCAAACTGGGCAGTGTCAAATGCAAGCATTCCTTTCTGGAAAACAAAATAATACTTGCCTGTGAATTACTTCGGTCGACTACTTGAATAGAAGGTAAAGAAATAAATAACACATATCTTCACTTTACTAATACTATAGAAACTTAGAAATTGGAACCAGCTGACACATCTCATTGGACCTCAAATTCAACCACTACTTGCATAAATAACAAAAGAATATTACATTATTATTAGAGATTAATTTTATTACTACAAAGAACAATATGGATGATTTCTGCACCCACCCAATCAATGTTTGGAGCAGGTACTGCTGCTGTAAGTTTTATGAATTAGTTGAACTTCAGCTTTGAACTTATATAAGTTAATTACAGGTGTAACCCTGGCCAGCAAATATTACTACGAAAAATCGCTACTTAGGATAGATATGTTCATCAAAATACAAGGTATATACAATGTCAAAAAACTATGCTAATTGAGCCCTAAATCACCCATGCTGCGAGTCAAGGTGGACCTCATTGATATAAACCAGACTCTGACTGAAGCATCAGAAGAAAATGTTATAGTTGCATGACTCTGGTAAATAGGTCAATTATAGATATACAAAAGTTAAACGAAATAAGAAATCAATGTTTTCTTAAATCATCCACTATAATATCACCAAAAAACAAGTACGGCCCGTAATGAAACAACTGGCAATATAATAATAGAGAAAAGAGTCATACAGGTGAATGATTTCTCACTTTTTTCTTTCAAGTCAACAAACTTCTAGCAAAACACAAGTTCAGGAAGGGGTGACAAAATGCATCAACATATCCAGTAATTTGGATGTCATGTTGAATGTTTATTACTCCCAATTAAAAATTTGTTATTATGAGACATCCCTGTTTCCCTACTTGGTTAAACCAACCCTAAACAAGGAAAGGCTAGCAGGTTTTACTGGGTTGTGTTTCCAGTATTGATCTGGACCACATCATCTCCTAATAAATCATCAAAAAGGTGTCTACTAGACCATAACATATTTTAGGAATATATTTATCACGGGCTTTTTTATTAACTTCTACAACAGAAAATTCAACAAAATCATGCACCTCCTTATACGTAGTATAAGTTCTCTTCTTCCCCCTTTTTATTCAAGTTCACCTTTGAATTTAAGCTCTTAACCTCCCCTCTGAGACCCATTCGATGTGATTCTAGGCCACCAATCTACTCAAGGTTTATAGTTCATATTACTTATCAGTCTCATGACTCTCATCGCTATTTCCTACTCTGACAAAAGTTACTTAGCCACCAAAATTCTCAGAGATCAACCATCTAAATATAATCCTTCATATCAAACTACCTGCAGGCTATGGTTTTATGAAAAATAGAGATCATAAAAATACTTCAATGCTTCAGTTTTAACTCTTAAGTGGTTGTCCACTGGAGTTCACATCAACTAGATAGACTAGATTCTGTCTCGAGTGGTTAGTCTAGACAAACAAATATTGAGCCCTTAGTTTCTTCTTTTCTTGTAATAACGTATTTATTCTCATACACAACCACAGTGTAATTAGTAAATAATTTTAACGCCTCTCTGATGCAACAAGATCAATTCCTGGTTTTACACAACAAAAGTACCTGTTCATGATTCTGTACATTGGTTCACTGCATTGTTGCAAAAGACAACCAATGTACATCATCATATAATGACAAGATAATATATGGAAAATTATGTTTTCTGCCCTAAGTAATCAAGACTGACTCCACATAAATGAGAAATATTAGCATTATCAAGAACAGTGTATAAACTTAAAGTCTTAAAAAGAATGAAAAAGCAAGAAATGATAAGGTTGCAAGATTACCTTGGGAATGTGCTTGTAGGAAGGCCTTGGCGATACACCTGCATTCATACAGGCAACAACCACAACCTCTTTCATCAATAAAATTACAAGAAAGGAAAAAATGTAATGCAATGTCAAAGATAAAAACCTGAAGATCTTGATGGTGCTCCTGGAACATAAGCACTGGCTGAAGCATCAAAGAGGAAATGAAAAGTTAGAGTGAAAAGCACAAAAAAAATATATGTAATAAAATTACAAACAGTTGGTCTTACATCCAGTGTAGGGGTCGCGAAACAATGGATCTGGAGTGAAATCTTTTTGTCCTGAGTTCTGCAGAATAAATTCCACAATCTGTTGCCGGTAGGAAAGAGGTAAATTTTCCTTGAGTAGCCACTTATCAGCCACATCATATGGATTTTCTGTAAGTCATTGTTTACAAAATTAACAGAAAGGAAAAGATTATTGAAAAGCTGAATGTAAAAGATTATTGTATAGTTCCTCAGAAGTTTAAGTTCAATAGAGTATACCTGAGCGATTGTATGGCAATTTACGTATAGGCTCACCGTCTCCAATATCAACATCAAATACTAAAAGACATAGAATGCAACTTGTCATTGAAAAGGAAAAGGAATATGCAAATGACATGAAAAGGTAGTTAAGAGTAGAAAGAGCGAGACTTACCATGGTCTTACTGAACTCCGTCGAGCACAGAAGGCCTCACGTTATCATCAGGTCCATCAACAACTTCACCTATCTAAATGAACAATGAAAAAGATAGTGTAAAAGTTGAAATTTAGAACCACCGTCCACCGTATAATTGATCTGAATTTTCTAATAAATATAAATAAGATAAACCAAAAAAAAAATCGACTTGTTGACACTCATTATAGAAGCTTCCAAAGGATATCTGAAGATGCATAAATCCTACTCCAATAACAAACAACAACAAAGCAAAACCAGAAGAAGATACAACAAAATTCAAGAGAAAATATCAAAACAAGCTATACAAATAAAATTCAAGCCACATTAGTCCATTCAGGAAAGCTAATAAGCATAAGAGCAAAAACAAAATATATCATTACCTTATCCCAATTTTGTTCACTCATATTCCATGAATAAGCCACACCATTATCTCCTTCACGAACTACCTTTGTCTGCCCATCACTAGTTCCTGACCATTTTACCATTGAAACAGTTTTGCACGTATAAATATAATAGAATTCTGGATCATTTCAAAAAGTAGGCCATCCTAATATGTGAATCAATAAAGACCATGTATATTTACTGGGAAGGGTCTTCTGGTGAATAAAGATCCAAAACCAATAGAAAAGGACACACACACACCCCAGAAAAACAATAAAAAAGATATGCAACCCATACCTGGAGTCCTTAGTGCTTCTAGACCTGGCAAGTCTTCCAATTTCAGCCCTCCAACTCTCTTTCTAATGCATAATGAAAAAGACATCATTCAAAAGAGATTGTAATTGAGATGTTTTTAAGTGGAAAGGCTATTCACTTAATTATCAGGTCAAATTTGTTATTGATCAACTCAGGCCAGAAAAATCAAATTAAATTTAAGTAACTACATCAGAATTCAGATCATATCCTATAACCCAAGACATTCATGAAAAGGTGTGATTAAGGAACTTCCAAGAGGTTAAATAAAACTATTTACTTCAAAAAAAAGTTTGGTGCCTTATCAATCAATTGGGCTAAATATTCCAATGTTAAGTACCAAGCAATATACTAAAGGTCTATCAAATAATAATAATAATAATAATAATAATAATAATAATGACCAAACTGGGGAGGAAAAATGGTTTTAAACAAAAAAGTAGCAAAAGCGTAATAGTTGTCAGTTGTATTATTTAAATCAAACAACATAAAAAGCAATCTGAACTTATATTCATTGACCATGTGACAATAGAAAGGATGGACTCAACAATACCTACTAATCTTGTATTGAGAAAGTAGAGAAGCAAATGAATCAAGTTCTACAGAATCAGCCATCTTGTTTTGATCTACAGTCCAAATACGCACAACACCATCTGAGCAAGCAGTCACAATATCGCCATTTTCCAAGAATTTGGCATCCCAAACGCAACAAGGATGCTCTACGCTCTGCACACAAACTCCATCTGCAACAAGCACAATTCTTCATGCCAACCAGAAAGAAGCTTAAATCGTGATATTAGATGTATCCTAGTAACCGAAACGTAGCAGCAACCAACAAAATTCACCTTATTCACATCATTTTATATTACCCAGAGTCCAGAGAACTTAACCATTAGCTAATTATGTAAAGAAGGACAATCAACAGACTTATATAATTAGCTGTAATGCATACACTATCAGTTTAAAATTTGACTGTCCAGAGCAACCTAAACTGATTATTGTGTATATGGAGCTTGCCTCACAAATGATCATCTCGGCAACTCGCTTTAAGCAGGCTTATGCGCAGCAAAGAAACAAAATAGCAATCGTGGATTATTAAGCCATTGCATGCCCCACACATACAAGCCACAAAATCAAAACAGAGGAGAGGAAAATAGCCTTCAATTGAAATATTAGAGAGTAACCTTTCCATATCTTGGCTGAACAATCCTCGCTTGCACTGACTATAAGACCAGACACATGAGCATCAACTGAATAGACAATGGATGTGTGACCAACCATCTCCATTAAAACTTCCCCAGTAAGTGCCCATAGTCTGATAGAACTGCCATTTAGGACCAACAAAGTATTAGGAACTACGAGGGAGGAAAAAAGAGAACACAAAATACAATGGAAAGCAAGGCAGAAACTAAATATAGAGAGGATGGACAGCCCATATATAGCAAAACTCAAAGGTTACTACAAAGGTACAAAACGACGAATTCTGATAACAATATAAGACAGCCAGGGGAAGAGCTAGATATATAATGAAAGAACAAGTACACAACACTAAGTATATTTTACGCAAAACGGTAAAAGCCTGCACCATGAACTAATTCTGTGCACAATAAGTTATTAGTAGAAGGTAATAAGTGTTCATTGTAGATTTAGTAACTCTAGATTAATATCCCTTTTTCCCTTCTCTGGAGTAAAAACTAGAAAAGGTAGAGGTTTATAATTTCCCCATTCTGTGTCAAGCTCAGTGCCTTTAATGAGTATGCAAAAAAAAGAAACTCAGATTTACATTATATTTAATAGGAAAAACGAAGTAAAAACAACCATCATAAACATAGAAGCAGCACAGGTTCTCCTATATTATTTTTTATGATAATCTTAACTTTCTTCATTAAATTAATAAGCAACGGGGTGGAGTAAGCACAAAAATAAACTACAAAAGAAATTGAGGTCTTCTATTTCATTAAAGAATCAAAGTATACTAGACAAAGTTATGAAAATTCATTTACAGAGTCCATACAATTTTAACATTGCTAACATCCTAATAAATCTGTTCTCTCCATTTTCATAAATTATAACCTGGTTGTTTGTATAGGCATATGTGAGGCATGGCCGGTTTAGACCAGGGTTACACCACCCTGCTTATATTTTTAGCTAGACCAAGGTTCAATTACTTCATAATTAACCTGACTAGCTAAACAAGACCTAAATCTTACCCATCATGTGATGCCGAGAGGATTCCTAAATCTGGCATAAAAGCAACACCTCGAACAGTATCTGCATAATAGAAAAAAATACACAGAAGTGAAATTAGTTTTAGTAGTTACTGCTAAACAGTAAACGGATAATTAAATCAAGCAGACATCTTTCTTTCAATAGGCTTCCTCGTCTTGGCTAAACACTTATAAATCAAGTGCAATTTGAAGTCTAGCCCTCGTAGAGCTAAAATAAGTTATTTTGTTGCTCACACACTAGGCATGAGAAAAGCACCAATTCAATAGTTCACATATGCCAAGTGAGGATCACAGGGGTCAGCAAAAACTGGGAGCGCCCACCCTCAACTCTAAAATTTTCAATTTAGAATGTGTGTGTACTAGATCTATAAGGTTTCTCCCCTTAAACTAATTATCCTTTCTCATCATTATTCAACTAGCCCCAAAAAATAATAACATTATTGAAGAGAAAAGAAAGAAAAACCTGAATGTCCTAGGAAAGTTTGGATGCAAGTGTTCCCTTTCCAAAGCTTCAAAGCCGTATCACTTGAACCTGCACAAGTATCAGAATCAATGGTGATTGACTGTTGACATAGATAACAATAGCAATTAGCAAAGCCGTTAATTATAAGCTCTACGCATACATTCTTGGCCTCCACTGATAATATAAGACGTCAGACAATTTAGCCACTATAATATTTGGTTATGTGTGGTATAACCAAAAGTATTTGAGAGAAATTCAAAATCGAGAGCTAAGGTTCTATTCTTAGAACAGAAAAAAAAATCAGGACTCTAGTATATAATTCAAATATATATATCATCATTAATTGTTTCCCAATTGTAGAAAGCAACCAAAATAACCATTCAAAACTGAAGAGAGGAACGAATAAAAGGATAAAGATATGCCTGTAACAAGCTCGCCAGAAGGCAGCTTAACAACAGCTTGAATTGCTGCCTTATGAGCTTCCCATGTCTCAACTTGTTGGCCTCCCCTCCAGCGTCTCAATGTACTAACACAAAGCAACCATCAAAGCAGCATCAGAAACATAACAAAGCATAATGCTCATCTTTGAAATTTGGCAGTGTTTGGTATAGAACTCATCTTTGAAATATATCACTTTTAAGATTTTAACAAGCTCCTTATTTCTAATCATAGCAGCTAGAAGATCGTTGCAGTGTTGCCACACTCATTTAATAAAGGCAGGATCTCATGCGTCAAAAATCACCATGAAGGGTATTCAGAAACCAGAATAACCATTATCACAACGAGTCAATAATTCCAGTTCATATTTAAATTACAAGGAGAACGGTTACATAACAATTTTTCTAGAATCGAGTCGTACATGGAAACAAGCATAACTTGTATGTGTCTCTGTTTGCATGTTTTCGTGCCATAAATGTTTGCGACTTTCAAAGAAACACAAGGAGATCGGTTACATAACAATTTTTTTAGAATCGAGTTGTACATAGAAACAAGCATAACTTGTATGTGTCTCTGTTTGTATGCATTCATGCCACAAATGTTTGCGACTTTCAAAGAAATATAAGAAACACATCAAAAGAATTATTAAAAGCTAAGAAGATAATGCACAAATAATTCGAAAGCATCCACTAATTTGAAAAATAAAGGAAAGCAAGCATTTTATAATACATTTTTTCAAAGAAAATGAATGGCCAGTGTTTAAGGGGATTTAGCATTTACAAATAAATATCAACAACAAAAATGTCAGTCGTGTTTGAGGGGATTAGCACAATTTAATTCTAGTAATAAAATGCTAATTTTCCAAGTTTTAGCGACTAACTCAACTAGATCACAAATGCTAACCAACATTAGAGAGTTATAGATGTATCACTATTCACTAATAATCCCACAATCAGATTTCAATAGGGAAAATTAGGGAGATGGTAAGATGTCAACCAGTACTAACACAGTTAGAGCATGGTAATATAACGGCTAAGGAAACCATAATTCATCATTCAAAAAATATGACATACCAGTCTACAGACGCTGAAACAATATCTGAACCATCCAATGCAATGCCGGTGACTTGCAATTTATGCCCCTTCAATGTCTGCACTGTCTCTCCCGTGGCCACATTCCACACGAGAATAAGAGTGTCCATACCTCCAGATATAATTCCACCCTCTGGAAACTCGTCATTTGGCGAGATCCAAGCCAACGGCCCAACAAAACTAGTGTGGCCTAACAATATTTTCGACATTGTATAATCACGCTTTTGTGATTCATCTAAGGTCCAAAACCTAACAGTTCTGTCTCTCGAAGAAGTCGCTATACCAGCATCACCACATATGCATACACCACGAGCCTAAAGATGATGAAATTCAGCAAAGAACATCAGGAAATGCTTCAATTCATATTTACTCGTTATGAAATCAACCCAGTAATTTCAAATCAGAACTAGTTGCTAAATAATAAAGATAAGAGAGCAGCATACTCATTATTAGCATTTCAATCCACTTGTTTTGATAATTTAGTTAATAGACTGAGCCAAACATCTACAATAACCTCGTAGTTTCTGTTATAAAAACTTATACACCATTCAACCGCACAAAATTCTGGAGAAAAATCAAATTTTTCACAATTAACAATGGTTCAGTTAATAGACTGAGCCAAACGTCTACAATCACCTCTTAATTTCTGTTGGAAAGATTAAGAAACCATTTTCAACAGCAAAAAATTCTGGAGAAAAATCAAACTACTTTCTTGGACGAACCTAAAACTCATACCAAGCAAACAATCAATTTCAACACAATGTGGCATTATACAATATTAGTACTCCAATCCTCTATGTCATCCAGTTAATGGTTTGAAGCAAGCACCGAGATTATACATTAATTTATTACTCATGTTTTCAAACACAGGAACGTCACAGGGAATGACTTCTGGGTTTCCACATTAATTTATCATATAAAAAGCTAAAAAAAAATTATATAGATACAGAAATTTTACAATCGAACTCCTTTCTTCAGTGATCTTAACATTGAACAACACTGTGGAGTTCGAAAATTTTACTAAACCGAGAAAAGAATATAACAAGATAGTTATACAAATTTGTGCTGATAGTAACTGAAGAAATCATACATCATCTTCGTGGCCCCGAAGTTGGCACCTCAATTGATATTATTTAAAGTCGATATCCATATATGTAATTCACGAATTGAGGAATGAAAAGATTTAGGGTTTATGAGAGATTCTTCACGGACCGGAGATTGAAAACTCTTGAAGGAGAAAATTGGTGCAAATTATGCCCCAAGAAAACTATTTAACCAAATATACGAGTTCAGAAAATCCAAACTAAAAAGTTCACAAAATTAGTTTATATTAGTAAGGCATGAAATTCGCAAATCGCTTGCTTTCCAAGTCTGTTCTTGATGCAATTTCTTTTTGTTCCCGGTTCCTGCCCAGATAATTGGTATTGTGCCGGATCCGTGGGGTTTTTTAAGGCCCGTCCGCAATCTGAAAATAAAGACCATAAAATTATAAACATGTTAAACGGGCTAATCAAGGGCTATACCGATATTTATAAGTTAAATATCGTATCAGACGGTCTCATGTATTAAATGGATACAAACTATTACAAATCAACAATCACTTCTCTCAAAGCGTTAAAGCATGAATATGCAAATAATTATTCTATGTTTCATCATGAGATCGTCTCACGCAACTGTGTCTCATTATAAAAAAACAAAACTTACTTTTATATTAAGAATTAATGATTCTTAGGTCCAAAGTATAGAGTTCAAGTACTCATAGGTCCAACACCTTTTAAAATAACTCCTCATAGGTCCAAAAGTAGGTATGAAAACCCAATAATACCCCCACACTCTAATTTCTCTCATTGCAGTCTCACTCTTCTTTAACTTCTGCCTCTCTCTTCAAAATCACCGCACCACCGCTGCTCTCCCTCCCCCCATTTTTTTCATCGTGTTCAAAGAAAAAACAAGAAATCTCACCCACACTCTCCACCGCCGCCACACTCCCCTTAGTTGCGGTCGCCCTTCTCCCGCCCAGGACTCCCGCCGCTGCCGCGACCACACTACCCACCGCGCCCACCTCTCACTGAAACCACCGCGACCCACCCTCTCTCTCGTAGCAATCGTGCGGCCCACCAATCACCATCCCTCTTGGAAATCGGTGCGGCTCACGCTTCCCCACCCAGAACCGTCGCGGCGAGCCACCCCACCAACGTCGCGACCACCAGAGGCGGATGGATTAGTTAGCTACACTGGGCTTAAGCCCAGTACAAGTGTACCTAAACCTCCATACATATATTATAATTTGTCACCAATCGACTCTAATAAATGAACTCAGTCCACCCCTTAAATATTTTAGTTCATCTCAATTACATATATTCTCTTAAAAAAAATCCCACGGTTTCATGTGCCCAAAGTCACTTGCCACATTTTGTAAAGGAATTATGATAGAACACGTACAACCTTTCTATTTAAAATTTTGTTGATAACAAGAGATATAAAGAACATAAATTTATAATTATTATTGAATTTTATATTTTGAAGTGTTGTTCCGCACAATTTCAAATAAACATTCAAAATATTGTATTTTATATTAAGTTATTGACCTAATCATTTTGCTTCATAGCCCACCCCGTTGTTAATTTCTGGATCCCCCACTGGCGACCACCCCCAACACAGAAACGGGTTTTAATTTTTTTATTTATATTTTTAATTAGATCTGGTGATTTATTATTTTATTTTTTGGGGCGATGGATCTGGTGATATGATGGTTGGAGGAGACATGTACTTCGCCGTATATGGTGGTTTGAGGGGATATGGTGGTTGGAGGAGATCTGGTGATAGCGTGGTTGGAGATGCACATGTTCATCAATTTGATGAACTTGTGAATGATTTTGATGAACATGTTCATAATGTTTGATGAACATGTTCATGTTAAATTATGAAAAAAAAATATATGTAATTTTGAGATTTTTTAGAAGATATATGTAAATTATTAAATTTTAGATTGTTAAATTTCTCTATTTTTTTTTTCTGATATGAAAATTTTAAATTGTAATGTGTTTATTGTGAATGTGTAATTTTTTTCAAAGTATATGTAACATGAATTTTGTGTTTCTCAACTCCAATAATTTGAGAGTATATTTTCTGAAAATTGGGGAGAACGAAAAAATTAAGAAAGAATTTTCTGTGTTTACTGTAACTTCTATAATTTTTTTAGTTTACTCTGTATTTAATATGAATTTTGTGTTTTTTCACACCAATAATTTTGAAGAATGTTTCTGAAAATGAAAGTGGAAAAAAAATGAAAGTGGAAAAAAAATGAAAGAAAGAAAAATAGAGAAGATTGAGAAAGAAAGATAGAAAGGAGAAAAAAATGACGTTTGATGAGTGAAAAAATGAAGAGGAATGAGAGAGAAGAAAAAAATAACATAATAAATACTAAGGGCATTTATGTCTTTTTCTACTCTATTTTGGACCTACAAGTAATGTTTAAGATACCATGGACCTAGGAGTAAAGTGGGATTGGGTTTTGGGCCTATGAACGGCTTATACTAGTTGCATTTTGAGGTTGAACTTTCGACAATTATAGATTGTTTTTTCAAAACCTACAAATGTCGAAAGTTCAGCCTCAAAATGCAACTAGTATAAGAATGTCTCGTCAAGTGTGGATAGCTCAAGTGGTTAGAGCTCCACCACCTGAGACTTCGGCGTCCGGGTTCGAGACGGGAGAGAATATTATTATTCTCTTGGTGTAATCCCTTTTTTGGGGTGGTGGTCTCCATTGTTGTTGGGTTGCGGTCTTGGTTGCGGTTTGGTGCATTCCCTTCACATGGTGATTGCGATTAGGTCTACAAATAAACGAAATGAAATTCTTTTTAAAAAAAAAAAAAATAGTATAAGAATGGCTCATTCATAGATCCAAAACCTATAAAAAGAATTCTGGGCAAATTTAAGAGCAAAAGAATTCTGGGCAAATTTAAGAGCAAAACAGGGTACATTTAAGTTAAATTTGCAAAGAGTATTTTGCAATTGAATTTGTTCGAGGTATTTTTTTTTTTTTTTTTTTTTTTTATAACAATTTGAAAGTTTAATATTACAAAAGTTTGGAATCTTTATTCCTAAGTGAAATTAGTTACAAAGTTAAATCATATTTCTACAATTTATCCTTAATATTTTGAGGTCCAGTTTGACCAAAATGGCCCAAATAATTTTTAAATTAATAATAATATTTTAATGATTCAAAATAAATTTTGGATGCAATAAACTCTTCTAATGTTTCGTAGACATTTATGTACAAGTAATGTTGTTTCTCAAAAGTTAACTTTTAATCATTGATAAACTCATGTTTTCAAGTTTCATGCTCAAATTTTTCTTTAAGTAACATGAGATTGTGAATCAGGTATGTATATACATGAACTTTATTATTAACATTATATAAATATTATTATTATTATGTACAAACACTATCACTATTTAAAATAATAATAATAATAATATTTATGCATAACAGTGATAAATTTGTGCATAACAATGATAATGCATATACATAATAGTAATATTGAAAAAATAAAGTTCACCGTGAATTCAGGTTCACATATTTTTTTTCTCTATTTGTTCTCGCCTTTTCGGTGGGTAATTCAAACTTGAAATTGTGGGCTTTGCATAATTAATTAGGCTTGGCAAACATTTGAAACTCAGTTTTAACCGAAACTACTATCGGGCCAAAACTCCTCAGAAAAACATAATTGAAATAGACCTGAGACTTGCCAGCTCATCGAGCCAACTGACCCTGTCAAATTCAGTCTGGTTCTTTTCGGGATGTCAAATAATAAGGTCTAATTATAGCCTGAACATAGGCTGCATGAGCTGACTTATTGGGTAATATAATAAAATTACAAAATTAAATTAAATAAAATTTTATAAGTATTTAGAACTAAACGGACTACTATCGAACTATATAATTAATTCAAACTTGAAATTGTTGGCTTTTGTATAACGGTTTTACGCTTGGCAAACATTTGAAACTCAGTTTTAACCTAAACAACTATCGCCCCCCAAAAGAAAAATCCGACTAAAATAGGTCGGAAACTTGCGAGCTCATCAGGCCAACTGGCCCTGTCCAATTTAGTTTGGTTCTTTTCGGGTCGTCAAATAATGAGGTCCAATCATAGCCTGTATGGGCTAATTCATCGGGTAATATTATAAAATTAAATAATTAAGTCAAGTTTTAAAGTATTTAGGATTAAACGGACCAATATCGAACTATATACTTCAATATCAAGTTTTTAAATTTAAATTTAAAAGTTTTTTTTAAAAATTGAAAAAGGCCTAATCAAGCAACAATACATCACCGCAAATTGGCTAAAACAGCTTCAACAATAGTAATGGGAACAAAATAAGAAAATAGAGGTATTCCACGAGAAAAAGAGCATAACAAGGCAAGCAATGTGCCACTCCGTTGGCCAATTCCCTTGTCCAATTGAACGTTAATATGTTCAAAATCAACAACAATGGAGCCACACCAGCAAGAACTTTTCCAAAGAAAGAAGTCAGTTTCGTCAAAGCATTAATAACCACTCTCTGTGGCTATCTCTTACTACTCCCCCAATCGCCACCCACACACCCCTTTCAAGTTTTCCATTGTCGGCGCCTCCAAACATCCCCCCTCTTGTTCTTCTTACCTGAATCTGGCATTTCGACTATGAAAAGTACTTTTCTCTATGAGTTGTGATCATGGTGACTAACTCTGAATGAGATATGAGATAATATTTTCTCATTGAAGACCAATTGGTTCCTCACGAACCAAAGATACCAAAGTGATGTAACAAAGATGCATTGACCCTCTTCATCCAGACGGTCAACTTCACACTCCATCCAAGTAACAACCCACACGTCAAAGCCAAGCAACCGAATAAAATGGCGCTACGACAAAGCCAAGCAACCGAATAAAATGGTAGGTCAGCTAAATGAAAATCACAAATTCTCTTGTCAAACTTGTTAATATGAAATTGATATCATTACACTCACAAATTGATATCATTATCCTTATAAACTAATACTCATAACATTTAACGTTATAATATCAACTTATATATAAATGTTATTTTATAAATATAACAAT
Organism: Stenogyne calaminthoides; assembly: GCA_037126765.1. NCBI lineage: Eukaryota > Viridiplantae > Streptophyta > Magnoliopsida > Lamiales > Lamiaceae > Stenogyne > Stenogyne calaminthoides. The sequence continues at coordinate 33,000,312 of JBBCBC010000023.1, read as the reverse complement.
ATAAATTTCATAACTTGAACAAGTATCACCTAAATTTAGGGTATGTTTGTTTTTAGATTCACGCGGATAGACTTAGGACTTTGCGCTCCCCGTCTCATACGAGTTTGAGATTTAAAGTCTGGTTTTCAAATCCTACATTCAATCCACACCTATAAATATCTATAAAATCTATTATTATTTTTCCCAATACATTACACTTTCTTACTCTTCTCAATATAATATAATAATACAACATCAATCACTATTAAACATTAATTTGACATAAAGTTAAATCTCACCCTACTCAAATTTCAAAACAAACACATACATTTACTATTCATCAAGGATTCTAAATTCCTGAATTCTAAAACCTTAACTTACTCCGTACACTTAAATTCCAAAACAAACGCACCCTGATTTACGGAATGAAAATTCAAAATAGTCCTTTTTATTTTTAGTCCAACAAGTGTAACTCGAATTTGCTGAATTGTTTGCATCCAATAAGGTTAAATTTTCAAAGAATGTCAATTTAGTTTTTAGGGGAAAAAAATATTTATTTTCTCTTACATCATCTGATAATCAGTGAAGAACAATAATAAATAACGGGACGGAATATCAGTGTTGCTGTCAACAGAATCAGGAGATAAAATGGGATAATATATTCAATTATTTTCCACATTCTCGCTCGACTCTTGCTAGCCAAGCTCTGCTGCTATCCACTGTTGAAGGTTCCACCGGAAAACCCCAAAAAATGGATCTTTGTTAATTTCTACCCAAAGTCAGGACTACTTTTTGAAGGAAAAATCTCCCAGTTACTCAAGAGGTATATTCCTTTGCTTTTCTTGAAATTTGTTCTGGGATTTATGGCTTGGAATTCTAGATTTTGTTTGGGAGAGAGACTGATTATTCACTTCATTTGCTTTACTCTTTTTCTTGGTCTTTTCACTTTTGGGGGATCTGTTTTCCCAATTTGTGCTAAAATCTTTGGTTAAATTGTAGTTTTCTGATCACTTTTTTGCTTTAGAATACAGATAAACCGAAGTAATTCGATTGTCAATTGTGCATTTGCAGTTTCTGTATAATTGGTTGTGGTTCTGAGCTCATTTCCATGTCATAGACTCATAATTCACAATGCCAGTCATTATCTGTTTATCTGCCCCCACCCCACAATTCACAATTTACATGTGCTCAAGATTCTGATTGTTTATCATTTTCTTCAGATTGTGACCAGTTTTCTAGATCTGCTTTTTAAGATCATTTTGTTAAATTAATGGAATGATGTAGTGCAACATCCAACAGCAGCTCACTTACGTTTTCCTTGGAAAAAGAGATTAGTTCTGCCCATGGAATCTTCTGCTCTCAAGCCAAAACAAAAGCACCGTCCATTAACTCCTTTAAGATATATCAGGGGTGTTCTTTGCTTAATCATGTTGATCTCAACAGCATTTGTGGTGTTAGTGTATTTTGGCTTTTGGGCAGCCATTGTTTTGAGATTCTTCAGTGTACGCCTCAGCAGGAAAGCCACTACACTCTTGTTTGGAAGTTGGATAGCCCTATGGCCATTTTGGTTTGAGAAAATAAACAAGACTAAAGTGGTGTTTTCTGGAGACCACGTGCCTGCTAAAGAACGCGTGTTGCTTATTGCAAACCATAGAACTGAGGTAGATTGGATGTACTTGTGGGATCTTGCTTTGAGAAAGGGGTGTGAGGGTGCCATTAAGTATGTTCTTAAGAGCAGCTTGATGAAAATGCCCGTTTTTGGTTGGGTATTTCATGTAATGGAGTTTATACCTGTGGAGAGGAAATGGGGAGCTGATGAAATAAAGATGTGTAATATGCTATCATCCTTCAAAGATCCTCGAGATGCTCTATGGCTTGCTGTTTTCCCTGAGGGCACCGATTTCACGTACTTCTCTATGACCTGTTTTTCCTTGCCAATTATGCTTAATTATCTCTTGGGTGCACCAGTTGCACGGTGCAACATTTGCACAACAAATATTGTTTAATGAAAACAACTATAATGTTCGGTGAAAACAACTAACACTGACCAACTAATACCTTTTCAGTAAAACAACTAATACAATTGAATAATGCACTTTTGTTGCACGGTGCAACTGGTGCATTGAAGTATTTGCCATTATGCTTTATTTCTCTATTTGTGTTCGTGTACGATGAAGATCAGCATTATCTTTCTTTTTACAAGGCAATGTGATGTTCATTTGAATCAGATTTCGTGCATTGCGATCATATTCAAGCTATTTGATAAGTTGTCTATTTATTCCTTTTTGGCTTATTATATGAAATGCAGAGAACAAAAGTGTATTCGCAGTCAAAAGTATGCTTCTGAAAATGGACTGCCTATTCTGAAGAATGTGCTTCTTCCAAAGACAAAGGGTTTCTACGCTTGTTTGGAAAATTTAAGGGACTCCTTGGATGCAGGTTCGTTCTTCATCTTCCTAGTTTGCACCTTGGTTTTGTTTTCCCTTTGCAATTAACTGTTCTAATATGGGATGAACTAACTCTGCAATTACTTAAACTGCTAAATGTGTAATCAATTAGATAGTTTGGTTTATTGACTTTGTAACTATGGTATTACCTTTTCTGGTTGTAACTATGGTATATTATTGCCTTCTCTGGTTGTACTATGTCCCTAGATTTCTCAATTTTCAAACTTCAAACATGAGGAACAATCAAGTTTTATCCAAATTTAGATGTTTATTGGCTATACCTGTCAATTAAAAATGAGAAGTCTCCTTTTATTTTTTTAGTTAAACTGTAGAACAACTTCATGTTAACCATATTACTTCTTTATTTACCTGATAATGCCATATTTTTCTTTGTGCTGGAACAAAGATCAATTCTTTGCCTCCAACGTTCATGTTCAATTGCTTGAACACTAAATAACTCATGTATAGCGTTAGAGCTAAATATCTATTAGAATCTTGAAAAAAATTGTGCAGGAAAACTGATGTGGAGAGCTAGAATATCTTGAAAATTGTTGAATTGTTTTGAACAGATGATTAAAGATGTTGAGATTGTTTTTGCTTTTAAAAAAGTGATTAAATTTAGAGATTGTGAATAAGTGACGCAGTGAAATTTTGGCCAAAAATCACTTTCTACTTGAATGCACCAGTTGCACCGGCCACTGTGCAACTGGTGTTTATTTTTAAAAAATATTAGTTGTTTCACTAAACAGTATCAGTTAGTTAATTAAAAAGTATCACCCAAGTGTTTCTCATAATTATATGGAATAACAATGTCAGAAGAAAATCTCATTTTCTTAGTCTCTCTGGTGTACAGACAGTTGGAACAAACACATAGTTTCTTTTCCCATACATAGATTTGTCTAATTGAACTTCTTTTTAATGCAGTTTACGACATCACTATAGGGTACCGACACAACTGTCCATCTTTCTTGGACAATGCCTTTGGGGTCGACCCATCCGAAGTTCACATCCATGTTAGGCGTATATCCCTCACCGACATTCCAACCTCCGAAGATCAGATATCCGCGTGGCTTATGAATGCATTCAGCATCAAAGATCAGATGCTGTCTGATTTTTATGAAGGCGGGGGACATTTCCCGTGTGAAGGAACAGAATTAGGTCTTTCTACACTCGAATGTGTATTCAGATTTGTTTTTGTACTCATCTTGACCAGTACATGCATATACTTTACCTTTTTTCCTCCCGCTGGTTTAAAATATACGTCTCTTTAGTCTCTGCATTCTTGGCTTCGGCTACGTATTTCAATATCCGGCCCTCGCCTATTATTCTTCTTTAATTCCTTTCCATCTTGAGATACAATTTTGGAACAAGATTTTTGTTATGCTATTTTCAGGCAGTGCTACTTTTTCTTTGTATGATCTTTCATGTATCTGTGTTTTCAGCAGCTTATGTTAGCATAATTATTATCTGCAGCTTATGTGTTTTGGATTTGTGACTTGATTATCACACATATGTCTTCATACGACTCAGTTTAACTGTCTTCCAGAGAAACTTTATTTCTCCAAAATAATTGCCATTTTGACTAATAAAGAGAACTAGATTATATTCTAATTTTGTTCTACTTATTTTTTGTAATAATATATGTAGTTTACTCTATATAAGTAAATAAAAGAATAAAAATATCACAATATATATACTCGTATTTGAACCCGTGCGATGCACGGTTGTGATGTATTAATCTCTCAAAAAATTTAAAGTTAATATAAAATAAAAACATTTGTTGTTGATGGAAAATTCAAATGTATATATTTTTTATATGAAGAGTTTCCAATCATTATTTATTGATATTTCTTTTAAAGACTTATATCAATCCATTATTATTTGTTAATATTTTTTAAAAATATTCTCAAACTTTTTTCTCATTCTATTATTATATATTAATATTTTTTCATGTATTCGTTTCAAATATTTCTCTCAATCTATTATTATTTTGTTAATATTTTTTAAAATATTCTCAAATATGTTTTTCAATCTATTATTATTTATTAATATTTTTCTCAAATGTTCATCTCCCAATTTAAAAATAATTTTTGGCGGGAAAATTCAATGATTTTCATATTTAGGGCGATTTCTGCTTTTATATATATAAATAAATATATTATATATTGTTATTTAACGTTTTTTTTAATTTGTGTGAAAAATCAAGTACATGTACACCGGTTGAAAGAATAATAGTTAGTACTAGTTCCTATTTATTTGTCACTTTGCTAATATCAACATAAATTTATTCATTTTCTTTTAACAATATCCCTAATCTATATCTATACTATACTAATAACAAATAAGTGATTGTGGCACAAATTTCCCGCCCAAAAAACAAGGCTCGTGAATAGATTAAGGCAGCATAAAGGTAAGTATGTGTAGTACCATGATGTACAACACTAAGGCAGCATAACTAGAGAAAGTCTTGTGTGAAATATTGTACACTAGTGTTATGTGCAATACAACATAAATAAGGTAAAAATTGCTTAAAATTTGCGGGTGCAGGCGTGGGCCGGGTGCAGGCGGGTTGAGCACCCAGGCTCGGGCGAGTATGAGGCGATTGAGACGTGGGTTTATGGTTGACGCAGATAGATATGTATTTATAGAAGGATATTTTTATCAAATATGTATTGTAGCCTAGTGTTTCAGGTTTGTTGCTAATAAATTTGGTTGCAGGTTCGATTCCCACTGTATGCATAATTTTTTTTTATTTTTTTTTCTCAAATTTTGTGTGTTACTACATCTATGTATAAGTGTTACTACATTATTATATTACGTGTTACCACATGAACAAAATCAGTACAAGCGCAAAAAGAAATCACAGTCCAGAATTACAGATTTAAATTACAATTTGATGTGTTACTACATGAACAAAAAGAGTGTTACCATATGAGAAAAAGAGTGTTACTACATGAACAAAAACCAGTACAAACGCGAAAAAAATCTTCAGTCCAAAATTACAGATTTATACTTTTTATTTTATTTTTTTCCCTCAAATTTTTGTGTGTTACTACATATATGTATAAGTGTTACTACATTATTATATTACGTGTTACTATATGAACAAAATCAGTACAAGCACGAAAAGAAATCACAGTCCAGAATTACAGATTTAAAGAACAATTTGATGTGTTACTACATGAACAAAAAGAGTGTTACCATATGAGAAAAAGAGTGTTACTACATGAAAAAAAACCCAAGACAAACGCGAAAAAAAATTCAGTTCAAAATTACAGATTTATAGAACAGCGTGAAAAAAAGTGTAGTAGGATCTGAATTTCATCACACACTTTGTGTTGAGGGGTAATCCAAACATCACACACATATTCTCTCTTCTTCTCATAAAATCCACATCGAAATCCAAATTGAATGACCTGGTTTCATCCAATAATCGGAGCGAAAAAAGAAAATTAGGGCACGAACGAGGAAGAAGAAAGCCCATGAGATTCACCAGAAGAGAAGAGGAAGAAGAGGAAATCTGACCGCGTCGGCTGCACGCGCGAAAAAGAAGATGAAGAAGCCCATTGACTCACCAACAATCTGCCCTAAAATCCATTTCCCTGATCGCGAGAAAAAAAAAAGACTCAATTGGACATATCACTTATATGCAATATTGCATACAAGTTTTTGTCTCATAACTAATAATAAAAAAACAAACTAATAGTAGCAAAACTTACACGTGGTAGCTGATAATGAGTAATATAAATATATTAATAAAATAAAACACATTTAAACATGACAAAAACTTGTATGCAATATTGCATACAAGTGATTGTTGGGATTATACTGGAAAATATGCTTTTACTTTGTATAATCAGACTGAATTTCGAACTTATTTACTGAAATAAATTGTTTATCACTGATGCTTTAAATATCATCGAATGTTACATATATTTCTTTGCATAATTGTTCAATAAATAGACGTGTTACATTGTAGTTAATTTAGTGATACCGGATCACGGAAGATTAAATTAATGGTCCCTTTTGTAACTAAAAAGTACGCCATTCACGACCTAGATGGAAATGAACAATCCATCGTGAAAGGTTGTAGTGTAAGGCTCAGATTGGTTTGTCTTGACCAAGATATTACACTAGTGCATGACTGATGCATTGAAGATGACCTATAGGAGGACAAATTCTTTAGAACTGAACTAGGAAGAATTAGACCTCAGTGGTTAGTTATTTCTTAATCTTCGTCCCTTAAATAGGGTTGTGTGTGGTTAGTAACTATTGCTTTGACTTATTATGGGAAGAGAATCGGTGAGATTCAATACCCTATATCTTGGGCAATATTATGGTTCACGCGATTTGCTAAGATTTAATACGGAGAATCGTGTGCAAAGCACGCTTTGTTCGACGATTTGCCCCCTTGGGAGGTTCATAAGTTTTATCATACCAAATCTTGCAAGTGGAACTAGTTTCCGGTATGGATAATAATGTTGAATCGTTCCTTTACCAAGGATAAAAGATGTTAATTAATGGAAAGTTATTTCAGTGTCTTGAATTAATTAATGGACTAGATAATCTTAAACACGGGAAATAATAACCGGGAGCAATATTAACTGTAATATGGGTTAAGATTGATAGTGCAATATTAATTATGTAGTGAGATTAATTAATATTTATGGGCTTGAATAATATTGTGGCTCAATATTGATAATTCAAGATCCATTGGAAGGTTCAATCTTAATTCTCCTAAAGGCCCCTCAAGTAGCCCAAGATAAAATCCAATAACTGAAAAAAGTGTTTAAAAATAAAATAAATTATGTTGCTTATTTTCCTTGAATTTCGAAATTATTAAAGAAAAAAGAGGGAGAAGAATTTTCTTGAAAAGATTTTATAGAAATGAGATAAGTATTCTTGGAATACAAGATTATCCCATAAATTCAAGAAATCTCTCACTTGGTTTCTTTAATTGTAATTTTCGAAATATATAGAGTAATAATAGGAAGAATGATTTTCTTGAAAAAAATTTATGGAAAAAGATATGTATTATTGGAATACAAGAATATCTCATAAATTCAAGAAAGATCCAATCTTGAAAAGTCTCCTATTAATTTCGAAAAATGGGTTAAATAAGGGTGTGAGATTTTTGTGGAAAAATACACATGGAAAGAAGAATATATGGGATATATTCAAGATTTCTTGGAGATAAAGAAAAAATATTTCCTAACCTTATTTTGAGTCCTAATTTTCGTCCCCATCTCTATTATAAATAGGGGATGAATGTTTCATCCCCAGTGAACACGAAAATTGGTTTTTCGGAAAAATATCAGCGTCGATAAAATATCAAATATTTTGAAACGTCAACAGATTGTGTATTTTCGAAAAACGTCAATTGTGAGTGTGCAATTCCATGTTCTGGAAAAATTAGTAAATCCACAAAGGTGGTGCAACAAATTTTATTTTTCCTTTTGTTAATTGTTCGCGAGCATCATTCCACCGGATTGTCGAGCAAGGACTATGGAATACTTGGGAAGGACTTTTGGTGTGTTTTCATATACGAGACAATTGTCATTCCAAGAGATAAGTTCACGTAAACTCGTAGTAATTCCGCATGCGAAGGATTTACGTGAACTGTTTATATGCATGATTTATTGTTGAATTATTATTTGAATTAATATGGGTTAATTCATGCTAGTAATAATTGTCAAGAATTAAATTTGTATTTAAATATTCATCCCGAATAGATCCGGACAATTAATTCCCCAACAGTGATATGTGAAATTGGGTCTTTTTTTTCTCGCGGTCAGGGAAATGGATTTTAGGGCAGATTGTTGGTGGGCCAATGGGCTTCTTCATCTTCTTCAGCTCGCCAAAATGACGCTTGATCATATTTTCTCTTTTTTCCTCTTCTCTTTTGGCGAATTTCATGGGCTTTCTTCTCGCTCGCGGCCCTAATTTTTTTTTTTTTTGCTCGATTATTGGATGAAATCGGATCATTCAATTTGGATTTCGATGTGGATTCTACGAGAAGAAGAGAGAATATGTGTGTGATGTTTGATTACCCCTCAACACAAAGTGTGTGATGAAATTGAGATCATTCTCGCTTTTTTTTTTTCACATTACTGCTCAGAATCTATAATTTTGGATCAAGATTTTTTTTCGCTTTTTTGTACTAGTTTTTTTGTTCATGTAGTAAACACTTTTTCTCATATGGTAACACTCTTTTTTGTTCATGTAGTAACACATCAAATTATTCTTTAAATCTGTAATTCTGGACTGTGATTTCTTTTCGCGCTTGTACTGATTTTGTTCATGTGGTAACACGTAATATAATAATGTAGTAACACTTATACATAGATGTAGTAACACACAAAAATTTGAGAAAAAAATAAAAAAATCGTAATTTTGGACTAAGATTTTTTTTTGCGTTAAATCTTGATTTTTGTTCATAGTAACACTCTTTTTTCTCATATGGTAACACTTTTTTGTTCATGTAGTAACACTCAAATTGTTCTTCAAATCTGTAATTACGGATTTGCGTGATTTCTTTTTTCGCTTATCTTGATTTTGTTCATGTGGTAACACGTAATATAATAATGTAGTAACACTTATACATAGATGTAGTAACACACAAAAATTTGAGAAAAAAAAATTATGTTGTTAATGTAGTAACACTCTTTTTCTCATATGGTAACACTCCTTTTGTTCTTGTAGTAACACATCAAATTGTTCTTTAAATCTGTAATTCTGGACTGTGATTTCTTTTCGCTCTTGTACTGATTTTGTTCATGTGGTAACACGTAATATAATAATGTAGTAACACTTATACATAGATGTAGTAACACACAAAAAATTGAGAAAATAAAATAAAAAATCTGTAATTTTGGACTAAGAATTTTTTTTGCGTTTGTACTGATTTTTGTTCATGTAGTAACACTCTTTTTCTCATATGGTAACACTCTTTTTGTTCATGTAGTAACACATCAAATTGTTCTTCGAATCTGTAATTTCGATTTTGTGATTTCTTTTTCGCAACTTATCTTGATTTTGTTCATGTGGTAACACGTAATATAATAATGTAGTAACACTTATACATAGATGTAGTAACACACAAAAATTTGAGAAAAAAAAAAAAAAAAATAATGTTGTTAATGTAGTAACACTTTTTTTCTCATATGGTAACACTCCTTTTGTTCATGTAGTAACACATCAAATTGTTCTTTAAATCTGTAATTCGATTTGTGATTTCTTTTTTTCGCTTTTGTTGATTTTGTTCATGTGGTAACACGTAATATAATAATGTAGTAACACTTATACATAGATGTAATAACACACAAAAATTTGAGAAAAAAAAAATTATGTGTACAGTGGGAATCAAACCTGCAACCAAATTTATTAGCAACAAACCTGAACCACTAGGCTACAATACATATTTGATAAAAATATCCTTCTATAAATACATATGCATCCGCCCCAACCCCGAACCAACTGCCCGCATCCTGCCCGCCTCTGCCCGCGCCCGACCCGCCCAGCCCCGACCCGCGCCCAGACCCGCAAATTTTAAACAATTTTTACCTTATTTATGTTGTATTGCACATAACACTAGTGTGCAATATTTCATACAAGACTTTGTCTTTAAACATACAAAATTAGTTGTAATATAGATTCAGGAAGAGACATCTGGAATTACATGCATTTGATTGAAAAGCCAATTTTATAACAAATACAATTATTGACACTGAAAAAAAATTCACAAATAAAAATTATATTACACAAGGTTTGAGCAAAAGACACATGTAATTACATGCAATATTTGATTGAAATGACAATTTATATAACCAAAATTATCTATCACTGAAAAATATTTCATATAAATAAATTACATTACACATAGCTTCAACAGTGGAAACCTGGATTTACATGCATTTGACTAAAGTTACAGCTGTCTACAAAAAGATTACAACAAACTTAAGTTTCCTATAAATAGAATACACAGCTGAAACTCTTACTCCACAGAACCTGTTGAAGATTTAGAACACTCCAAAACTGCTTTGCATTACAATCAAAATGTCCTCTTTATTTACAAGTATTAAAATTATAAATCCTTCTAAAACAATATGGACAATTAAAATCAGATGCATTAAGGTGTTTGAAGTTTCTGAATATGCAGGTGGGGACAGACCATTCAGCATTGAATGCATACTGCATGACAAAGAGGTAAAAGAGTAAAAACAATGAGCATTTAATGTGTTATATGTTACTCAACTCAAAAATGTGTTTCATAGATATTACATGCATACTAACCATATATACTTAATTAACATGCAGGGTAATCGTATTCACGGAAGCATTAAGAGGGACTTAGTTCCTACATTTCGTCTGTTGCTACAAGAAGGAGGACTATATGCAATTAAATACTTTGTAGTGACGAACAATACCATGCTCTACAAAACAACTTGCAATCAATATAAAATTGTGTTTCAAGCTAGAAAAAAAATAGTTGCAATAACTGAAAGTGGATTTCCAAACTACACGTATGAGTTTCGAAAATTCTCTAATGTTAATAATCAAGAGAACATGGATGAATCAAGGCTCATAGGTAAACAAATTGTATGTTTATTTCCAAATTTTTCACCATGCTTTTTCAAGTATTCTTATTCATTTGTTTTATTAATGTACATATGTCATTGGAAAGGTTGTTACAGTAGGTCCTGTACAAACAAAGGACCTCAAAGATGGACCAACCAAGCACATGTACATTGTACTAGAAGACACAGAGTATGTTCATCTAAATTATTATATTATTGTTATATCATTAACTCTAAAAAAAAATATGTAAACATATATAATTTTTTCAAATAGGAGGAACAAGATTGGATGCACACTGTGGGGAAACTTTCCAGACCTACTAAACAACTTTGTGGAAGCATGTGGTTCAGAACCAGTGGTTATTATACTACAAATGTTCAGACAAAAGGTTTTTAGAGGTAAAAGAGTTAATTTTACACTTAAGTACATGTTTTATTTGATATCTGAATGGTGTTTTAAAACATACCAAGTCAATCTATCAAATACATTCTACGTCTCTAGGCTCATATGCAACAACAATGCTGAAGAAGTAATTGAGTTCAAATCCAGGTTAACAATATTAAAATTTTAGTTTACATTTTGAAGGAGAAAAAACTTATTTAGCAAGTAACTTTACAATTTCAAACCTTATGTAGGATTGGTGAAGAGAGGGAAGAAGGAGAAATAGTATGTGTTTTACCTCATCCGGATGCAATTCAGATTGAGAGGGAGTTCAAAGAAGGACGAGCAAATATTCGATGCATAGATCAACTGAAATACAATTGAGAGGTTAGAATATATCATAATTGAAAATGGCAAACATGCAATAATACTAGATATTTGTTGATATTTTAAAAATGACTAAAAATGTAGTTAGGAAGCTATTGGGTTCATGCTGAAATGGTTGGAATCTTGAGTAAAAACGATTGGTGTTACCTAGCATGTTCTAAATGCAAGAAAAAGTTGGAACCATGTGTCGGGATGTACTACTGTGAACGATGCGATACCTTTGAGCAAAATGGCAAAATCAGGTACAACCTTAATTCGCAAAACAATTCACATACATAAATACAGCCCCATACTCATAGCATATAAAATTGTATATGCAATGCAGGTATAAAATATTGGTTAGAGTTGTTGACAACACAAATGAGACAGAATTCATAATTTGGGATAATGAAGCAACAACTCTTATTGGTAAAGAAGCTAATGAATTAAGAGATGAAGTGATCAAGGTCAGATTATTCATTTGTAACAGTTGTATAATTTTAAAAAGTTTAAAAAATTATAAGACCTAAACTATTACATTTGGCATTATAGTCAAGGTTAGAAGGGACACCATCTGAAATTGTACAACTATGTGGAAGGAAGGCTTTTTTTAAAGTACAAGTTAGGGCTGAGCAAGTGAATCGGAACAATGGACCGTATACTGTGATGAAGTTAACCACTGACTCAAAACTGATTTCTGAGTATGCAGCTCCTTTAAATGACAACGAGGTATCATAACATTACTAAAGTTTTTTTTTGTTCAAATAAATGTAGTGAGTTGAAAGAAATTTTATGTTAATGGGAATCTATTATGAAACAGATTTTTGCAGACTTATTGAGGGTGGCAAATGAAATAGTTCAGGTATAAAAGTTTAAGCACTAAAAATAAATAAATTTTGTTGACAATTATCTCTATAAAATATGCAAAGTTAACATTATTTTTAATGTGCTTATCTAGCAGGTAAGGGAATCTGATGTGTATCAAAACTTTCAAAGGAACAATGATGTTGACACATTTGCAAATCAGGTATTAAACAAAATTATTAGTAGAACAATACTTTACTAAATATTTTATTTAGATTACTAATGTGAAGATATATTGATATAGGTGCTAACTTCAAAATTGTTTAATTTAGGTTGCAAATGAAGAGATTGTGTTTGCACCACCAAACTCTCCAATAAATTATCCAATCAAGATATCAGATGATGTTGTAATGAGAGAATTTCCAATGATGGGAAGTGCAAAAAAGTGTTTTTTTTGGTGAAAGTTCATCCAAATCACTTGATGAAGGATCTAGCCCAGGGAAAGACACTGTGATGCTCAAAGTCAAGGAAGAAGGAAAGTGAAGGCTGTTTGTGAAGGCTGGAAAATGAAGGCTGTAGAAGGTTGTTAGTATATAAGTACTAGATAGTGTTTTGGCAAATCTTCGTAGAAGATTAGCTTTTGATTTTGAATTAGGCCAAACACTAATATGATTTTCAATTATGGTTGAATTGTTAGTCTATAAGTGTTTTGTAAGGTCCTTCTACATTTTGTTTTTGAATGATGCTAGAAGACTATAACTTATTATTGGCACCTAATGTAGACAATATAATGATATGTAAGTTTTTGACTTGAATCAATGATAATCCAATGATATGTAAGTGTTTGACCAGTGAATATTTTACATTGAATTTCATTTTATGATGTTAAAAATTATTTCTTTTAAACCATAAGTAACATAATGTTTAAAAAATTTAAAGAATTGTTGTATTTTAATAACTAACTAATTAATCAAATAGAAAATATTATAAATATTAAAAAATAAAAGAAAATGGAATCAAATATTAAATTAATGTAGTTAAAATGATTCAAAAGTATGTAAAATTTAATATGATAATCATAATAAAAGCAATTCACAAAAATAGAACCATAATAAACCCACGTAAAATAATATTGAAATTTACGAATAGATATTTTAGAGGACCTTGTGTAGAACTGCAATTTGTGATAAAAAAAAATTAAAGGTTAAAACAAAATTTTCTAATGTTTTGAATTTTATAAATTTAAGAAGAGATATATAGTGCATTGTGAAATTAGATAATGAGTGAAATTTTAAAAAATGCAGAATTAAAATGATCCAAACACTTGCAATTTTAAAAGTTGTTTATATACCAACATGAATCTTTATTTTAATCCAAAAAATAATACAATACATAAGTACTTTATGGAAAGATATATACTGTATTAAGAAATTAGATAATGATTGTAAATTTAAAAAATGCATAATTAAAATGATTGAAATACTTTAAAATTTTAACAAATATTTAAACACCAGCATTAACTGTTTGTTTCAATCCAAAAAATAATACAACATGTGAGGACTTTAAATTGTAATTTAACGGGAAATGACTAATTTAAAAAGTGGCCAAGTGTTAAGCATGTAGAATTAGAAGCATATTATTAAAATATTTAAATATATATATATATATAATATTACAATGATACAATCACTTGCAGCAATCAACAACTATTTAAACATCATCATAAGTCATTTAAGGACATCAAATTATTATTATAAATTAAATGGGAAATAAAAAATTGACAGGTGCAAAGCATGTACAATTATAAGCATTTTATTGAAAAATTTAAATATATTAATATTACAAAATAGAGGAGACATAATCATTATACACATTTCAAATTTCAATAATTTGAGTTGAATGTAATAATATCTTCCCTCATAATATATATATATATATATATATATATATATATATATATACTGTTCATTGTCTATTTTATCTTCAACTTTCCAAAATTTTCAGTTTGTCTCACATAAATATTTTTTTTCCCTTCTCAAATTTTCTACTGAAATTTAGAAGATCTGGGCTCCAAACATATATATTCTCTCATAAAAGTGAAAATATAATAAAATCACTTGCAAAGTATCTATGAAGAATTAATGTTTAGTATTTTGATTTAGATTTAAATTTCAAAGAAGACAATATCCGATAATTGTATCCTACGCTATGACAATAAATAAAAGTTAGGGACAATCATTATCACATGTAGGATTATTTTTGAAGAGACATGTATTCAATCATGGACAATTGTATGTTGCTGTATCTAGAGTTACGAGTCGTCAAGGTCTAAAAATATTATTGTGCGATTCACAAGATGAAGATCGGCACACAACAACAAATGTAGTGTATAAAGAAGTATTTCAAAATTTGTAATAATTTAAATTTTGTGGAAAGTCGTCACCTATTATATTACAGTTCTACTTGGTAAAGTTTTTACATCTTTTACATTTCATTCAATCAACAAAAAATATTACATTACAATTATATTAAATAAAAGTTATCATATATCTTGTCTTATAAATTTTGGTACAAAAAATAAAATATTATCCTTTACATTTATGTCCAACTTATACATTAAATATATTCACATTTTAATTGAATTTTTAAACAAAATATTTTACCATATTATAATAAAATTAAATATCACCGCGCAATTGCACGAGTATTATACTAGTTTATTCTACTAAGATAAATATTAGTTATGGTCTCTATGAATAAATAAAGATATAAGAGTCTTTTGATTTCATAGTTAATGAAAAAATTTATTTGTGTAAATGAGTAAAATGGGACGGATAATAAAATTATAAGGAGAGCGACTCTAAGGTATAAAGATATTCTCAAAGTGACTCTAAGGTATAAAGTAATTTTATTTTAACTCTAAGGTACAAAAATATGATTAAAAAATCTAAGGTGTTCTTCTGTCCGTTTTCTGCACTTCTAACACGTTTTCTGCACTTCTGACGCATTTCGATTGGAGTGCAGTTTTTTTAATTTTCTGCACTTTTAGGCCAATTTTGGAGTGTATTTTTTTTTTTATTTTCTGCACTTTCGTCTTTTTTATTCCACTTTTTATTAGTTGTAATTTTTTATATAATTTAATTTAAATTTCAGATTTTATAAAATTTATACTTTCCAAAAATGTGCACTTGGTCAAAACAAAAAAATAAAATTATGAATACATACAAAAATGAGGTAAATGGTATTTTTGATATAAATTGTATTTTAGAGCCACTTTAAAAATACTTTATACTTTAAAGTCTTTTTGTTATAAACTTTGTAGTGTAGGGTCATTAATTCATTAATATATTTCCAGTCTTGCAGCTTTAACTTTGTGGCTTGAGAATTTTGAATTTTTTGTTCAAATACAATTTTAATTAATCAAGAAAATGACAAAATAGACCCATAGTAGATTGAACTATGAACACTTTAGGTTTTACCCGTTTTCCATTTAATGTTTCAAAATTTTGTTGAGTCTGAAGAATTGTATATGATTGAAATCGGGGTTGGATACATGGAATCATAAACGATTTATGAATACGTTTTCTTTATTTGATGAATACGTACATGTTTATCCGTATATTGGACCAATACGATCACGTGTTATAAGGCGAACAGCACCAAGTTGCTTATAATAAATTAATAATGCAAATCAAAATGAAAAAGTTTTGTATGAGATCGTATAATACATGAGATATATTTTTGTGATTTAAAATATTGCGAGGAGTCAAGAATACCTTTAAAAATATCACCTGATACGCATGAAGTTGTATCATACAAATTTTGATGTATCTATTAGAATGAAAATTTTCAATACGATAAGATAACATGACATGAAAACGATACAAAAATTGTGAGTTTGTATTTAGACTAATCGTGTTCGTTATTATCGTGGATACTAAATTTGTATGTCGTGTTACTTTTTTATTATATCATATAGTGTAATGTATTATATCCTATCATATCGGGTCTATCTTATTATCTTATGTCAAATATTACAATATAAATTATATTTTAAATATATTTATTTTTTTTATAGTGTCATATCGCGTCGACACAATTTTTTTTTATTTTCGTATCGTGTCGACACGCATTCTTATCGGATCATGTTCGTGTTTAGCCTGATCGTATCGACAAGATACACAACACGAATTTCCACCCCTAGACTACGTATTTCCCCTTCCCTAAAATGGGAACCACAAATGTGTCTTTAACTTCAAGTCATTTGATGCTTTTGAGGAAAAACATCTTACGACTTTACAACAGAAAGCTTGCTTCAGTTGATTCATGAACACACACACTTTTCTGTTTCATTGCCTACCCTCCACCCCACCCACATGCTACATTATCTCTAGCAATAACAATCAAATCAATTAACATTAAACATTGAAATGCAGGTGATAAAGAATTCAAGACATGTAAACACTAAAGTAAAATGTATAATTAGCTGAACTTTTTTAACTCAATCTTTTAACATCACTAAACTGAATGAATGATCAACATGTTCATACTACATATTCTTCAATGGTTTGGGTGCTTAATGATTCTTTGTAGAATGACCGTTCTAGCCCTGCGAATATCCCGGCTGCAATTATCAGCTTGCACTTCCAATTCCTCTATGTTCTTCATGAACACAACCAATCTCTCCTTTATATCTTCGATAGCAACCTTAACCGCCCCTTCGTTGATGGCGAAATCAGCGCTTTTCAAGAGCGATTCGATCTCAATCTCCAGCCTATGAACCAAAACTCGGATATTATCCAAGTCCTTAATGGTAATATACGCCCCCACGTTCATCGAGTTGATGATCTCCCTCTGTCCCCTCACAGCATTCTCATAGTTTTTGAGAAGTGAATCTATCCATTTCCCCATTGAGCCCAACGGGATGGAGGTGGCAGCCGCCAGAGCCGCTGCCACGGGCGGTGCAGCCATGGCGGCAGCCACCACCGAGCAAATCAACACTGCAGCAAAAGTAGCTGCAAAGATGACAGTGGAAACCTTCCTCCAAGAATGGATGTTTTTAAGCTTCTTATCGAGCTTGTTCTTCCTCGATTGCAACCTTTCCAACATCGTGATTTGCTGCTTATAAACGGAATCGAAGATTTGAAAAAAATCCTCGGTGAAGGGATCCCCTGCATTCTTAAAATTCCTCAGCTCGTCTAACGTCTTTGAGTACTTCAAATTCCCTTCTACCCCGTCTTCCCCCTCGAATTGTTGGAGAGCAATGTGGATAAGCAATTGGCTATCCCTAGCTGATTTCAGACATTTTTCCAACGATGTACAAAAATCGAGTGTTTTGAGGCTGTTTTCAAAGTATTCTTCAACGAATTCAAACAATTCTTGATTCTTCCAAATGTCCTTCTTGCAGTCTAAGATCACCTTAACTACTTCTTGGTTCATTTCAAGCAAACATTCAGTGATTTCTATCAAAGAATCAAAGGATAATGCTCTAACTTCGACCCCAGAAGCAAGGGCAGAAATGACATTGTTCGTTCGAACTTGGAGGGTAGCATCGAATGCCTGCAAATCTGCATCGAGCTTACATGCCGTCTCATATGAGTTCAGCTCATTTGTCAATTGCAGATTGTTGATAGTAGTTGCCGCAGAAGTTTCTCCATGGCTTTTGCTCATGTGGCTTCCCATAATGTTAACAGTTCAAATCTATATATACAAAATAAGAAACACCTTCAAAATGCTAAAATTTTGCAGATCCAGAAATCAAGATTCTTGATTGTATCAATCAACCTAACAAATTTGCAACTTTACCAAACAGCTATAACAGATTGACAGAATTCAACAAAACCCAGAAAAAATAAATCCAAACAAAGCAACCTAAAATGGAAAGATTCAATCTTTAAACAAATACATACCTAGTTCATAAAGTTCTTGACAAATCAGCACGAGACAGAAAGAGACTAGTTTATTGAGAAAATAGATATAAATTAAGCAGTTATATATAAAAACAGAGAGACAATGTGAAATGTGAGGGTTAGAAAGAGATAAAGATTGAGGGTGAATGAGAAATTGAAAATCTTAAAAGAGAATGGATATCAGAAACCGTTAAAGAGCCCAGAAAAAAAATGAAGAAATAGCTTGCACGCATAGATTTATGAACAAATCATTAATGGGGAAACGCGGGAAGCAATAACAATTTCTTTATCAAGAAGAAAACAGCTACTGATTTACAGCAACGCTTAAAAGAAATAAGTGAGACTTTATCTCCAAGTGAGTGATACTTACCAAATAAAATTAACCTGAACTCTTTTCGGCTGTGTGAATGGGGTATTTGCTGCTGCCGACAATGGCGGACAATATAAAAAGAATTAAAGAAGGGATTTTTGTGAAGAAAAGAAAAATGTTGAAAGAGGTGGAGTTTATTACAATGATGAAAAGAAAAAATAGGGTGGAAAAAGATAAAAGCCACGAAGACTGTGCTGTGCACGAAAGATTCGACGCTGTTCGTGTTTCCCACGTTTGAACAAAATCAATTCAAATCATGTTTTGTTCCGTGAGGCAACATGTGCTTGTTTTCATTGACACATGTTGCTTGTTTTTGTTTTAAAAATATATTTGAATTGCACGGTGAATTTAGTACACAGGAGAGCTATGCAAAAATTGACGCAGCTTATAGTATAATTTACCCGAAAAAATATTGGTTAGTAAGGCCCTATTTGCAGTTTGGTTCGTTGGATGAGAATCCATGATACATTTACAATCTTGGTACGAAAATATGTTTAATCCTTATAACGAAAATATGTTTAATCCTTATATTAGAATTTGAGGGACAATTCGTTTAAAAATAAAATAAAATTGAGGGACAAGTCTATCTTAAGGGGAATGTGTGACATAATTTCTCTCAAATATAATATTATAATATTATCCTTATATTTGTAATTAAAGTGATCAAGACTTATTTCATGTGAAAGATATTTATTACATTTCAATAGTTGTCCCATCAAATCATTTAATCCAAACACAAATATTAACTTTTCAGTACAGAATAAAAAGATGCGATCCTACAACCCAAATATATATATTGATTCAAAAAATTTCGTCCAATCAATTCAATTTGAACCAATTTTGTGAAGGAAACGGGTGAAGGGATATTGTGTGAAAATAAGTATTTCACGGAAAAATCTGTCATATAATAATACACACTCTATTCGTTAATACAGTTTTACAGTGTATGATTTGTGATTTTGATAGTAGTGATTAAAATGATTAGTATTGATTTCATTTATTGACTTGTAACGTAAGTTGTTTTATAAATTAGTAATTATTAAAGTTAGTTCCAACAAATTCGCACTCTATTCGCGTTTTTCATCCTTATCTAATACTATGAAATAGCATCACAAATCGAGATGAAATAATTGGCTTGCATCTTTTGTTTGTGTCTCAAATCAGATAATATAGGCCATATTTTTTAATCAGACGGCCTAAATTATGGGCATTTCTTCATCAATCGTGACATATTACGAGCCTAAGTTTGTTCTTCTTGGCTTATTAGTACCCTATACCCGCAATTAGTAAAATAAGATGTGTCTCAACAGTGTTCGACTATCAAAAATATATTCTCTTCTAGAATTGATGTTCGATTAGGAAAGGTGACAACGATACCATTTTGCAATTTTTTGGTAAGTCTTTCTAATTGAATACAAGAACCGGTCAAGAAAGATAGAGGGTCAAAAATAGCTAAAATGACAATAATTTGATACATGATTTTGAGTGTTAAAAGACCAATTATTATGAGATGGTTGGCGAACTTATTGTGTATTAAAGAAATGAGACGGAGAAAATGAAATAGAATTACACAAGGAGATGTTTTGCTACCTTTCAAAAATAAAATAAAAAATGGAGATGTTTTGCCCCTTGTTTTATGTGCATAACACGAAAGTTCAATTTTGTTGGTCAACAAGCCCACGCGTCCAACTCAAAGCCCAAAGGCAAAACATTTCATTTCGACATATTAGCACAAAATCTTATCGTATTAACACAAAATCTTATTGAATCATATTTGTGGTTAGTTTTATCGTATTGTTATTGTGTCGCCACAAAAATACGAAGGACTATATTTGTGTGAGATGATCTCACGGTGAGACAAAACATAATTTGAACATAACACTTTAAAATAAATAAATATTAATTTATAACCTCTCACAAGAGTTTTTGTCCAGTGTGTATTTTTGTCAAGTATGTTTGTCACCCCTGTCGGTGACGCCAGAGGTTGTTTTGGGGTCATACATTTAGCAATTGAAATACGCATAATCAAATTTTATTTGTGTTATGTCAAGAGCTATATTCAATACTCAATAGTCTTCAAGCTTTATGATTAAACTCAACTAAAAGCATTTGGGCATGAACCCCCAACCCAACCTACACACAAGTTTATTTTTAAAAGACAAGTTCAGATGATTAGATTAGTAAATCACAGATTCAAAACGCATTTTGAAACCATAACTTGCATGTTTCAAAATGAGCTTGAGTTGCACAACACAAGAAACCTACTCTTTCTAAAAACCAACAAAAAGTGATATTTAAATGATGCAGTGTCCTTACTTAATCGTAAACCACAGAACGGTACAGAAAACAGATCTTATAATACTACATCCTGCACTAAGCCACAAAAAAAAAAAGAAAGTAACTTGTTTCTTCCTCAATTTATCAAGATTTTGAAGCAAGGCTAAACTTGATAATTCACTGAGAAAAATAAGACTAGTCTCAACAGTGTTAGCTTCTCTTTTGCTTAGAATGTGCCGGCAGTAAGTGAGACATACAAATTAATACCTTAAAACTCATCACCTGGTTCTACACCTCATACTAGATCCAAAAATTAGGCTTCAAATGTTCAATATTTAATTCACCATCAAGAGAATTTGCAGCTACTTTGTGTACAGATACGCCAGTGTGAAGATAAAGAAACCCGTCATCTGCATTATATTAACCAAGGTCCAAGTGATCATGTCAGGTAACTTCGGAAATTACTAATTGATTAACATTAACTCAAAGTAGGACAGCCCCTGTAATCAATCTGAAAACTCTAAAACTATGAAAAGGTAAATTGGTAAAAGCATGTACTAAAGCAGTCATAGAGGATCAGTTGGAAATAGAAGGGACGAAGATATTAATATTGAGAAAGGAAGATACCATTGAAAATGATGCTCCATAATATGGATAAGCAGCAGGTATGAATCTTTCATACTCATTATGCCTGTAGGGTCGAACTGGAATCTGCAAGTCACATATTTAGAGAAAACCGTTCAGGTGACTAATTAGCCAGACAATATATGCATAAGAACTGTGTCGTAAAATGAGCGTGAAACAGGTTCTTCATTTAAAAAATGTGCCAGTTAACTTTCAGAACAATCATTCGCAGGATCTGATAACTCATAATGATGACGCATCGTCAACTTGTAATACAACATTAGAATACCAATAGAGAGCAATCTTCACTCAGATTTGAATTTCAATTCCCAAAACTACTTGAGTAAATTTTTTGTCAACAGGGTTCGGACCAACAGTGTTATATCAGATAGAAAAGAAACTGATTAATATAGAGTGAAAAAAATCAGAGAAATGTCAACACGGATAGAAACAGGTACATGGTTTCAACCGTCTAAAAGCAATTTAGTGAATGGAGTTTAGATACATTCAGCCAAAGTAAGGGCTATCAGCAAATTCTGCCAAGCTTTATACAATAATATTCAATTCTATAAACCTTTAATGCTGTTTACTAAGGGCTATCAGCAAATTATACAGATCAGATTAAAAACAGCAAATCACTCACTATTTTCCAATTTACAGGGCAGGAAAAGCTTAGGGAAAAAATCACAATAAAGTATGAGGTTAAAGTAGAGAATTACCCAAGTAATATTTAACTGACAATTAACCAATAAGTAGAAAAATAATCAGGAAACAACCAAAAAAAATAAAATCAAATCGATCAACTTAATTGGGATTAACAATTTGTAAATACAGGATCATAATAAATACCTGTTTTGATAGACTAAAGCTAGTATATCCGAGTCTTTGGTACTCAACCTTGAATTGAAAAACACCATAGACATCAGGAACCTTGAAAGATGTATAATAACGGCCCTGTAGAAAATGAAATTAAAAATTGTAAGAAGAATACAAATTGGAATGATAAAAAATTGCAGGCAAGTGGAGCATTAATAAACGAAACAGCACCTTCTGATCAGTGGACAAAGTTTTCAGAACATAGGGGCTCATCATGTAAAACTGAAGTTGCAGATCATCAGCCACGTACGGTACCCAACTCGTACCAGACCACTCATATACTTCAACAGAGTAATCCTTCAACCAAATTAAATGTTAGTCAAAAATCTAATCTGGTTACTTCAATTTTTTGTTTTCCGTATGCAGTCACCAATTCGGGAAAAGAACATTACCAGATCATCTTTGATCCTGTACATTGAGGGTTCATCTATTTCACCAACTTTATGATGTCCTACATTGATAGCCTGGAAAACAGGAACATCTCCAGATAAGATAACATAAAAGACAGATCCAGAAAGACCAAAGATTGGAAGATATAGTACTATTAATGAAGTAGCAAAGTCTCAAGCTAAAACAGGAATTAGGAAACAACATAAACAGAATGAGGCCATATAATCTAAGAGCTTCAGACAAAAGAGCAAACCTTCAAGTGACCTCTTTCATGGAAAACCCATTTGCTAAGTTCGGTCAAAAATTGCTCATTCCCACTTTTTTCATGTCTGTTAATAAGAAAATCTGGTTGTCACTTAATCTCCAGAGAAAAAACGATCAAATTATTCACAAGACCATATTAATAACATTGTAACATAAATATAATCCTGATAATACTATGAAACGATACATGACCAATGCCCACAACCCTCAGTCTCCCTTCCCGTTCTTTTAAGTGGCTAAACTCAATTTGCCACAATACCAGGCTCTTTTCTTGGTGAAAACTTAATTTTATGTTGACCTTAATTGTGTTTTAGTGGTAAAAGAGCCAGTTAATCATAATATAGATTTATTTTCATATGACTTTTTTACAAAAATGTCAAACCAAGGATAAAAATCAGGTACAGAATTGCAACTCACTCACTTGGTAGTGCTTCCAGATTTCTGTACACCAGATCGGAGAAACCTGCATTGAAACCAAATTTTGTAAACTTAATTACCGTATGACCAAAAAAAAAAAAAAAAATAGCGTGACCTACTAACCTGTCGCTGAACATGCTGAGTGAACCAGATATCAGAATCCGAGCATTGTTTCTTGCCTAAAAACCAAAGAATATAGCTTCTGAGAGGATCATCAAAGATAATAAGGTATCTTCTAATGATATCCCAAAGCTACAACATCCAACAGATGAACCATTTATTCCATTTCCATTTCCCACCAAACTGTTCACTTTGTTTTTCATTTATTTATAACACATTAAAAGTTGATTTATGCACCCATACCCTTGTTTAGTTACAAAAAGCAAGCTCTAAGATTCACTTTACTCGGGGAATACATCATAAACCCTACTTCTTTCTCTTGGCAAGGAAGGTTGTTTTAAACCTTGCCATACTGTACATGCTGTTCCAGACCAACTTTGGTCACTGTGATAGTTTGAATCTCAGATCACAGAACATGAAAATTGAAGGTCGACATCAATCACACCTTGACAGCTTTGTAAAAAAAAATTACATATTTTATTGGGGGATTATTCTAGTTTAATCTGTTCAAAACCATGTCTGGACATCACCTAGCTAAATTCAAGCTCAAACCTGAACTTCAAATCATGATTTCCTTCGACCCAAACCTAACCTTGAATGTATTTATGAACTAAAGTGGCAATATTGTTAAACGAGAGATACCAGGAGGAGAAGCTAGTCATAAATGATACATAATCAACTTTTAATGGTCACAACAATATACTTGCTGCTTGAAAAAGAAACAATGTGAATACTTTCAAGTAGAAATAGCAGAGAAGCATATTGATACAGCAACTAAGCATGCAAAACAGCATCACACACACAATATAAGTCTAGCTTCCGTTGAATCATGTTTTAATAATATTGGGAATGCTTACAATGCACTGCCTTAAATAGTTAAAAGAGTAGCATCTTGTAGGGTGAAGGGTGCAAGTTTCTGAATAGAAAAGGTCTAAAATAGGACAAATTGAATTCAGTTAAGCATCTTGACAACCAACCACACCCCATGTTCAAGAGCATTTGGCAAGTTTGGGTGGGGTATTGACTGAATTGGAGTACCTGCACAACCGAAACTAATGACATTGCTGAACCAGTCAAAGTGGGAGGATTTGATAACTTGGACTTTGGATTGGCCGAATATGCTGCTGGTGATGCAGAGAGAACTTTTAGCACCTGAAATATAAACGCAGCTGTTATAGTGATGACACAATATGGCACTATCTTAACTCCGTGCATGCAGGTTCCATGCTCATAAAATGGAAAATACATACCAAGTTATTTGCAGGATTTATCGAGTGGCCGATTCCCATAAATAGCACAGGAGCCTGAGGTAAAAGAAGAGAAAAAAATCTTCAGATTCCTGTGGTTGAAAGGCAATAGTTCTAGCACAATCAAGGAGAAAATTATCCATGTGGGCATAGCAAATAATAACAAAAATAATAAGATACCTTTCTTCAGAATATGAGCTTAAAAAAAATAAAGTTTAATTGTTTGAAAGCTGTGGGATCCTAGGTGATCATTGGACATAAGAGCCACCAGTGAATACAAACCATGCTCTCATATTGTCAATTTTATTTTCCTTTGAGCAATCCTCAACTACATAACGAATTTATGTTTCCTATTTAAAACAAAACGATTAGATAACTTCAGAATATAAGCTTTGAAAAACAAGTTGTTCGTTTGAAAGCCGTGGGAATCTAAGTGATCATTGGGCATAAGATAGCTTCCAAATCACAAGTGGATATAAACAAAGTTTTCCAGTTCTTAATTTTATATTCCGTTGAAGCAACTCACAGCCATATAATGAATTTAGTTTAAAAATGATTGTTCAACTTCTCGAATGCAAGACAGAGTCCAGTCTATGGGGATAGGTCTTAGCTTTTTCACCACAATGAGCAGAAATAATATTCGTAGTGATTAATATTTGATGGATAGGGCCTGTATAAAGCAACTGCACCAGCTGATCAGGTAAAAAAGGTCCCAAGAAAAAGTTACCTCTATTTTCTTGCTACCAAGAATAACCTCAGAATCAATTAAATCATCACTTGCGATGAACGTATGATCCCCCCCTTCAGTCTCTGAAACTGCATAGCTAGTGTGATCAATTACCAAAGCTGCTGGATCCTAAAATTACACAGTACAAAACACAAAGGCATTTTCACGAAACAGCAAAGTAGATAATAGCAAAAGCATAAATAGATGCTAGAAACCCAAGACGTCACATGAAATTTTACCTCATCAAAGTCAACCCCACACTCAACAGCTATATCTCGAATCAATTCAGAAGCCGATGCATCGGCAGCCATAATCAAATCATGACCCGAATCAACAAATTCTAGCAATGATGCAGCATCAATGGACCCACCGAACCCTAATTATGCACCAAACAGAAGTATGTAAAAAATATCAACACAACAAGCCAAATAAAACATCATCAATTTCTACCATTCCGGCAAGTAAATCTCGAACTTTTCATACAGAAAACAGAATTCCAGCCTTTTATAAAACAAATTAATTACACACTTGAGTGTGTACTGTGTTCACTTACGATCGATCGACGGGGAGAAGAGAATGGCAGCATCGTATAAATACTGTCCATATATCTGCAAGGCGAGCTTGGGATCATCAGCAAGTTTGAAATCTAGATTGAATCCCCGAGTTTCGAGTGACTTGAAGAAGATAGAATGCGACGACTTAATCGCTAAATCATCGAGCAGGACCAAAACCCGGCGATCTGCGGGATTTTCCTCAGAGAATGCGGCACATACAATCGCAAATAACGGAAGAGAAACAAAGATTATCCACAGAGATTGACGGAGCATGGCGTTCGATCTATGGAGTTTCGAGAAATCTCCGGCTCAGTGTGTGTGGGTTTGCAATTGCGTCCACTCCTAAACCCCTCACTCGGAAATTCAAGCAAGTCAATGAAGTAAATTATGGGAAATGAAACTGGCCGGAATTACATTCAATTTTTACAGTTTTATTTCCCTTTTCTAATTATTAGGAGTTTTTTTTTTCTAAAAAAAAAGGTTTATTACCAGTTTTATTGCAACAGTTCAAGTCAACCAAAAAAATTCAATGCATACCTATGAATTTTTTTTATTACTTTTTTTGAAAAACCTATGAATTTGTTTGAAGCTCCACTTTTACATAAAATCATAGATTGTGAAAGTGTAGCACAAAAATGTAGTCGAGTCAAGTAATTTAAGTAAAAATGGAGCCTAAATATATACTTCTACTTGAATGAACTTTCCATTCCCAATCTCTTATTATTGGCAAAAACTTGTATAAGAGGTGTCATGTACGTCTACGAGACAGAGTATAAATTAACATAAATCGACATCAACTTATTTTAAAGTGTTAAAGCATAATGTTCAAATTATGTGTCTTACTCATTGTGAAACCATCCAATGCAAATGTACCTCTTTTTTATGTCCCCTCATGTTCAACCTACTCAATACGGTCAAATATTTAATATTGTCATTGGGAAGATCGTGGGAGGATAATAGAATATTTTATACATAAAAGACATAATTGTCAACAACGATATGTCATAATTGTGATAATGTGGCTTTGGCGCTGTGCGACAAACATAGAGCTATTAAAAAAGTCAGGAGCAGCTCAAGAGCTCGGCTCATGTTATAATTGGACGAAATTATCAATGGTTCAACATTCTGATCTTATTGATTATCTTCTCCGACATGATAACTTTTTGATTCAGATCTTAAAGCAAGAAAATCTATCATTCTTTGGGTATGCAATCATTTGGACAATTTGAAAATTGAGAAATGATTTGGTGTTCAATGGAGAAACTCCAAACTTTGTGAAGGTTATATAGAAAATCAAAGCAAATATGTGGTCATGTTTGGTGTCAAAGAATATCATAGATAAGGAGATTTTATATGTAAAATGGCTTTCAAATCCTAGATTGTGAAAAGATAAAAATGTGTGTAGAACTCAATTATAACATATGAGCATCGTGATTAGAAATATTTTCTCAAAATATCTAAAACGTAATACTTTATATGATAAAATTAACTATTTATTATTTTATATAATTAAAAATTATTATCAAGTTCATCTTAAAATTTTATAAACATAGTACACATGTTTTTTGTCATGTGTATTAATGATTAAAGGGTAGGTTTTATATGTACCATATACATTATGTAATTCAAATGTATTGAAATATAAATATTTTTTATATTGAAGCATGTAATTTACAGTTAAGATAAATTAATATTTTAATGAAATAAATTGCATGTTTAAAAAAAAATGTAGTCGAATTTCATGACACTTTCCTAGAAGACCTTGCCTATATTATAGAAGACCTTGCCTATATTAATTACCAACCCTCTTTTTTTTAAATTTTTTTTCAGATTTTCGATTTTTTTTGTTTATTTCCCTAAACATGCATCTTCTCCGATTTAGTGATTTTGCTAAAATTGAACTTCCATTCTCCCATTAATAATTAAAAATTCCATTCTCCCATTAATAATTAAAAATTAAATGGGCAAGTAATAATCAATAAAATCAGAAACTGGAAAAAAGCGCTCCCACTGACACTCCGACTGCCCCTCAAATTTCTCACGCACTCGCACACACACGAACTCCCCTGCAAGCAACAATTCGCTTACCAAATTCCTGCGGTGGTTTCCTCCGCCGTACAACTGTAGCTCCCTCCCCCTCTCTCTCGATTAAGGGGGATTGGAATTTTTTGCTTTGATTTTTGGTTCGGGCTATCAAATTGTTGCTGCTTTTAATCGGCTGGCATCACGTTTTGGCCAATTTATTGTTTCTTGAAGGTATTCGGTTGTTATGTGTGCTTCCGCTGACGGAATTTGCGTTATTTCTATCAGATCGGGGGTTTACTGTTCGATAATAATTAAAATTGGTCGGGTGACCTGCATGTGTGATTTCAAGGGTTTAAGGAAAACTTCCAGCGAATGAACTGTTATTTTCATTGATTGAGATTGCTGAACGGAGTGCTAGTATACTGATTTCTGTTCTGGTGGTTCAGTTTTCCAAGAGCCGATATGCGTTTTTAAAGTCTATTAACTTTGGTGGAGGTTGAAGGAAATTTACCTGAACGGGAGGCAAATCACGAATGTGGACAAATATCTTCAAAATCGTAAGTTTTTTGTATTTTATATTCTGTTACAGAATCCCTAGATTTCTTGATTTTACGTTCTAGTTGCATACAAAAACAAATGTCTAACAGTAGGGGCTTCTCTCTTGGTTATCTTCTTGCACAATAAATTCTGTCGTTCAATATACACTCCATTGCTCTTTCCTACTCAAATTTTAATAGAAAAACAGTATGTGCATGATTTTTGTTGATCTATTATGTGGTTTGATACTGAGTAAGTTGGCCACCATTTCTACATACTATAACTCCAAGCTATTAGACTGGAAAGCATCATAGATTCTATATGACATACCCTGGTGCTTAAACCTGCTGTAAGCAATGGCAGATCCAGAAAATTGATATTTGAGGGAGGGGGGTTGCGAGAATCAAATTTATAAATCTAAACAAGAAGTATTATTACTTACGAATTAATTTAATTACACACATATGCACGCTGACATATGTATATCTCAATAATCATACTTAGAGATGAACTTGAATATGGTAGTGGTGGGTTCCCGCGGTCCCACCTAATTTATGTACTTCCCCTTTCCACAATTGGATTAGTCTAATAACCCCCGACACCTCCCTATGACAGCCGTTGGCTGTAGCCTGTAAGTGTATGTGCTTTCTATTCATTTCCACGTGGCCGTGAAACCAGCTGTTTTCCACCTTATTTGGCCTGTTTCCAATGCCTGGGAGCTTTACTGCTGATCTAAGCAAACAATAATCATTTTCCACTAAAGATTATAAATCTTTCCCTCGTCCATCGGTGTTGACGTGTTGTCTTTTGTTTAACTTCTCGCGTTGCGATTAGGATTTCTGATTGATTTTCATTAGTAATTATATCAATTTATATATTCTTCTATCAGTTCTATGATGGAGATTTATGTGACATTAGCATTCTATTTCATATTCATTTATTGCTATATCTGATAATTTATTTCAACCTTTTTCCAGGGTGGTTTGCATCAGATATCATGGTTTCAGTTTCTTCCCAATGAATTTGATTTCAACACGCTGCCTGATAAGAGGTGTGGTCTTGATCTTTTGTTGCTAGTATTATTGATTTACTTGAAAATAATATTGAGAAAGGTCTGTCAATATATTAATTAACTTGATTAATTAAAGTGGTCATGTTACATGAACATTGCTGTTTTAACTTTTAATGTACCAGGCTACCATACAAGTTTGTATGAGCATGTTTGTTAAATAAGGAACAACCATTTTCTTTTGGAATGAATAAGGAACATATCAACTGCATGAATTGAGGATATGTTCCTTAGATTTCATAAGGGAATTAATTATGGTTGTTTGTTTGATGCTTTATTTATTTATTCAGTTTTGACCCTTGATAGCTTATTTCTTCCGTATTCCATTTTTGTTGATCATATGTTTTTTGTCTATGCCTTTTACGGGATTAGTTGGACACATGCATATAGTTAGATATTCTCCAATTAATCTCTTTGTGCTCAATATCTGCAAAGTGTGAAAGTGGACCAGAAAGATGCAGCAACATCAGCAGTGCTTTCAGCACATCTGCAGCTGCAGAAGGAAGGGTTTCTCAGTGCATGGACAAATTCTTTTGTAGGACCCTGGGACCCTTCACAGGGTCTGCACAATCCTGGTAAATATTACAAGAGGTATTATGATACAATAACAACTATTGTTTCTTACTGCTCCCTACTTGTCTTATTGCATAGATGAAAAGATCAAGCTTTGGCTTTTTCTTCCGGGTCAATATTCCTCTGTTGCTGAGAAGGCTCAGAAGATTGTTGCTAAATTGAGAGGTACATTGTCTTCAGTAATGATCTTATTAAAAGTTATTTCTATGTTAACTTCGCCCTACTCTTAATATATACACTTCACTCCTGGTGATTTAATGGTTGATTTGGTTGCTAATTTTAATTTTATAATTGTCCATGTTAGTTCTTGCTTCTGGACTTTGGGTGGCTCCTGGTGACTCGGAAGAAGTTGCAGCTGCCATATCGCAGGCTTTAAGAAACTGTATAGAAAGGTTATGCCACGTGTTTCTTGTGATTGGTTGACACATGTAATCTTTAGCTAACAATTCTTTTCTTTCTTTTTGACAGAGCTCTTAGAGGGCTTTCATATGTACGATTTGGAGATGCATTTTCAAAATATCACCCATTCACACAAAATGAAGAATTATTCAGGTTTGTTTTTAAAAATCATATTGGTTTTAGTTTTTTTTTCTTGTCTGAAGGTGAGAATTTTTATTTATTTTGAAATTTGAACAAGGTTTTCTATTTTAAGAATTTTATGTAGTAGGTCTGGAGCTTTCTATATTTAGTAATTTGAAGCAACGTTAAACTGCCAGCTTATTATGACATCTTTGATGTGCATTTTAAGGAAGCATTAGATTGACATATTTTAGTTGCAGTATAGTGAACTGGCTTTTCCATGAGCATTTTCTTGTTGTCGTAAAATAAACTAGTTTGGATCAATGCTATTAAATGTTACTTTCTTTGGTGTTTTGTAGGAGGGGTCAACCTGTGGCTGAGTTTATCTTTGCTGCAACGGAAGAAACAATATTTGTTCATGTCATCATATCTTCTAAGTTAGTATCACTTTTACACCCTCAAACTATTCTAATTTATCTGTACTTTTAAAAGGCTCTGGACACAGTTGTAGTGTCTATATTTGGTCTGGACTTCTAGTCAATTGATGTCATACCTACTCCTTAAAGTGAAATTATTTTGCTCACTTTAAGGCATGTTCGAGCGCTTTCAAGTGGTGATATCGAACCATTTCTCAGCAGTTCTCTTGGGCGGTCAAACGACCGAATTTCAGGTCTGTTTTGGTGCAATCTCTGATTTTATGTTTTTGTCAAACTTGCATGAGTGAAGAAACACTATGGTTTTCCATATAGTGAAATCTATCCCTTAAATAGAAATTTCATTTGTATTCAACTTATCGTACTTAAGTCGCTTTTTCTTTATGCCACAAATTTTCTTGGCTTTTTTTGACTCATCCTTGCTCTGTAGATTGGCTAAAGTACTTTTCTTTCTCTGGTTGAGTGTTTGAAAAAATTGAGACCATCTTTATTGAAACACCCATCATTGTTAGCCATAGTTATCTCTAACTAAGACACTGCCACTTTCTCAACTCATCGCAATTGATTTCATCTTGTTGAACTTTCTCTGCTCTCTGATGCTTTAATACTGGGAAGAAGGAACCTGTCTCCTGTTGTTAACTTGTTCATTGCATAGTGATTATTCTCTTCACTTAACAATCTAACAAAACCAGAGATAGTTCTTTTTCGCGCGCTAGTCCATTGATACTCATAGAGTATATCTTACCTTTAAGTTAGTTTGCCAACATACAATAAATTGATTGATAGATTCTTCACTCTCTTAATTTCTCTCGCTCCCCCCCACTCTTATTATTTGTGAATCTGTCCTTAAATGCAATGCATGTTTTGTACACTTTGAAAGCATCTGAGCATCAATGAGATTGGTTTAGAGAAGCTGATTTTTATTTCTGTGTGCAGTTCAAATATATCAAGCTATCATGATCTTTGCAGCCTGAAAATTGTGTACTTATACCCTGATATTAGCAGTGATGCTTACTTTTGCAGTTGTTGTCTCCCCTCATGGAATGCGTGGGAAGCTTACAGGATATTGTCCTGGTGATCTTGTGAAGCAAGTGTATCTGAGGTTTGTAAACTACTACTCTACATGTATTCCACATGTGCCTTGCTCTTATTGTTTAGTTTCTTCAAATTATTCTGCTTGTTGACATTTGAAGTCCTATGCCCATTATTTGTATTGTCCTGTCTTTTTAAATTTAAGATTTGTGGTCGGTGTTTTGTTTATTTTACCTCTGTATGTATTTGGACAGCTCTGGGAAGTTTAGAGGTTCAAATGGAATTGTAGGTCTTCCCTACCAACATGTTGCTCAAGGGTCTGGACGACCTGCTCAATTAAGGGGACAAAACTGCTATGTTGAGGTGACCCTTGGTTGCCATGACAAGATGGAGCGGAAAAATGTGAACTCGCTTAAAAACTTTTCTCTGCCTAATGGTATTGATTCCCCAGCTACCGGACTATGTACTCAGAGGTGGCCTTCAGGAAAGCTTTCAGTTTGTGAGAAATTGTTTGTTTATCCAACCGAGGCTGTCCTTGTCCCATTCATGCAGACGTCTTTTGCCAGATCATCTCTGAAGAGGTAGTACGATAAGTGTTGCAGTATGGAAAATTCTGACTGCATAGTTTTTTGTTGCCTGGTGGCATATTGTTAAGTAGCATCATGGTAGAGGTTACTTTGAAACTGGATTTCAGGTTGATTATCAGTTTCTGTGTCTTATACTCAATGGTTTGAGATTCTAGTTAGGGTCTGTGATTACTCCCTATCCCCCCTTCCCCCACCCCCAAAAAATTAAATAAAAAAATAAAAATAAAAATAGCAAAAGCAATTATCTTGCACCAAGTACATGTGATGAAGTATAACAGTCATTAACATTTTAGCCATGTGCCCATAAATGTGTCAGTTAATATGCTTTGTATACATTGGTTAAAGTTGCACCATTTTTGTTTTTTTACTCATTGATACTTGCATGTACTGTCAACTAATATATCCATATAATCTACAGATTCTGGCTGCAAAATTGGGTTGGCCCATCATTATCTGGGTCATCACTTTTTATGCATTGGTTAGGCCAAAATTTCCCTTTCTATTTACTATACCATTTTCCTATGCTTGTGTTTTAGTTCCATCCCTGAGTCTCTGCTCGCACTTAGTTTTGATTTTGACAGTGATGACAAGGTTGATTCAAGGGGTGGATCTTCTGTGGAACCCAGTGGAACTCGTTCTCAGTATGGCTACCGTAGCAGTAGTATCAGTAACTGTAGTAGCAACTGCAGCATAAGCAGTTCCTCCAGTGACTCCGATCGCAAGACCCTGGGAGCTGGTGATCTTGAGGCAGATGCAGATTCTTTAATGTCCAGACAGTCTGGTTTATCTACGTTGGGTCATATGCAGAGCGATGGCCTTAAACTGGTAATTCTTTCATTAAATATTGAGGAGCTGGAGAAGTCCATGAATTTTTTCAAGTTAATTTTTATTGAGTTAATTCAGTAACTCTTTCCTTCATTTCTTATTGTCTTTTTTCATATGCGGTGCATTAATGTTGTCGACTGTGGAAATAAGTTGCTTCATGTCTTGGCCTTTTTGCTATATTTTTATTAGTCAACTGTATAAATTTATCATCTTTAGACACTAGTACACGTGGTGCTGGTATCAAATAGGTATATCATGAAAACCGGTGGCCTTCCACTGGAAAAAAGTAGATTGTCTTTCATTATGGTTTAAAAAAAAAAAAGATAGCTTCACTTTCTATTTCCTGTGCAGGGTTCTAAAAGGCCACGAGCTGGGGCATCAGAGTCATTTGGTCAAGCAGGCATGGTTTTGAATCCTTCGATGACTGATTATGATACCATGGAAGTCAATATGTCCATTACTGGGGCAGAAAATGAACAAATTGGATCTCAATGGGGATGGGATGATGATGATCGAGGCATGGGAATGGATATTCAAGCCCTACTGTCAGAGTTTGGTGATTTTGGTGACTTCTTTGAGAACGATGCTTTGCCTTTTGGGGAGGTAATTTGTGTGTGTGTGTGTGTGTGTTTTTTCCTTTTATTTTCACGAGATGATCTTTCAATATCTTGAAGACTGTAGAAGTGAATGGTTCACTATTTTTAGCTATCAATCTCTAGCTTTTTATGCTTGAGAATATTTATAATTGTGCTCACTCATGTTTATTAATAATCATTATCTCGTGCCAATCACCCGAGACATTCACTTTTTATTTTTAGATTACCATCACCCCCCCGCGGTGTTTTCTGTGTGAAACATCCCCACTAGTGCCAATCACTGACTGACCGCTTATATAATAAGAAATAAACTTCTAGCATTTTTAAATATACATATATAAACTGTGGAATTAACAAGTATCTTGGACTGACTCTTAACTTAGGCTTCTTTTTTAAAAGTTCAACATCCAGCTATAGTTTCACTTTATTTTGCTGTTGGAACTTGAAAGTTGGAACCCCCCTATATCATCAATCTGTGGTGAAAAGGGTGCAGATGCTCTTGATATCCATGGTGAAAATATATTGCTTCACGTATTGGTGGTCCTAACTTATTTTTTAATATATTTGTGAATATTGCCCATTTACTTAATATTTTTTTTGCGTATTATGTCCAATTTTATTTCATTATTATTCCTGACATTATTTGCATTAAAACCTTGTTTTTTCCATGTGACATGATGAAGCCTCCTGGAAGTGCGGAGTCTCAAGCTGTAATGTTCCCTACAACTGATGGTGGAGAGCTGTGCAGCCCCAGCAACATGATGGATGTGTCAGATCAGATGATTTTGCCTGCACGTTATCCAACCTTTGATAACTTTAATCACCTACCAGCTCCTGCACCTGTGGAAGATATAGCAGGCAAAAATGAAGAACTTACAAAGAGCTCTGCTCCTGGTCAA
This sequence comes from Stenogyne calaminthoides, assembly GCA_037126765.1. Lineage (NCBI taxonomy): Eukaryota > Viridiplantae > Streptophyta > Magnoliopsida > Lamiales > Lamiaceae > Stenogyne > Stenogyne calaminthoides. The sequence continues at coordinate 32,964,887 of JBBCBC010000023.1, read as the reverse complement.
GTCATCTACACCCTGCCACCTATCAGCAGTGAGTTTGATCATGTTATAAAGGCTGAAGCAATGCTGACATTTGCTCCAGAATACGGGGGTGTGGAAACCCCTAAGAATGAAATCTCCTCTGTTATTTTCCGAAGCCCATATATTCCAAAATCTTGCAAAGTGGATTCTGCGTCGAGCTCAAACAATTATGTATATTCTGCAACACCTCCTTCCCCCTGTTATGATGGATCTGATGAGAAAGCCATTTTGCCCGCAAGTATGAAAACACGTGCAGAAAGGAACAACTCTGGTTCAATTTTAAAATCAAAGAAATATTACACACATGTCGAACGAAGAAAACAACAGATTGGTGGAAATAACAATAGCTTTTCTAAAAGTGAGGCTGGAGTGACACCATCACAATTTTCAGTTTTTAGTCAAACAGATGTCAAGCTTGTCTCAGCGAAATCAAGTGAGGGCTCAATAAAGGGAGATAATTTTCTTTCATCTTCAAGGACTGTACTTGCCACAGAAATTGAGTGCCTGTTGTGCCAGTCTTCCATGTGTAGGCTACGACATACACTGCTGTCTTCTAGCAACCTGTCACCTGCTGGCTTGAGTAATAGCACCCCAAATTTTGCTCACATCGATTCAAGCGCCATGGTGGAAAATACTTCCAGCAAATCTGAGTTAAAAAAGAAAGAAATGATTCCTGTCAGGATAGCTGGTGATATTGATGGTGGTATTCTAGATGGGCCTTTGACTGCACCTGTTGGTGTCTGGCGATCTGTTGCAATTCCTAAAGTTACCAAAACAAGTACCTCCAACATGGAGGTCTGCCCATCTATATCACATAACTCATTCATTGAAGAAAGCATGCTTTCATATGGACTACGTCAGCCACTTCAGGAACTTCTTGATGGTATTGCATTACTTGTCCAGCAAGCTACTTCATTTGTTGATGTGGCTTTGGATGCTGATTGTGGTGATGGCCCTTATGGTTGGCTTGCCCTTCAAGAGCAATTGAGGCGTGGATTTTCCTGTGGACCCTCTATGGTACATGCTGGCTGTGGGGGTCTTTTGGCTTCTTCACATTCCCTGGATATTGCTGGCATGGAGCTTGTTGATCCACTCTCGGCTGATGTGAGATTCTGTCATTGTTGGAATTCATGTCCCTTCCGTGCTGATTCTTTTGATATTGAGATCTTAATTTGTGCGAGGGAGAAAAGACTGTCCTTTTCTTTCTGCTGACTGTTTTAACTCTACCATTCTTCTCTATGTTGCCATTCCTTTTAAGTTCTTGGTGTATTGTGTGTGCCTCTTTTCATTTTTTCCTGGGTGCGTGTGGGCGCGGCATTTTCCGGTCTAAGTGGGGTTCCAAACAATTTTACTTCCTGAAGGTCCCATACTTTTTATTAATCATCCTCATCCATTTTCATTGAATAGCTAAGTAAATCTTTTTTGTTATGGGATTATATTGATTATTATGCTGACAAAGCAACTAATCTTGGTAGTGGTCTTCGTTTGAGCATAATGACCAAAGGGATGGAGAGGATTGTGATATTTACGTTATTGATATCTCTTATTGTTGTACATAATAAAGCTTCCGTGGTAACACGTTCTGTTGGGAATTTGGGGTCGCTGGGCTTGTTATGGGTGAGGTGGAAGATGAGTTTTATGTATGTTAGCTGTTAGTTTGACCAAGTCTTGTAATTGATGTTCTCTTCTTGGGAATTCATGTAATGACAAATAGAGTAGGACTTGTGTCTTGGTCATTCAGATTCTTTTTGTTAAGATGCTATGGTAGCTTCCGAGATAATGCAATGATTTTAATGAAAATCTATTTTCTTCTTTTTCAGGTTCAGTCATCTTTAACAATTAGTCTGCTTCAGTCAGACATAAAAACAGCATTAAAATCTGCATTTAGCAATGTAGATGGTCCTCTATCTGTTACTGATTGGTGTAGGGGACGTAGCCCATCCAGTGAATCAGGAATGGCAGGCGACGGACTTTCAGCAGAGTCTATTGCAAGTGCAAGTGAAGGGCGCGATTCTTCTAGTACCGTAACTCTATCAGTTGGAGGAGAGCCCATGAGCCCATCCCTGAATTCTATCAAATGTATATTTCTGCTTCTAGTGTAATGCTGTTGTCACCGTGTATGATCTGTTAAATAATTATTCAGTTTTCATTACAGCTGATGGAACTAGAGGCGATGAGGTAGGTACTTCTGTATCGGAGTTGGATCAGCAACAATGCTCAAGAATTCGGCCCACACTTGCAGTAGTTCCGTTTCCCTCCTTACTTGTTGGGTATGCGTTGCAAATCTTGATAAATTCTCTTTGGTTATGGGCATACATATTTTCTTATGGGTTTTATGTTGAGCATGAAGAATGTTATAGTTCATATTTATTACATTGTGAAACTGTTTCTATATGAATTTTCAAGTTGATAAAAAGTAGGTTTGGGGTAGAATTAGGACCAGTATCTGGGTAACTATTATGCTTCATGCTAACATAAGGAGGGTTTGGTTTTTTAGAACTTGTCAACAACAAAAACAAAATAAGCTTTATCCCAGAATGTGGGATTGGCCTCAACCATATGGATCATACCTCACCATGTTGCTCGTCTTCTAGAAATTCGCAAGAAAAGGAAATTATTGATATGTTCAAGGGCATTGTTCCATGTGTGTTAGGACAGTCTTGGAACTAATACTGTCAATAAATTTTTATAGTTGGGTGTGGATGGCTTCTAAGAAATGAAGATCTGATCTGCTAGCTGTTCCTGTTGAAGTTATGGGGGGAAGAGAATTGCGTATTTATATAGATTCCCATAGACCAGACTTTGAGTTAAATTTTACTGGGAAATCCGAGAAACATGCATTTGCTGTGGAATTTTTGTTTTAAAAGTTCAATGTCATCTATACCTGATTTAGATTTGTACTTATTCCAAGTGTTCCTACTCCTAGCAGTTACGGGAGATATTTATTCTTTTCAAGAGTCCAAACTCTAATGAATAGTTGTAATGCCCTACCTGGTGAAATCACCATGAATACCAATCCTAGGCTTAATAAAAACATTCTATTTGGGAATCTTGAAACTGCTGCAGTGAAAATGACTGTTCTCTGGTTAAAATACTCTAAATTTTCAGCCTTCAGATTCATGTCAGAGGTGATTACTTTGATGTGTGAACTCATTCGATTATGTTCATGTTTACTTGTTTACCCTGGCAGTACCATTCCTAGTTAGTTGCCATTTCGTTTTTCTCTGAGTGCCCGCACCATTCTCCTTTGTATCTTGATACTTTTCCTGGAGGTCTGTAGTATTAAGAATTTGGTACTTAATTACCCTGGCCTTTACTCGACAGCCATGCCATGATTGGAGATTTATGAGGAACACTGCTTTTATAAGGCTGTAAAAATGGATTTTAACAAAAACGTGTCTTTCCATCAAAATATATTTCTTGGATGAAGAAGTTTATCATAGTAATGAATGCAGCCAAAAACTCTTCTTTATTTTAGTAGTTCAATTCTGGTTGGCTTCAGCATGTTCCTCTATTGAAAGATCTTTGGCTGCACTTTGATTTTTGCCTTGAAGTCGAGAAGAATCATAATTTTTTGCCTTCAAATCAGTTGAAATAGGTTATTAGTACCATTGTGGCCTCTCTTTGTTTGGGGAGTCAAGTGTCCAAGAATGGAGTAATGCTTATTAATACGCCACCAGATCTACAGCTCTACCTTTTATTTGTGGTGCATAATACACAGTTAAGTTATTCTTACTGTAGGTACCAAGATGATTGGCTCAAAACCTCGGCTAGTTGCTTACAACTCTGGGAAAAGGCTCCACTTGAGCCATATGCAACCGCAAAACATGTGAGACTTGCTGAACTGTTAGCTTATCATATTTCATGCTGCCTAGTTTCTTCCCTATTTTCTTTTTCAGTGTTATTTATGCTTGGGAATTGCCATTTTACATCTTCGACTTTTATTGTGATACTATGCTGATTCACTTCTTTTGTTGTTACCGTGGTAGATGAGCTACTATGTTGTCTGTCCGAATATAGATCCACTTACCACAGCTGCTGCTGACTTTTTCCTGCAACTTGGAACTGGTTAGTCTCATCGATGAATGTTCAAATTATTTTAGTATCATGTGGGATTGTTCTTTTCCTTATTGTGTTTTCTATCAATAATGTCAGTGTGACATACTGTCGCATCCATAATATTTTATAGCTTACTTTTTATGCCGATTAGTGTTCTTGAGTAAAATTATCTGTGAATTCCTTGGCGCTAATTGATATTTGTTTTTTCTAGCATAATTTATTGATACTGACTAAGTTCTGGGTTGCAGAATCCTTAGCCGTAATTAGGTTTTATCTCAAGTTCTGTGCCTTTACATAATCATGTTAAGTAGCTGTAGACATTCATATAATTCAAGCTTGTAAAGTTAAATGCTTTTGATTATTTCTAAGTGCTATCACTAGCTATGATATTTTTGTTTCGTTTTCTCTCAGTTTATGAAACCTGCAAGCTGGGAACACATGCACCCCAAAGTATTGGAAATGAGATGGAGATAGATTCTGGGAAAATATCTCCCGGGTTTGTTCTTCTCGATTGCCCACAATCAATGAAGATAGATACCAATAATGCATCTATGTTGGGGTCGATCAGTGATTATTTTCTTTGCCTATCAAATGGCTGGGACCTGACTAGCTATTTAAAGACTCTTTCTAAGGTTCTCAAAACCTTAAGATTTGGTTCACCTGTGACTGTGAATGCCAAAGAAGGAAATGGGGGCCCATGCACTGTGAGTGGTGAAATTCATGCAATGTTTTTGTTTTAGCATAATCTTTTTTCTCTATAATTTGTGTTCAGAAACGATCCAAGTGCTTTATCTCAGTGCCAACTATGTGCTCTTTCTGAACTTAGTATTGTAAGATCAACATTATTTATAGGTACATTATTTCCAGCTTTTTCTTATTTTATAAAATTTAGATCTTTCATGACAAGGACTTATTTACTGCCACAGAAGCTATAAAATATTTCAGGATCTCAGAATTGTATTTTACTGTTAATTAAATGAAAATTATATTAGCAAAAGATGTATAAATCTTTAGGACCGTGTCTTGCAATATTTGTATTATCTTGTCATTTGAGGATTGAATGTTCTTGAATATACATAATGTAGTCATCATATAATTTCAAAAGATGAACACTTCAACAGTTTTACTCTCCATATTTGCTGAGATTTACATAATATTAGGATCATTTAGTGTTCTTTTCTTTGGGACCATTTTCTCCTTTTATATCTCTCTTATTAGAATTTCACAAAGTGAGCAGCATTTCCATGACATGGTTGTGCTGACTATTATTCCTCTTCCCCAAATCAGGTTGTCTATGTGGTATGCCCCTTCCCAGAGCCGCTTGCAGTTCTACAGACTGTGGTTGAATCTTCTATTGCTATCGGATCAGTCATTCGATCTTCAGATAAAGAAAGGAGATCCATGATGCATAATCAAGTCGCAAAAGCCTTAAGTTTCCCAGCTTCTGTAGATGAGTCCTTCTCAAATGTTTTGACTCTTACAGGATTTAGCATCCCAAAGTTGGTATTGCAGATTGTGACTGTAGATGCTATTTTTAGGGTTACAAGTCCCACACTCAATGAACTCATCATTCTGAAGGAAATTGCTTTCACTGTTTATAATAAAGCTCGACGAATTTCACGAGGAGCTTCAGGCGAGACAACACCATCATTATCATCCGTGACAGGAAGATCTCGTTCAGTCATGACACAAATGACTTCATCTGTTTCTAGTATGTGGAAGGATTGTGTTGGCTCTCGAATTGTAGGAAATCCTCACCAAAGAGAGAGCGAGCTTGATTCTAGCTTGAGACCGGGTGGTTGGGACAACTCTTGGCAGACAGCAAGAAGTGGGGGGCTTGGATCCGATCCCAACAGAACAGGAGATGCTTTTCCTCTCGATGAAAGTCGATGTTTATTCGAACCACTTTTTATTCTTGGAGAGCCCGGTTCCTTGGAGCGTGGACATTCACCTTTTTTGGGGAATTCCGTTGATTCATCAAAGCTATTTTCAGATGATTATGCTATTACTTCTTCAGGAGATAATGGGCCTGCTTCTCAGCATGATTCTATGGACCCTGATCGTCAAAAATCACTACCGAGTCTGCATTGTTGTTATGGGTGGACTGAGGACTGGCGTTGGATGGTGTGCATATGGACAGATTCGAGGGGGGAGTTGCTAGACAGTTATGTTTACCCATTTGGAGGAGTAAGTAGTCGGCAAGACACAAAAGGTCTGCAGTCTCTTTTTATCCAAATATTACAACAAGGGTGCCAGATTTTTCAGGCTTGCTCTCCTGACGTTGGTATTGCTAAGCCCAGAGATCTCGTTATTACACGAATTGGATGCTTCTTTGAGCTCGAGTGCCAGGGTATCTTATTAACCTTTCATTTTCTATACCAACTTTTAATTTTCCCCCTCCGTTAATATCTTTATAGCTGCAGTGGGATACTATTTGACTTATCCATTTCACTCAGTTTATTACTCAGTTTAGTAAATAACATTAGATTGTTGATTCATGTTATCAAGAAATATTCATGTTTTCATTCTTTGTGCAGAGTGGCAGAAAGCTTTATATTCAGCTGGGGGTCCTGAGGTGAAAAAGTGGTCTCTGCAGCTCCGGCGATCCTTCCCTGATGGAATATCAGCTAGTAGTAATGGAAATTCTTTGCAGCAGCAGGAGATGAGTTTAATGCAAGAGAGATCGGTACCTTCTTCACAAAGTCCAATGTATACTTCTCATTCCAAGACTTCTGCTTTCATCAAAGGTGGTCTTGGACAACCTTCCTCCAGGAAGCAGCTAATGGGTGGGCATGCAGTATTAGACAATTCGAAGGGTTTACTGCAGTGGGTACAGAGTATCAGTTTCATTTCAGTCTCAATTGATCATTCCTTGCAACTAGTGTATCAAGCAGATTTGACGTCTTCTGGTATGCATTGTTCAGTTGATAATATTTGTGCAATTTTATTTAATTCAGATTCATTGCATTTTTTAATCATCATCACTTGGTTCTAAGTGCTTATGTAGCTTCACATTTTTCTGGCTTGCTGAGACTGAGCATTCCATAATGTGACCAGGACAAGTCCTTAAAATATACCTCATTGTCTGGATTTGAACTCCGTTCCTAGACTGTACTTAATCTGATACAAAAAGGTTATGGTGAATTAGATGTGGGAAAAAAATGATCATGCTATTCGACTAATAAAACAAATGTTAGGATGAGTGTTTTCTGCTGGGCATGCACCAACACTCCTGCTTTACGGTGAACACAGCAAATAGAAATGGTAATTTTAGACTTGGAAAGCTATATAATATTTTATCCACTGGGTGCTTAGCATCAATTCTCATCAGAAATGGATTAACTAACTGAAGAACTAATTGAATGTGATCTATCAAAACTCTCAAATCTGCTAGGAATTTCTGAGCCAGCAAAATAACCAGGTTGGTAGAAAAGCTTGAAATTTCTTGCCAAAATAGATGTATCTTCATGTAGCAACCTCCAATAGATGGCCCATTTATTTAAGAAAAAGAAAGTCGTCAGTCATAAGCCTCCTCGCGGTCTACTTTTGTTCGATAATCGTATTTGCGTCTTTTAATAAGATAAAGAATAGTGTCCATTGAAAGTTGTCCTCTACCTAGGTTAACATCTAATATTAAAGTTATGAGAGATCACATTCAACTATATTTTGAGTTTAGTACTTGCATCCTCTTCAGTCTCTATTTGGTAAAAGGGAAAGCATAAGGTGAATATCGGGAAATAGGAGAAGTGTAAGTGCTCACTCTTCCTTATCGAATCTCAGTCAGATTTAACATTACATATTAGGCTCTAGGGGCTCTTCTTGTTCGTCGATTTACATGTCGTGAACAAACAACTGTATAGATGTTCAAAATTGAGAGTACAGAAAGATCCCGTTCTACGTTTTTCCTGTATTAATACTCTATCAATACTGTTCCAGGGGCAAGTCAAGGTAGTGCAACATCAGGGCAATCAAGCTATCTGGAAGGATACACCCCCGTGAAGTCCCTGGGGTCCACCTCATCATCCTACATTTTAAACCCTTCACCGGGCATGCGGTTTCTACCTCCTTCCATTCTTCAGCTACCCACCTGTCTCACTGCAGATTCCCCGCCTCTCGCCCATCTTCTACACAGCAAAGGGTCTGCAATCCCGCTGTCTACTGCATTTGTGGTTTCAAAAGCTGTACCTTCGATGAGGAGAGACTCTCGGGGCCCATCAAAAGAAGAATGGCCCTCCATCCTTTCTGTAAGTTTAGTCGACTATTACGGAGGTAATAAAAGCGCTAACAAGCAGCAGGTAGGAAGGGGTGGTGATGCCAAAGATTTCGAGGTGGAAACACACATGATTCTTGATTCAATAGCAGCTGAGCTACATGCACTGTCGTGGATGACGGTTAGTCCAGCGTATTTAGAGAGGAGATCAGCATTGCCTTTCCATTGTGACATGGTTTTACGACTTAGAAGGCTGCTTCATTTTTCTGATAAGGACCTTTCGAGGCTTCCTGACAAGGCACAGGCTTAGGGACTGGAGGATGATAACAAATGTACGCTTATTCGATAATCAATGTAGATTTGGGATTTGCATTTATTGATTGTAGCTCGCCAAATTTGGTGCTAGAAATGTCTGTCTGTCTGTATGTCAGTAGTACAGTGTTAAGACAGTGAGGATAGCGTTGTAGATGGTAAAGTAGCCATGGCAGAGGCTCTAGTAGTGAACTCTGTAAATATATTCATTTTTTGGTCTGTGCCTCTAATCAAGACGAAAGCTGACTAGGAAAAACTTATTCAATCAAGTTCCTGAAAAAAGAAAAATGCAAAGTCTTGTATGCTCCACGCTTACCTACCGTGTCAAAATATTAAAATTACTAAAACACGATGGATTTTCTTACTAAACTACGATTTTGGAAAAATAAATTCTTGGCTAATATTGCTAGATATAAAACCAATCAAATAAGATACAAAGATTGTATATGAGAGTACCTTAGAGCGTGGCTCCCTGTATTTTTATCTAATTGATATAGAAAATCACAATTAATCTATTATGGAATATAAATATATATATTATATCACGTTGGAAGATCATAATATCGAATGACATTTAATTAATCAACCATTAAAAGTTCCATAGGAATATGAAATGGCGCTGGGATCATCCAAAAATATCATGAGTAGACAACAATTGACGTAAATTGAATTTAATTATGATACTGAAAATCCTAATCAAGTGATATTAAATATAATTTGGCAGTACTCGTGTGGATTGCCAAAAGCATCTTTAGCATTTGAGTATCACTCGTGTTAGGTTTGATGTACCACTTTATCAAATTTTGAAAATGAATATATACATTTCAATGAAAAAGCTGGTGTTATTATAGTTTATTAATAAAAAAATTAGTTTAGTCTGAAATTATTGTTTGTATTTTTATTTTGTTTGAGGCAAAAGGTCTGAAAAGACAAAAATCCTTTTGAAAACAAATTTTGTTGAACTTTTTTTTATTTAATATTTTCACTGTTATTTTTTATTTAATGAATTTTTCATTTAATATTTTCAATTGTTATTTTTATATTTAATTTTTCTTGTTGAGGCAAAAGGTCTTAAAAATCCTTTTTTGAAAACAAATATTATTTTATTTTTTATTTAATATTTGTTTTTTATTTTTTATTTTATTTTTTATTTAATATTTTTAAAATTTTTATATTTAACTATTTAAACAAAGATCTTTATTTTATTTTTTTCTTTATTTTATTTCTTTTGTTGTTAAAAGTGTGTTACTATTAACAAAAACAAAGACACAATATTATTTCTTTTTTTTTTAATATTTTTTAACAATTTTGTGTGATACTATTCTTTTATTGTAAATTTTGTGTTTCTCCATGAATAAAAGTGTGTTTTAAATGAATAAAAAACGCAATATTATTTTTTTTAATGTAATTTTTTGTACATTCTTCATTTGGTAAAAAGTGTCTTACATTGCTTGAACCAAAAGAGATATTATCTCTTTAATGTAATTTTTTTGTGTGTTACTATATAACTAAAAATTTGTTACTACATGAACAAAAAATGTATTACTATATAAACAAAAATCGAATTTGCTGCTATTTTTTTGTCTTTTGTCTTTTTTCTTTTTCCTTTTTTTTTTGTGTTACTACGTAAATAAAGTGTAAATATTTATGGACACGAAATGTGTTACTATATTATCAAAAAATCAATTTTTTTTTTTTTTTTTTTCCTTTCCTTTTAATTATGTTATTTTTCTTTAATTTTTTCACAAATTTTTGTGTGTTACTAGTTACTACATAAACAAAAATATGTACAAATTTTTAAATAAACAAAAATCAATTTTTCCACAACTTTTTTTTTGTTACTACATGAATAAAAATGTGATACTCTAGTAAAAAATATATTACTACAAAAAAAAAGAATCATCTCCTTTCACCATTTAATTTTGTGAGAGATTCCAAATGTCGTACAGAATTCAACAGTTACGATTTGTACTGATAATTATCTAATGTATTAGCAGGTATTTCATCGAACATATAATATGCATACAGAAGAAAGTGTTGAAAACAAACATTTGAAGGCGTCTCCCATCAAATCAGCGTGATTCAACCCACAATTACATCTTTAGAGATACACATGCCATTAAATCACTAGAAATAATTAAGTTTTGATGATCAAAACATTTAGAAAATCACAAAGTAGATGCAGGTGGAGCCAAGAAGGCAAAAGAATGAAACTTAAACAATAACCATAAAAAAGGTAACATCTCCTCGTTAGCCAATGGACAGGTCAATGAACGTCAAGAATCTCAACTCACCTCTGCCTCCGCTTAATTGCTTGTTTTCCCCTCTCCAGATTTTACAGCTTCATAAAAACAGAATAACAACAGCTTAGAAGAAGAATCCCTACAGAGTTGCGACTTGCGATCATCATCAAAGATCTCTGCTTCAATTCAGTTTTGACGGCGGCGATGGTAGAGGACGAATTGGAATTTGGGCGTACGAGGGTTTCTCAGTATAGATATCTATATATGAACGCGGGTAGAATATGGACAAATTGCACCTCATTTAAAAAATATTGCGTACAAGTTTTTGTGTTTTTTTGCTATACGGACATTTTGCTAATGGTTACAAAATTATGCAGAACTTGAGCTTCAATTTCATCAACAACTCCGTAATCCACGATGTGACGACGAAAGACAGCAAGAATTTCCACGTCAACTGTCTCGCGTGCAACAACGTGGCGTTCGTCCGGTTCACAGTCTCTGCCCCGGACGAAAGCCCGAACACGGATGGGATCCACCTGGCACACTCGACGTCCATCAACGTCACGGATTCGATCATAATGACCGGAGACGACTGCATCTCCATGGGCGATCGCATGAAACAAGTCTACATCGAAAACGTGACATGCGGGCCGGGCCACGGGATCAGCGTCGGGAGCCTCGGGAATGGCGTAGACGAGCAAGACGTGTCGGGAATACACGTGAAGAATTGCACCTTCATCAACACTCTAAATGGAGTTAGGGTCAAGACATGGCCCTCTGCTCCGGCAACCTTGAAAATCTCTGATTTGAATTACGAAAACTTGGTCATGGTTAATGTTAGCAATCCGATCATCATTGATCAACAGTATTGCCCCCATAATCTCTGCAATCCAGATGTAAGTCTTTTATATGAACAGTATTAGTTCGTACAAAGAAAAGTGTTAGTCTATATGCTGAACAGTATTAGCATTTTTTCAATATCCAACTAATACTTTTCTTCACACGACCTAATACTTTCCAAACCATTTGACTATGTATCGTTTGCAGAAACCATCGCTTATACAGGTGAGCGACGTTAAAATAAAGAACATCAAGGGTACAACAAGTAGTCAAGAGGCGATGACGTTTTGGTGTAGCTCAAGAAAGCCGTGCAAGAATGTGGAGATTTATGACGTTGATCTGAAATACACTGGAAACGAAGGGCGTATCACCACGAAATGCGCCAACATTCTGCCCATTCTTGGCGGAAAGAAAAATCCACCGGCGTGCCGCTAATTCTCATCACTCTGCTTACAAGTGTAATATGAGATTCATGCTACATCAATGGAACAGCTTGTTCCCTTTGTGCTAGCTTTCTATGATTCAATAAAAGTATTTGCCAAAAATATTCATGCTATTGCAAGCATTTCATAATGTCTTTCATTGTTTTATATATAACACATGGGTTGATAACATAAAAACCAAAGAAGATTAAGTATCTTTCAACAACTAATGCTAACAACATAATACCTTAATATTTATTAATGGAAAGAACTACTATTTTTTTATAGGAAAAGTACACTAAATACAAACTAACTGCATAACAAAAGTGGTTTAAGTAATACTTTGGGCAGATAAAATAAATTGAATTATCAATTGCCAAGATACCTTAATCTTGTAAAGTTTGATGAAGGCATAATTCTGCACTTACATAGCCAAAACAAGTACATGAAAGAGAATACACATTACAGGAGAATGGAGGGAAAAATACAAATTAGATAACAATTGTTTTACCTCCAAGGCTCAAAGCTAAATACATCAGAATTTAATTTCCAAAAAAAAAAAAAAAAGCCAATTTAGGAAATCTCAATGAAAGAAAGAAAAAATGGGCCTTAGTTTCTATTCTTCCTTCACAGATTTACTTGTGGATTTCTTCAACTCCCAAGGGGGCAAACAGCCCTTATAATGTGAGTGCAAGAAGAGTGATGATATCGACACTTCTCTCTCTTTGTGGTGCATAGATAACGAAGAGAAGCAGCTTAGTGAGTTTCTCAGACTCTTCTTCTCACTCTCTGGATCTTGACAATTTGCTTTACGACCAACTGTAGTCGTTTTCAAAGATTCCGGAAGTATACAGTTGCAGTATGAACCTACAAGGGCAAGATACAGAAAAATGAAAACTGACATTATCACTTTTTGTATAAAGAAAATCACGCGGTTTCTCCCGTCCTCAACTCTCAAGGGTGTGTTTGCTAGATATGATAGTGTTGGGATAAATGGACTAATTCATTTTAACCAACAGTTGTCTTGTATGCTGTACTACCAACCCTGATTTTTTGTAGCCATACAGTGTCTTAAAGTGTGGATACAGAAACACACATGTGACATGATAGTGTTGAATCGTGTATTATCCCAACCTGTTTACCAAACACACCCTTATTGTATTACCGGGAAACAAGCAGAGTAATCATAAATCATTGGATGCACCATTTGGTAAAAAAATGAAGCAAATATTGAAGTGGAATATGTGGGGTTAGATATGTGATAAAGAATACCTATTTTTGCAAGACGGTTCACCCATTTTGGTATCCAATTCCCGGTCAACTTGTGGCATATGTCAGAGCAGAAATGGTTGCAATTCTTGACAACTAAGTGATATGTATCGCCACAGTAGTTGCTGGCTTGGTGCTCCATAAATTCTCTAACTTGCTTACGATTCAATTGAGTTGTCCCGATGAAAATTGACTTCCGAAACATAAATCCAGGACATTGCCGAGGCTCCACTTCAAACACGCCACTACTTGGAAAGTCGAGAGCTCCAAACGCATATTCGGTACCATGCACTGCAAAGAGTTGGTCTAATGTAAAACACTTTTACTGTACATATTCACAATCTATCACTTTATAGTATAACAACTAATACTTTTGAATGGAACAATTGATACTGACAAACCACTACGTTTTAACGAAAAAATTAATATTGTTCAAAAAGTAACAAAGAATTGCAAACCAGTTGCACGGTAAAACTAGTGTATATAAGACTGTCTTTAAAAGAAATAAGTAAAATTTTGAGCATTTCCCAACTATGATATTGCGTACTGGTACTTATTGAGTATAGAATTAATCAGCTTCTTGCATTGCAAATTATAATTGCGCATCTGTATTTGTGCTTCTAGATAGATGCATGAATTGACAAATTCGGAAAGCAGATAATGAATTTGTTATTCAATCAAGAATATGATGTTATTCTTGCAATATACATAGCGATTACAAAATAACCTCAGAACGTACCACATACGTTTCAAATTAATAGTTGAATAAATTCTCTAACCATCTAACAAGTAATTTGATAACCGAAATTTTAATTACGTGTAAAGATTCAAGTTTAGAATATTGGCCTACCTTCAACCCCAGAGTGAAAGATGCCAACACCCGCCCAGTAGAAATAGCCATTGACGGGAGTTAAATCATATACATTGAGATAAACGGGAGTATTTCCAACACTATAGCTGGCTGACTTAACTTTAGGAAACACGGAAAACTTTGTGGCTGATTCACCCTGCAGATGAAGAGGGGCGATTGATTTCCAGCCACATTTAAATTTTAATTTCATATTTGTGGGTGAAACTAGAAATTCTTCAGACCAGTTCCAACCTGTGACAAAATAAAAGATGTCAATAACTCCGCATGATCAATGTTTTTCTAAAAATATAAAATATAATCTGAACAACTATGCTTTAAAGGAAAAATATCCTTGGTATTTAAGATATCATGCATTAATTTATCATTTCCTGATTTATGTATATGCATGCCTATAAGCATAGATTGATAGATATAAATTTCTATTATTTGTAAAATTAAAGGCGGAATCCAGATAGCGGATTGTAAATACGGAATGACAAGCTAAATACATTTGGGGTGCAACAGTGAAGCTTTAAGAATTAAAAGTACCTCTCTGAGGAAACTATGTATTGCATTATTTTTCACATAAAGATAGCCAATAATCCAAAAGAAATTCATTTTACTTTCAAAGACGAATTCTTATGTTGTGTGAACAAAAGTAACTATGCAATCTTTCACAACAGAATAATAGAAAATATTCTCTTCCAAGATTTGAGTTTGGAACTATCCTTCTACGTTAAAAAAGAGAGTAGAACTACTCAACATTTTTCCATTTTCTTTGTAATTCTACGATGAATACAGACAGCTGATCCTGATAGACGAGCAATAAAGCATGTGTATAAAAAAATAAATTAATACAAATGGATGAATATATGAGGAATTCCTAAAACCAAGTGTTGAGAAATCATAAATCAAAAGAGAGGGATAACTCTCACTTTTCTCACATTGTAAGGTGACATTTTAACTAACAGCATGTGGAATTCTATATTTGAAGGTGATATTCTGAAACATTTAGCTCAAGTAAAAGCATGGCTGCTCATTCAATAATTTCTACATTAAGACAGACCAAAGGTAGGGGGGAAAAGGACTTGATTTAAGGCAGAAGGGCAGCTTATTTGGGCATTATGTCATTATCTATTTAGGTAGAGACCTAAATGATCACAACTTTCTATCAATATACCAACTGAAGCACATTTATACACTCATTTTGTAGTTATGTTTGATTGTACGGACAACTTAAGATGTTGTACATGTGGGTGTATTCAACAATTCACACCCCCATAAGATTAAGCATCATTTTCACCAAGATCTCTGAAATCCAGTTTCATTTTGCCTTGATTAGAAAATGCAATTTACATCCATTCATACTTGAACCCAAACAAATCCAGAAACTAATAGTCAATGCTGAAAAGAAAGAATAAACAAATGCAGATTAATTCAAAACACAAGGAATCAATGAGGAAAGGATAAATTGGATCTAAACTTCAAAACCCAGATGGAATATCTTCCACATTTCAAACTAAGACAAAAATCAGGAAAAAAATAATACTTACGTTTTAAGCAAACCCACAAGCAAAGAAACCCAGATTCACAAGAACAGCAACAGGGAAAGAATAATTCAAGAAAAAGGAGAATTCTTGGACCAAAAAACAGAGAGAAAGATTGATACAGTTGAAGAAACAAAGAAGAAGCTCGAACCCAATTCAAATCCTTACCTTAATTAAAAATGGCGGTCATTGTAAAAAGTGGCCTCATTAGGGGCACCATTTTCAGAGGAGAAAAGACACCTGAGTGGAGTACGGCCTGAGACATGCGCATTATAGGTGTTATTTTGCTGCAGAGTTTTGATTCTGTTTTTAAAGAGAGAGAAAAGTACAAAAACAGAGTCCACAGCTGTCTCTTTTCTTCTTCATTCAAAACCTACTTGAAAGTTGAAAGCAAAACAACAATAACAGAGCTGTTGACTTGTAATTTCAACTTGACTATTGACAACTCGGCATTCCAATTTCAAGTTTTATCTGTCAAAACAGGGGAATTGTGACAATGACAAATACTAGTATATCCACAGATTAAATAAAAAGAATGAAGAAGAGGATAAATAATATAGAGGCAAAGAATAAAATGTAGGGTTTGAAAATCTACAAATTAAAGTTAAACCGATTGCAAGTAAAAAAATGCAGAGAAGATTGATTACAAGTAAAAAAATGGATAGAGCATGATGTTTAATGTGTACAACACAACATAACACAACATATTAATGCACTGTTAGTCATTGTCCGGCAGTGTAATATAGAAAAAAAATCAAAAATGTGTTTGTTTCTTTAACTTTTATAATAACTATATTCATTCTTCCAAACTATCTTAATTATAGTAATTGTATTTTTACTAAAGCTAAAACATATTGTATTATTATTTATTTATTTTAATAACAAAATGTTTAAATATGCTCATATATCTTGGTTAATATGAATTTATATGCACGCCAAAATCAAAGAAAGCAAGGGTTCCAAATATTTTCGACAATTAGTTATTTCGTTTTATTTACATTATTTTTTCTTGAGTTATTTATTTTAGCTGTCTAGTTCTTTTGAAAGACTCATTTGAGGAGTCTATGAACTATGTTGATTCTTTAGCTACTCTTTAGGATAAGACTAACGTTCCTTCTGGCCTAAGCTCCAAAATCGATTAAACAATATAAATGAAAATTAATAAGGTAAACTTTTTTTGAAAACTTGTCCATCACATAAAACTGGATCCCAACTATACCATAATATTTATAGTTTTAATTTATAAATATAATAATATTAGTTAATAAACGTTTTGATATAGTTGACTCAATTAATAAATTATTATAAGTTTGATACTACATTCGTTTTTTTTTTACTGAAAACATATGTAGACATATTATTTGGTTCAAGTTATTTCAAGAAATAGACGAAAACCCAAAATTATTGTGAGGTATGTTCGTCAAAAAACAAAAATTATAATAGAAAATGTCACTTAAAAATGAAAAGTGAAAACCGATGCAAAATAATGAAACAATTTAATATAATTGATACTATTGTGAATAATTAATCAGTAGAGTATTTGTATTTTGATGTCCAAAACGCAAATAATCACATTGGGCCCGGGCCCGGGCCCAACAAGAGGAGCCTAACCAAAAAAGATTTCCATATCAAACGGGTCAATAGTGTGATCTGAACCGTTGATCTGCAGTCGGGGCGTGTGCACCGTCGATTACGAGTGATCTCATTCTTTAACAAGTTCTTATTTACACCGTCACATCACCGACATATTTAAAAAGAGAAATTAATTCAAAGAATCACTTTGGCGCCATCGGCTTTCAAGTCGTAAGTTGGACATGGAGAAAATCCAATCGAAGATTCTGATTAATTTGGAATTTAATATTGCTATGATTTCTGAACTAGTTTAATTTATTTTGTTTCTTTTTTGATCTTTCACCATATAAATCGTGTGAATTGTTAGAAGAACTCAAAATTCATGAAATATTATTGTCCCAAAACTCATTATTTAGATGCTGTAAAGATATATGTTTCTAAAATATAGAGATGGTGGCATAGGTTTTAATTCAGGAAAAAAATCGAACCAGTTATAGGAGAAGGTAAACGAGTTAAATATCATAAGTTTCAAATCTGAAGTAGAAATTATTACCCTTATTCTAGCCTTGATCTGTATCAGATTCTTATTATAATATTCCATCTGGAAAACAATAGATTCAATTTTCTATAGGAGGTTAAACTTTAGAGTTCATTCTTTTGTAATCAATATATAGCATCTATAGTGTCTGCTTCCTGAAATTGAAAATAGAGAACAGAATGATCATATCAACTTTAAAAGTTGTTAAATTATATTCATGAGCTTATGATCCCCTCATATCTGTTTTGAAGTGCAATTAAATCTTACTGTTATTGCAGAAGTGACAGAATCAGCAACAGTTCTTGGAAGTAATATCCTGGTTTCATAGGCTTAAACCAGTTTCCTTTTCGAGCTCATGGCAACCGGATATGATGAGGTGAAATGCAAACGTTCGTTGGAAGTGAGAGAGACCAAAAAACGGAATAAAACTAAATTTATCCTAAATGCTTCGCCGTCCCAGGTTTCTTTGCCCCCTAACTATCACTAATTTCTGGTGTCTGTATATATTTTGAAATAGTTTTATTGATGTGTTGTTACGATTGGTAGCACGAGTATCTAACAGGGTTTTGTTTCTATATCAGAGATCAGATACCACCGTGTCTGCGGGTTTATTGAAAAAATGCAAGGGCAGTGATGTCAAGAAAGAAAAAGATGATTCTTCAAAGAGGTAATTTAGTTACTAATGATCATTTTATTTAGTTTACTTTTAAAATGCCCATTGACATATTTTCTATTTATTGTAACTTCAATAAAATTCTTCAGCTACTTGGTTTCTAACACTGTTAATAATCTTAATTCAGGAAAACTAAATCAGCAGATGATCAGATTGATGATAAAGCTCCCCCAAATGTAAGTGTTCCTTAAATCTGGTCAGAATATTTGGAAAATGGAAACCACTCTGTGGTCTTTTTACAAGTTGCTAGTTCACTTATTTGATGTTAAATGTTTTCTCGTTCTTCAGAAACTCACGGGAAGTGAGAAGGAACACGAAGATGAAGTTCTAGCTCCACAAACTGAAAGTACGTATACGATTGCTTATACATACCTATTTGTACTTGAACGAATGTGGTACTATTTTTTAGTTATTTTATTTTCTTAATTTTTTTTTTTCATTTTTACAGTGAATAATTGTGTTTCAAACCAAGGTGGTTGTCTGGAACCTACTTCTACATCAGAACAGAGTATATCTTTGTCCTATAATATTCAAGAAGACGACGATTCATTAAGAAACAAGGAAGCTATACTGAAGCGGAAAATTAAGAAGTTGAATCGTGAATTGCGGGAGTATGCTGCTATATGTATGGAGCTAAATGATGAGAATAAGCTTATAATGGTTCGTCTTCTACACAATGCTTCATTTATTTTACTTATAATGGTTAGTCTCATCTTATCATTCATCTAAACGTCACGAAATTTGTGTAACTAGAAATCACAACCAGTTAAAGTTGCTAATTAAAACTCGTATTATTATGCAGGATGAGTTAAAGCAAGTGTGCCAACCATGTGTGATACAAATACTCGAAGCCAAGAATCCATATAACAATCCTCAAACAGATCAAGAAATGGAGTTGCCAAAGATAGTCTCATAAGTAAAGCAGGACGCATGGGAGTGACTACCAGACACTAACAAATGTTAATTATCTGAAACAGAAAACGATTCATAGTATTTTGTGTATATAATGCAAATGTTTCAACTCGTGTCCTACTGTATATTTCTGTGATAGGTACTACAATACACATAAGTAGTGAATTCATTTTTATCATTAATACCTGGTCTAATTGGAGGGTGAAATTGTTAAACCACGGATTTTCTTCTGAAGCAAAATTCAGAAAGCATCAGCTCTGAAACATCAGGACATTGAATAACAGAAAATCTGCAGAACAAAATTTGATAATTTGAAGGTTAATCAACAAGATTCATATTTACAGTAGGAAAGCTACATTATCTTTAAAATGTGCAATATTTAGTGATAGATAGGAAGTTATCTTACCACTCTGACCATCAGGGAAGTGATCCAAAGCATCTTGCTTCCAGTTCACGTAGTATTCAACGACTGCTTTCATTCTCTCGAACTTATTGGGGTGATAATTAATATAGATTATCACTGGCTTAAGCTTACGTAGTTGTGCATCTTTTCTAACAGTTTTAAAGAGAACCTTACTATTCATAAACAGGTAAAAATCCATAGTTCTTCTAGAAATATGAAGCCCCTCATACCCAGGATATGATGGGTAGAAAAACTCCTCATTGAAGATTGCTTGGTCCCACAAATTCTCTCTGGCCAACTGTCCAGCCACACGATCTAACAGGTCGATAGATGGGATAGTAGGTCTTATATAAAAGAACCCGGTTTTGTAAACCCATATCCTCATTGTATGAGCGTACCGCGCCCAACCCATTTTAGGTTCATCAAAAACATCGTTGTATCCATACGCCGTCATGTTATCATGACCATCGGTCATGGACTCCACATCTGAGTCTCTGTAGAGATGCTCGAATGGATTTTGTAAGTAGACTATGTCTACATCTGACAGAAGAACACTATAACCTAGCTGTAAGAACTCCCTCAATATCCTGAATTTCAATCCTGAGACAGTGTGGTTACCACCAGTCCTTGCAATGGAATCAAAGCTACTGTCTGAATCTTTTTTTAACTTCATTGGGGTCTGTCTTTTGTAGACGGTCACATTGTTCGTTTGGCACAACCTGAAGATTTCCTCATCCAATGCAAAAACTAAGTAATTAGTTATGCCCACTCTTTTGATATTTGTGAACCAGATCTCCAACACATCCTTAACATTTGAGTTTGCAAGTGTGACAATAAGTTCACGATTTACAGCAACTTTCTCCAGTGTCTTTGCCAATCTCGGGTTGACAGATTCGTCGGGTACGACTGTGGGGTTCGTTCGGAGTCCTTTAACAGTGCCAAAGGGCCCAACTTTTTTCTGTTCACCTAACACCATCACCTGTTTCTCTGCATTATCTTTCCCTTGTTCAGCCAACCGAAGCTTCTCGGTTAACTCCCGTATTTTTTTTTTCAATTCTGCATTTTTCTCTGATGCAGCAACAAACTCTGATTTTAATATGTTGATGCGTTCTGATGACTCACATGAAGAGGTAATAACCTGTGAGATATACAACGTGTGTGTAAAGGTAAGGCAAGGACCTAAAAAAGAATCTCTCTACAACAGGTAGAATAACCGATTATGGACATAAAACCACCAGAAAGTTAGACCAAAGTTGCAACAGAAGAAGTATCAGATGAGTATACCACTTTTCTCTATATTTATTTTAAAAAGTAACATCAAATGAATGAACGGTTTATATAACTTGTACAGTTCCTCATTTATCTCCATTATATGATTCGTAATCCATGTACAGAGCCAATCACAGGAACACAAACATAGACTTGATATCTTTCCATATATAAATTGAATACTAAATGTGAGAGCTGTATCAGAGATTTATTGATGTTTGCAAAACCATAAGCACGAAATTTTGGATGCATCCACATGATTATCATGCACATAACATGACTCATTTGATAACAGCACAATGGAAGCTCACTCACAAAGCACTGAAAATCCTGTTTGGTAATTACTCATGTTTTTTGTTGTTTCTTTTCTTGAACAAGGAAATAAAATTTATACCTACAGCACCAAGTATATGGAGACACTAATTATATTCCCAATCACAATAAATTGTTTCCCTTATTCTTTTTCTGTCTCTTTAATTTCCCTTTTCTGGTTCAATGAAATTAGGAGACACTGCATTCCAAACACCACAATACAGCAACAGAGTATGAACAATAAACACACTTTCCACTCGACATTTGGCATAAAATCAACAGTAGCAAGCCTCATAATACGGATTATGAACAATTGAAAAGTAAAAAGAATTTTGACCTTGGAATTGGAGCTGGCGACCTGGCGGATAACGATAGGCGAGGAGACAAAAAATCCGTTGGGGTAGAAGAAGGCGAAAACGCATCCGAGGAATAATCCGACGAAGATCGCGGCGGCGGCGCCGTCTTTCTTCATCAATGCACTGTCTCTACGCTCCCCAATTATCATCTCTCGCACCGAATTGCAACAAACTATCTACACTAGTCGTCCACCTGATTTCCATACACCAAAATTCAAACATGTTAACTTTCAACAGGGGCGTTAACATTTTTTATATGTGAAGTTAATACTAGGCCAGAAGGTTTACTAAATAATTAGAATTTGCGTCTAAATGCATGTTTTTTTAAGGAAAGAAGTAAAATAAAGTTCGATGACAACCATCCTTATTGGAAGGAACCTTAATCAAATGGAAAAGAAAATATCATGACAAAAATTCATATGAGACGATCTCATGTGTGAGATGGGTACAACTTAATGCCCAATTTATGTCTCGTCTCAGACGTCTCATGCAATTATGCATCAAATATCAATGATAACCGCACACTTTATGCATACTTTTGTTTAAATAGAATATTTAAAATATGAAGTTCAAAAAAGAAAAAAAAAATTAATTAAGTGGAGAGGAATTTTTAGGATCCGCTTGCCCAACTGAATTTCTTTACAACTAGAACAATTATTTAAACAATCAATATGCTACTACAAGATCAATGAACAAGAATAATAGCCAACTGATTTTTCAGAGAGATTTTGCTGGTAGAAAAATACAACTAAACAAAATTAAAATGCTACATTATCACTTAAACAATAATTCATGATAGTGTTTTCAAATTCTACAAAACAGCTTTTAAAATTCTTTTTTCTTTTCAAAAACTGACTTTAGAAAAAGAGTGAACTTTTGAGATAAAAGTAATTCCAGTTGTTTTGTAGAGTTTGAAGACACACCAAAGCGAGCTTTCATGCCGCCTAACTTTTCAGTGATCTTATCTAAAACCCTTACTTTGTGAAATTGGAGTAAAGCCAATGAAAATTGGAAAGCTTGAAGCAGAAGTACACAATAAATTGAACAATCAATGCACCAAAGTACAAAACGAAGCTCAAACCACCTTCTATGATCTATCACGCTCACTATAATCTTTGAAGTAAAGTAACATCTTAAGTTTTGAATGCTTCAAATACATCACAACATGATTCAAAATGAAGATACGGATCCAAATATGTACAGCCATTGGAAGAGTGGCATAAAATCTCCAGGTACAATCAACTAAAATGTTAGGAAGGAAGTATTAAGTAATCTTCTAAATCTGGCACATATTAGATGCTTATATTGTACTAAATCTTAGAACTGTCAATCGTCTTCATCTTCTGATTCTGAAGTCTCAACATCTTCTCGAGGACCTTCAATTGCGGAACCATTCACCTGTTTTTGCCCAGGGCCAATGATGCCTCGAACCGTATCATTAGCTATTCAAGAAGAAAGATTCATCAATGAGTTGCATATAAGTAAGCCATCATATCTCAATTCAAATTATGTTTGCACATTTGCTGCTTTGAAATCAAACGAATTTCTATGAGGTTGTTTTTGGACAGATTCCCGGATGGATTTAAAATTTATAATGGTTATGGTAATGTTTGGATGGAGGGATTTGTGGAATGAATTGAAATCCATCACGATCATTTTGACAATTTTTTGAGTGATTTGGGTGGAGGTTTGAAATACACTTCAATTGTAAAACAAATATTGGAATGCAATAGAATCGTAATACACGAAGAAGCACCTATCAACAAAATCTTTGCAAAGAGCGTCCTTGCAATCTGAATTTCTTCTGAATGTTTACCGACAAATTTCACCTGCACGAACAGGTAAGCATATATAATTCAAGCTATAATATATTTAATCACTAAAAGTTCAGAAGAGGAGATTACCGATTCACCATAAAAGAAATTCAAAAGTTGATCAAGTCTGATCTGATTCCTTTGGAGAAAAGGTCGCAGATGATTCATATACAATACCCTTGCTCCCTACCAAACAGAATGATAAGGGCATAAATATATGCAAATCATCACCAAGGATAACAAATAGGATGAACATGTTTTGGTAATTAATGGTATAATCAGCATAATGACTTTGGTCCACCATGCCCTCAATTATGTTTCGAATTTTAATGTCCCAAAGAAAGTTAAAAAGGTTCTTGTAATCAGGCTTGATTAACATAAACAATCATCAAAAGTTACAAATCCGTGAGAGGAAGCTACTTGTTCTCATTGCAACCATATAATTAAAGACACGATGTCCTAACCTAGCACCCTTACTTCTGCAGTCCAGATAATTACAAAAGAAGTAAACATAGTTTGTTGGCCCTGAATAGCTTAAAGGCAGACTGAAACTTCAACCTCCAATATCAAGCACATTTCATCACCAAACATGATAAAAAGTAACAACAGGTAAGTCATATATCTTAATTATTATTTGGTTAATTTGAAAGAAAACAGAAAAAAAGCATTGACGAAACCTACATCAACAGTTGGCAGTTGAAGCCACACAAGAAAAGCAAACTTCATATGATAGTAGAAAGGGAACCTGATAACACCAGACAAAGCCAATTCTGAGGGCATTAGTTAAAGAGAAGATTAGCACATAAACAAGCAATTGACAGTTAATTCAGAAATTTGAGCGTATATGTATTTTATCGCCTTCATATTCTTTTCTGCTAGAAAGAGAGAAGAGGGAAAGATGCTAGGTCAATGTAGTACCAGTAGATAAGCTTATCCGTGAACATCTCAGCCAAACTAAAGGATCCATAAGCTGCAAGCAAATACTATATCAGGATGAGAAAAAAGTAACAATGATCTCAGCAAACTGAAGTATACAGCGACTTCCATGGAATGGATGAGGTTACTCAGAAATGCATTCTTCGTATTCCATTTTATAAGGTCTCCCTCACTAGTAAGCCATTTTTAAGGTTTAGACAGATGTCTGTGATACAAAAATTTGTTGACACATTCTTAAATTTCCAAAGAACTCTAGTTGATACATTAAGGACCAAAAACAATAAAGAACATTTTACTTCATCCGAACTATATTTAGAAATAAGTCTCCTACACGATTTTCAGAAGATTGCAGAATAAAGATCTAACATCTTCGTAAACATTTTCACTACATGCTAAATGTGAGGCAGAATAATTTGAATGCAATGACTAACCAGCCCAGTAAATAAGCCATTTATGTTGCTCATCTTGATCCTTTGATTCAATGGCCTTGAATGTAGAATAAACAGGTAAGACAACCCCTACCGAACAGCTGTAAACCACACACATTGTCAGCAACTTAAATGTCCAGATTTTCATCAGAAAACATGAGCCTCAATAATGAATACAGTGATAAACATTAGTCCCATAAAGGTGCATATTAACAAATACACACACATCATCAATAACATATCAAGCAACAGGAACTGGACGATCAACACATGAATGCATAAAGACAAAAACTCATATGAGACGGTCTCATGTATGAGACGGGGTACAACCTAGCACAAATCACACCCACCCCTCCCAAAGTGTTAAAAGCGTCAATGCTCAACTTATGCCCCGTCTCATCATGAGACGGTCTCATGCAAGTGTCCCTTTATGCATAAAATATTTAACTAAGTAACTAATACGAAAATCAGATGGAGTTGTCACTATGATCATAACCGAAAAAATTAAATATGCTGAAAATAGAGTTTAAATCTCACCATGCTGTACGAATAACAACATTAGAACCTAGGGGACAAAGAAGCAACCGCAACCCAACCTGCAATGGCAAGCAATCATATGAGTATAATAAATAACAATAAATAACAATACATAAATTAGCAAATACACAAATATGATTCCATGGAACAAATCTTATCTTACAGAGTCCACACTTTACCGATTCAGATAAAAGATAAGTAATCGCAGCAAAGTGCACACGAAAACACTCGCACAAAAACGAATTAATTCAGCAACGACCTTCAATTTTCTTAAATGTTTTACGAAATAAACAACCAAATGAACAAATTAAGCAGAAATTGCAAATTTACCAAGACTTTCCGCCTCACAACTAAAATAATCACGAGAATCTATTCAACATCAATTTCAAAGCCGAATGTCAAAATTGATTGATACAAACATACCTCGCTGGGCATATTGGATCCGAAAAATGCCATTTACGCGGGCAAAAGTGTCGGCGAATCCCAATTTGTTATTCTAATTTCAGTTCGCAGAGAATAAAATTCAGAGGAAGGAAAGTTTTAGCAGAATCAACGCAGTTTTACTCAAATCGGAATCTCTCTCGCATATATGACGGTTTTTTCTCTCTCTCTCACTTTCCTCAAATGAGATTGGGAACGGATCTCCACTGCAATTAGACCGGCACCGTTTGCTGATATAACGACGGCGTTTCGAATTTAAAATTTGGTTAATAAAATTTGTGTTTATTTTTCTTGAGCACATTTTTTGTCCAATAACTTTTCCCTCCACTTATTTTGAGAATGATTTTCTTGTTTTGTTAGGGTGTGTTTTGAAACACTTAAAACAGCTTCCAAAAGTACTTATTTTCAAAAGCTGTGAGAGGGAGCTTTGAAAATAAATGTTTCTGAAAGCAAATAAATGCTTCTGGAAGCTGTTTTAAGTGTTTAAAAACACGCTCTTACTCACTTCTCCTGATTTTTCATTTTGATTCGTTTCGTATTTATTTACACCTTTAATAAATAGTAGTAAAGTAACATTATTTTTTTATAATTATATACTATTAACATCTCAAAAACTACATTTCATAACATTACTTTATATGAAAAGTTATTTTATCCTTCCATCTAATAATAATAAATAGAAAGATCTATAATACTCTCAACTAAAAATCATTTTATCACATTACGGGGGTGTTTGCAAGAAATAATAAGTGATTATAGTCACCTAGAATTATGTACATAAATAATTTGAAGTGTTTTATTTATCTTTTATTAGATTAAATAAGTTTTCTAAAGCTATAAGTTAAAAAGTTGAAAAATGAATGATTTTGGTAGCTTATGAGTATTTTTTAAGTATTAGTAATTTTTATTGCAAACACTATCAACTTTTTTTTTTACAAACTCCATCAACTTCAACTATTAATCAGTTTTCTCATGATCACTAATTTTAATCACTTCTTCAACAGGATAACTTTTTACAAACACTCATAAATATTAATAAATAATTCTTACATTAAATACCACACGAACAGTAAATGTTCAATCGAGTACGTAACGAAGTTAGTATAAATATATAAAACTATTTTGCTATTAATGTGTAAAGTTGTAGAAAGACTTATTAATAAGATCAAATAAAGTCTTTTATTTGATTTTCTGTAACAAGTATTAGTTGTAATAGGAAAAGGTATTAGCTATACTGTGGTTCAGTATCAGTGATTAAAAGAACAGTATTAAACAGTATTATATTAGTTAGAGTCAGTCAATATTCCATTGACTACTTTAAGTTAGTTAGTTAGAAGTAGTTAGTCTTCTTCTTCTCTTTAAATAAGAATTATTCATTGTATTCATTCACTTTTCGATCTATAGAAGAATTTCAGTTTTGCAACTTCACATCATGAATTCTTATATAACTTTCATGGTATTAGTTTACGAATCACCCTTGATTCGGTTATGCTAGGTGTAATTTCTCGTTTTCCGTTGCGTTCGTTTTCATTCTGATATTCAATCGATTTTATTGTAAATCGATTTGAGTGGTTTTTCTTGTTTTCAATTGTGAATCAATCGATTATTTTTTTGGGGTTGTGATTGTTCGTCGATTGAAATAGTGTTTTCATCGAGTTCTTTGCCCTAATTTTGTAATTTCAATCTGTTTTGCCTTAATTTTTTATAGAATGACAACGGTTACTGATCCTTCTTCGTTGAATCCAACTCTCAATCCGTATTCACCTTTGACATTGCATCCGCAGGATAATCCTGTTGTGTCCATTGTTCTTGAGCCCCTCAAAGGCTCAAATTTTATTTCCTGGAGTCACTCTATCAAGAGGGCTCTGAGCGTAAAGAACAAGATCCCGCTCGTGGATGGTTCTTTAGCTCCTCTGTCGCCTGACGAAGATGGTGCGATTCATAGAGCGTGGGTTCGCGCAAATGACTTGGTCTTGAATTGGATACTCAACTCAATCAGTCCGGATATCAAGCGGACGTTGGAGTTCTTCACTTCTGCACGCAAGGCGTGGGATGAATTGCACACTCGATATGCCAAGTTTGACGGTATGCGTGTATATTTCTTGGAAAAATCTCTAGCTTCCATTTCAAAAGGTTCTAGTTCTTTAGTAGTTTACTACAATCAGTTTAAGAGTCTTTGGGATTAGTATGTGAACTTTAGGCCAATTCTGAAATGCACTTGTGGTGCTTCATGTTCTTATAACCTTCCTCAGATTGTTGCTCAAACCCAAGAAAGGGATGTTATGAAATTCATGATAGGTTTAGATGAGTCCTATGCATCCATTAGAAGTCAAATTCTATTGCAATCTCCTTTGCCTTCACTGGCTAAGATCTATTCCTTACTGTTGCAAGAGGAAAGTCAAAGAACCTTGAGTAATCATGTGTTTGTTCAACTTGGATCTATTGCTATGATGGCTAGACGAGGTACTAAGAATTTCAAAGGTAGGAAGAGGCCTCTTAAGTGTTCCCACTGTGATCTTCCTGGACACTCTGTAGACAAATGTTACCAAATTATAGGTTTTCCACCAGGGTGGAAAGGTAACAAGAAGCATAGTGTTGATACTTATATAAGGCCTTTTTTCACATTCTTCTTGACATTTTCTAAAATGAGCAAGGCCTACATTCACATTGCAAGGGGAGCATTTGTACAACTTTTGACATTTTGCGGTGCCTTTGTTCCACCTGATAAAGGTCATAACACAGTAGAACCTTACATTCCTGGGATTTTTGAACCCAATACTGCTAGTATTGTTGGTGCTGGTGCTACTGTCCACCAAGCTGAGTCAGGTATATCTCATTTTTCTATCAATGTCAACACTATAAATCATACTTGGATATTAGATACAGGGGCAATTGATCATATGTGTTGTAATTTGTCTCTATTCAAAAGTACCCCTGCCCCATCTAATATAAAGATCAATTTACCCAATAATCATCTGGTTGTGGCAACTTTTATTGGAAATATAAGGATAAATGAGTACATAGCTTTGTATAATGTCTTACTTGTGCCTGATTTCTCTTTTAATTTGATTTCTATATCTCATTTAACAAGATATTCAAATGTGAGTGTTGTTTTTGGTGCTTCTCTTTGTGCTTTACAGGAAAACAACACCAAGATGGTGATTGGTGTTGCTGAGCAGAGAAGGGGTCTATATTTGATGAATTCTAGGAGTTGTGCTAACAATGTAAGGGTTAGTGATTCTGATGTTACTTTTAGGACTTGGTATGCTAGACTAGGTCACATTTCTGCTAAAAATCTTGGTTTTCTGAGGAATATTACTGTAAAACATCATGATATGAATGAGATTTGTGAGATTTGCCCTATGGCTAAGCAGAAAAGACTTCCATTTCCTATTAGTACAAGTACTAGTTCTTCAATTTTTGAATTGATCCATTGTGATGTTTGGGGTCCCTTTTCAATAGTCTTATAATGGTTACAAGTATTTTTTGACCATTGTTGATGATTTCTCCAGATGTACTTGGATATACTTGCTTAAACACAAATCTGATGTTAGAATATCAATTGAAATTTTTTACAATATGGTTTTAACACAGTTTTCAACTAAGGTAAAATGTTTAAGAAGTGATAATGGGACTGAGTTTATCTTATCAGATTTTTATCACAAAAATGGAATAATTCATCAAACATCTTGTGTGGAAACTCCACAACAAAATGTCATTGTTGAAAGAAAACATCAACATCTTTGCAAGTAGCTAGGGCATTGCTTTTTCAATCTTCTCTACCTTTGAAATTCTGGTCTGATTGCATTCAAACAGCAGCACACTTAATAAACAGAACACCTTCTTCAGTGTTGCACAACATGACACCTTTTTAGAAACTTTACAATAAGGAACCAAATTGTTCTTACTTAAGAGTATTTGGTTGTTTGTTGACACGTGTTTTTCAATACTCACCTCTCAAGTGTAAGAGGATCCTCGTAGTAGAAAGTAAGTGCCCGGTTAAATTATCGAACCACGGGAAATAGTGAGCACGGTGTGGCCCCAATGCTATGTGTCGGCATGTTATTGTAGTTGAGGAGCGATAAATACGAAAAACGAAAGAAAAACAAGTAAAGAAAACAACGAAAATAACAAAAGGGAACCAACTAGGTGGAGTCAAGGGGAGAGAAACACGAACTTAGACGATGATCAACTCACAAAAGTCAAGCAAATGGATTAATAAAACCATCCCAGTTCATTTCTTAATCGAGAGATAAGGGCAATCACTTAAAATTACATCAATCCGTACTGGATAAGCCTAGTATCAATGTATCAAATTAAGCACATAGGATTGAAGAGGATGAATTGACTCGTTCCCACCCGGGTAATCAAACAACTAGGGAGTTCTACCTAGCTACACTATCTATCTATCTATTCTAACCCCTAGCCATGCTTTTCCACCTGTATACAAGGGTCCAAGCTCCTATGGTCCCTTCACTAATTACCCAAATTCTCATTCAAATAACCAATGTAAATTGATGGGATTCTAATGAAATTTACCCAACTCTCGTTGCGATAAATCAATATCCACTCAAATTACACAACATCAACTCACACCCATACACATTAGCTCAACTATCCAACTCTCATTGCAACAATTAAACATCAATATATGAGCTAATAGAAGAAATCATGCAATCGAAACAATGAAAATTCACCAACTTAATCAAACAATTAAGAAATTGAATCAAGACATTTAAATCAAAATATAAGCTCAAGATTCACAAATATCACTAAGAGTTTAGCTCATAATTTTACAATCCAAAATCAAATAATAGAAATTAAAAAGTAAACACCACAAAACTAACTAATGAAATAAAAAAAAAGTGAACCCTAAAAAACATCTTCTAGGAGGATCTTTCTTCATTCTTGCACTCCAAACTCCTTCCCTCTTCCCCAAGTAAACACCCCTTCTAGTAGGTGGAGTGTGTGTGACCTAATTTCTTTCCTCTAAAAATCTGAAATGTGGCAAAATGTTGCTGGTTCCTTCGCCAATGTGCCGCTGCCCTGTTTTTTAATAAATTGCTCTCTGCTACCTCTCTTGTAAAAAATGATGGGCCGCAATTTGCTATGACTAAATGGGCCGAAAATAAATAGAAGATGGCCCAATCTTTTTTTTTCCTTTTCAATTAATCAAAATTCGACAGCACTGGAGTTGGGAAAAATCAATGGCATTGAACTATGATGGGACCCACGATTTCAGCTGCTTGCTCCCAATTCTCACAGCTGATGACTTGGAATGTGCTGCATCCATTTAATTTGATGGGCCGCCACTCGAATTTGGGCCTTCAGTATTTTTTTATTGCCCAATTACCCTCGATTTTGTCTTGTTTCTCAATTTATTTCTTCAATTGACCTCATAAATAAAATAGGCACGTGTTTGTTCCAATTATTCTCAATTTCCTACAAAATAATAAAACACTACCTTTCTCGATAATTAAGCACAATTAGTCAATTTTAGTATAAAAAATGCATGAAATCCTATTGAATTATGCAAATAAAACACAAGAATTTCGAGCAATTTTCACACTAATCATTTGTGTTTTGCTGGCACCATTAATGCTCATAGGCATAAATTTCAACCTAGAGCAGTAAAGTGTGTCTTAATAGGTTACCCTTTTTTTTGGAACAAAATGTTATAAATTGTTTGATCTTGATAACAAGAGAGTTTTTATCTCAAGAGATGTTAGATTTCATGAACAAATATTTCCTTTTTCTAAAGAGATCAACTCTGATGAAATAAACAAACCTTTTCATGCTGATCATGTGTCATCATTATCAAAATTACTCTGAGGATGTATTAACTGTCCTTGATCAAGCAGATAACAGTAACAATCCTGTAAGTAATGCAGAATCTATTGACATGATTCATTCAAAACTTCAGGAAGAATTATCTGAGTTCACTACAGACAATCCAAATACTCAATCAGGTAATACTGTTCCTACACTTGATTCACTTGATACATCTGAACAAGTTTCTAACAATTTGTTGCATAATGATAATGATTTGACAAGATCTTCTAGATCAAGGCATGTCCCTTCTTATTTAGATGTTTATAGAACCAACTTACCACCTTCTCTGAATCACTCAGTAAATTCTACTGTTTCTGATACTTATAAACCAATCAGATACCCCATTTCTGATTATTTGTCTACTTCTAAGCTTTCTATTGATCATACTTGTTTCACTGCTGCCATATCTGAATTGGTTGAACCAAAATCATACAAGCATGCAAAAGATAACAAAGATTGGATAATTGCTATGATATCAGAAATTGATGCTTTAGGAAGGACAAATACTTAGTCTTTGGTTGATTTACCTGTTGAAAAATATTGTATAGGGTGTAAGTGGGTTTATAAGATAAAACCCAAGTCTGATGGAACAGTAGAAATGTTTAAAGCAAGGTTAGTGGCAAAAGATTATACTCAACAGGAAGGGGTAGACTATTTTGACACTTTTTCACCTGTTGCTAAGATAACATCTGTAAGAATATTATTATGTGTTGTTGTGTCAAATAATTGGTTCATTCATCAATGTGATGTGAACAATGCTTTTCTGCCTGGTGATCTTGTTGAGGAGGTTTACATGTTGCCTCCACCTGGTTATTGTAAAATTGAAGACAAGAGAGTTTGTAAGTTAAACAACAGCATTTATGGGTCTAAAACAAACATCTATACAATGGTTTACTAAACTCTCACAATCTCTTGATATTATAGGTTTCATACAATCAAAAGTAGATTCATCACTTTTTACTAAGAAAAATGGTTCTTTGTTTACTGTGATATTATGTTATGTGGATGACATGATTGTGACTGGAAATTCAATGACTGAAATCCAAATTGTTAAAGATCACTTACACAACTACTATAAAAGATTTGGGCATTTTAAAATACATTCTTGGTATTGAGGTTGCTAGAAACAAAGATGGTCTTCAACTGTGTTAGAGGAAATATGCTCTTGATTTGTTAAACACAGTTGGATATTTGAGTAGCAGGCCTTGCACTACTCCAATGGATGAAAAGCAGGCATTCACTCAACAAGAAAGTATGCCTTTACAAGATCCTGCAGCCTATATAAGTTTGGTTGGTAAAATGTTGTACTTAACAATAACAAGACCTGATCTTGCTTATTCCATACAAACACTTAAACAATACATGAGTAACCCTTTGGAAAGCCATTTGGCTGCTGCAGACACAGGCTTCTGAGATACATTAAAGCCACCCCAGGTTTAGGCCTATTTAGCCTATTAACAATTCTTTCAAGTTGCAGGCTTTTTGTGACTCTGACTGGGCAAGGTGTCCTCAAACAAGAAGGAGTGTCACTGGATATGCCATTTACTTAGGCCACTCTCTGATTTCCTGGAAGTCCAAAAAGCAACCAACAGTAAGCAAAAGCTCAGCTGAAGCAGAATACAGATCAATGGGGTACACTACAGCTGAACTCCAGTGGATAACATACATTCTTCAAGATCTGCAGGTTTCTATTTCACAGCCTACCATCCTTTATACAGACAACAAGACAGCTTATTCCATAGCTAACAATCCTGTTTTACATGAGAAAACAAAGTACATCCAGATAGATTTTCATTACACAAGAGAAAAAATTAAAGAAGGCTTAATCAAGATCATTCAAGTTCCCACTTTGGCAAATCTTGCAGACATCATGACCAAGCCTCTACCACCAACATTATTTCAGACTTTCAAGACCAAAATGGGAATGGTAAACATCCATTTACAATTGGGGGGGGGAGGGGTAATAAGATCAAATAAAGTCTTTTATTTTATTTGATTTTCTGTAACAAGTATTAGTTGTAATAGGAAAAGGTATTAATTATACTGTGGTGCAGTATCAGTGATTAAAAGAAACAGTATTAAACAGTATTGTATTAGTTAGAGACAGTCAATATTCCATTGATTACTTTCAGTTAGTTAGTTAGAAGTAGTTAGTCTTCTTCTTCTCTTTAAATAAGAATTATTCATTGTATTCATTCACTTTTCGATTTATAGAAGAATTTCAGTTTTGCAACTTCACATCATGAATTCTCATATAACTTTCACTTATCACAAAAAGTATGATAAGAAATTAAATGTTCTGAATGTATAATATACTATTATTGTTTTATTATTGATATTTTATTATATTATGAATATGTATCTTGATAATCATGTGAAATTAATTTGATAAAGTGAATAATATCTGGAGAAAATTCTTACTAAAACCAAAATGGTCAACTTTGGGAAAGGAGGGGTCATGACTACATAGTATGGCCCAAATTGAAGTTGAGGGGATGCCCATAATAATAAGGCCCATAACGATGGATAAAGTAGCTGGCAGCAATCAGCATGCGGTTCTGCATTCTATGCCATCACATAATTTGACTAACATATAGTATTTCAAAAGAAGAATTTAAAATAGAGTGAGATATAGTACTGCCAAATAGATATCTTCAACATCTTGCTCTTTTATCATTATTGTTGTTATTATTTTCCCAGATTTTCAAGGGTCGTAGATAATTTTTTTTTTGTTAATTTAATGAGTTATTTGAGCCTTTTGTTTTGACTCAAGTTCAAAGAATAAAAGAAATCTCCATTACTAGTTTAGATGTGCTTTCAGAATAGGAACTCTATGTAGATGTACTTTAAAAAAAAACTCGAGTTTTATATTTTTATTTGTAGAAATTAGGTTTATTATACTTTTTACATAAAATTATATTCTTATATTTTAATTATTACTAAAACTTGATATTTATGTAAGATGTATACTATGAATAATGAATCAAGATTTCGAAAATATTAAAGCATAAGAATTTAATTGTAATGCTAATGCAACACAGAAGTGTACAAATTTATAAATTAAAGTATAGAAATTTCATTTTAAAAATAAAAGTAAAAGTTCAAATTTAAAAAAATAGAATATAGAAACCCAAATATTCAACGTGTCCTCTAAAAATATTGACAAAAAACAAGGCATCGTGTTAGAATCGCTTGTAATTGCTCTCGTATATTTTAAAGATGAGATACACTTGTAATTGCTCTCGTATAATCAAATAGCAATTGCGAATTCAAGGATAATGGTGATGACGGAGTACTTTTGTACAAAAAAATCACGAGTAACACTAGTGTACATGAACTAGATTTACACTATCACTGTTATATATAAAAAAATATACTATTTAAAAATATAAAATCAATTTTAAAAAATAATAAATTTATTTTTATATAATAGTAATAATTTTTATACATAATAGTGTATATTGAAATTGAGGTAATGGAAAAAGCGAGTTCACACATTTTTTGGTCCGAAATCATTAGTCATATTCAGCATCGTGTCAATCTCTATTCCACAATTTTATAAAATTGAAACGGTCAAAAGGTTGGCTCGAAATATCAAATGGTAGACCCATAACTTGTACACACACTTTCTCCCTATAATTAGATGCATGGAGCGGAGCCAGATGTCACTCTTATAAGTTATAAAATTTAGCATCTCATATATATACTCATCCCTATAATTTATGAATTTAAATGAATAAAATTCAAAGCCACGTGAAATTGACTCAAGAGAAGGACGAAATACCGTTTTCAAACGCTTAATTGCACCTGGTACCAACATTTTATAACCTGCGATTTCCCTCTCAGTACCCCTAGCAAAACTTTAATTCTAAATATAAAGGAGTGAAATTAATTATGTAAATGTTTAACTTATGATATATATATTCTTAGATCTAAGATTTTTTTTACTATTTGAATCGACCACCCTGCAAATCACAATGATGAGTTTATAGCTGATATTTGGGAGCTAGTGAGGGTTGTTATCATTAATATTCATCACTCAGTTTTTTTAGTTGTCATAAAAATAGTAACAAATTAGCTAATCAAATGTATCTATTGCCAGAAAAAAACTGCTGATAACTGCCATCTATTTTTTGGTGGTGGAATTTGGGAGAACCAAGTATGCATAGGATTTCATTATGTCACATTATTTTTAGTGTACATATTGTCTCACATATTAATTAATTAGTGATATTATTGAATATACATATGTAGATATCATATAGTAAAAGTAATTGAGTTCTGCAGTCCAGAGAATTAATGAACTTTAGCTACTTATAAGAACTTGTCTATACCTTTATTACTGCAGTCTGAAGGCTTTCCTTGCATTTTAAACATATCCTATATTTGTTTTTTTCACAATTATATTTACCAGCAAATATCCTATATTTACTCTACATACCCTATATTTATCAACGGTGAGATGTTTGACAAAGGACAAAATTTAAATGAATGAAACTGTGAAAGCGACATGTATATTATAGTTGATCCCAAAATATAATTTCTGGCTGATAATTAATTAGAAGTGGAAATAACTTAATTTTACAACATGTAACACATGAAATAATTTATCATATACCAAAAAAAAAAAAGAATTGTTAGCGTTTTAATCTTAAATTGATAATCTATATAATGAGAAGTCCTGATTTTATTTAGGCAAACCATGTTACATTTTTCAAGCTTTATTTTATTTGATGTAAGTATTGAAAGTGACATTACATATACTAGCAAGTAGCAACTAGCAAAGTTCAATTGAAGTACTCTCCTAAAAAGTGATTTGGAAATTTCCTATTAAGCTGCTATACTTATCAAAGTGGGTCATTCTGTCATTTCCGTTGAGTCATTTATACAACTGTAAATAAAAGTCGTTGATAATTAATTTACAAAAGTTTGGCATATAAGCTATATTCTTCATAATTTATACTCATATAATAGATATATCTTTATATATAAATGTGGACATTCTTGAAAGTTTTAAAATAGAATCTCGAAATGTTCAATATAGATGACACATTCTGAAGAGTAAAGGAAAATTAAATCGCAGTTTGAGTACCTTCAATAATCATATAGTCATTGCTTTCAAGTTAATTAAGTTTTCCATATGAGTATATAAAAATAACACTAGTACAATATAAATGTAACTTTTGTTATGAATGTTATGATTGAGAAGTGGAACTGGAAAATAAAATAGAACTATATGTCAAAATAAGTTTGAACGATCGTTTTCAATCCGAAGTATATTTTATCGACATTGATTTATGAGATTGGACCATTTATTTATTTCTTTGCTAATTTTTTTTTTTGGACAACCTCTTTCTTTCCTAATTATTTGTGTCACGAATACGGTATATTATATGATATCACTCACCAGTTAAGTACATTAACTTGTAGTTTTTTTTTTTTTTTGTGTGGGCGATTTTTGTTTTAAAAATTTACAGATAATGAAAAACTAGATTGTATAATGCCTACCGACATTAATTATCTGACAACTGACAAGTTGAAATAAACGCATGGTAATTAGTTGCAAACGATAAAATATTTTTGATTAGAGATGATAAATAAAGATACTCATCTATAATATCCCTTCTTAAAAGTTACTTTATTATTTTAATTATTAATATTAAAACCTCTGATGGGAAGGAGTTAGTAGTATTTTTTGTGTGGGCGAAAAATTACAGATGAGAAAAAGGAGTGTATAATGCCTACCGACATTAATTATCTGACAACTGACAAGTTGAAATAAACGCATGGTAATCAGTTGCGTAACGATACAACCCTAACCCTTAACAACACTAAGTACAAATTTATTTATTAAAAGCGGTTCATTTTAAACCTAATGGAGATCTAACCCTAACCCAAAAAAAATTTTCCAAAAAAAATTAAAAAAAAAAGTTCAAACATTAACATTACATAACGACAAAAAATTGATCCAGATCGCCCCCATCATCTTTAATAACAAATGTTCAAAATATAAAATTAGTTCTCATCATTTTTAATAATATAATTGAAAGCAAAGTTAAAATGAAATTAGTTAATAATATAAAATTTGTATCATCACATTTATAAATTAATACCATAATATTAATTTATAATTATAATAATATCAGTTTTATATTATGAATAAATTTTATAATAGAATTTATAAAAATATTATATTATTATTTTATATTGAATTAATATTTTACTTATTTATTCAATTCAATAGAAATTCAAAACTGTTAAAAAATATTGAATTGGAGAGGATTAATTATTAATTGACTAAATCAAATAGAAATATTTAATTTGTAATTGATTGACCATAATTGATTTTTGCCTTATTTAAATTTGTGAAAAAACTTTTAAAAAAAATTAATTGAAAAATTAAAAAATAAAAATAAAATAAAATTTGAGTATATATAAATATAAACGGGCTGACCCGGTTAACCCGCGGGCTAGCCCGTTTAGCCCGCGGGCTAATCGGTCCGGGCCAAAAAGGCCCGATTTTAAACGGGCCTCCCATTGCTCGGCCCTAACCCTGCATATAATAGGTTTAAACGGGCCGGACCGCGTTTAGCCCGGCCCGGATTATCATCTCTAATTTTGATGTGTTTTCCGTATTTCCAGATCTAAATTTGCATTGAGTTCTATATATGAAATGAGAAACTTTTTTTTTTGCCCGTTTTAAACTTGCATAATTCTTTTTTGCCCTAAGACTTTTTAACTTACAATTGTATCATTTTTTTTACCATTCTATCCCCTCTTTAATCCCATCCCTATCCTATCCTTATTTCATTCTATCATTTATTTTATACCATCCAAACACGACCTTAAACCCTAAACCCTAAATCATGAATCCGAACCTTGAACCCTGAGCCATTTCGGGTCGGGTTCGGGTTGGGTCGGGCTATGTTCGGGTCGGGTCGGTCTTGGCCGTGTCGGTTTGTGTTCAGAACTTGCTTGGATGTTGGAAAATATGGTGGGATTGGGATGAGATTAAGGGATGGAATGAGATTAAGGGTAGAATGGTAAAAAAGGACACAAAAGTGAGTTGAATAAGTCATAGGACAAAAAAGAGTATTGCAAGTTGAGAATATACATTTTTGCCTATTGTACGTGCATGAAATTTACCTACAGCTTACAAGTCAATAGTGTGAACTTATTAGGGGAAATATGTATTTTTAGGACAATAATTTTTGGGGTTGTGTTTTAAGGATACTAATTTTACGAATTTGAAACTGTAAGACAATATGTTTTAAAATTTGTAAACATAGGACAATATGTTAAAATCAATAAATGTAAGACAGTCGAGCCCAAATAAGTCCAAATCGAATTAAAATGTCACCTGAGATTTGAATTTATTCGGACTTAATTGTTCTATATTTACAAAATTTTATCCTTAAAATACAATCCGGCCTAAGCTACGATGCTAAAAAAAATTATTCCCAACTCATTACTCCCAAACTCCATCCCATAACAAATGGTTATGATTTTTTGTGGTGTGTCTCTAATTATAATCAATATTAAAAGTGTGTAAATGGTTTGAAATACCCCTATTTAATGAGCACAAATTCTCATCTACTAGCTCAATTATATGTATGTACTCACACTTTTTCCTCTCAAGTTTGTCCTTCTATCTCGTTTTCTCGTACATGCTTGAATTTCTCTATAAACTATTTAAAAGTACTGTAATAATGGAAATTGATATGAAAATTGTTAAATTCTCTAAAAGTTTGTCAAATAAAAAGAATTTGAAATCTTCCACGAATCTCTAGTAAATTCAAATACAAAAAAATCAACATATTGAATTTTAAATCAATTTGTTTCATATTCATTGAAACTTCAAATCCCCACATCTCCAAACACATGCCTAATATAAATTTAATCAAGTATATTAAATAATAATAATTAATACTCAATATATCAATTCACCATAATCTCAAACTAACACGACATGAGTATAATCATGACTTAAAATATTATTTACATACTTCAATCATGTAATTAGTTATAGAGAAAACCCCATTTTTAGCCGCTTCTCATTTAAAAAATTCTTTTTTATCAAAGTTTTTTATTTCATTATTTTTTAGCCAAGAGAATAATTTTTTGAGCAATTATACCCTTAATGAAGTCAACAATTTTTTTAAAAAAAATAGTGATACGGACTTCGTTAAATGGTGGTACGGGGTTAATATATTATAGTACGAAATTAATAATTGTGGTACAAATTTAAAATTGATGGTGCGAGTTGAATTAAATTATGGTATGAGTTAAAATGATAATGGTACGGTGTTAAAATAAAGGTGGTACAAGGTTAAAATAAGTGTGGTACGAGATTGATAGTGATACGGAGTTAAGTGGTGGTACAGACTGAAACAATATATATGAATTGAAGTAGTAGTGGTACAGAGTTAATTGAAGGAAGGCAGACGAAATTTGAAATAATGTTGAGACGAGATGATATATATGGTGCATTTAACTTAAATAATGAAAGCATAAAAAAGGGGTAAAGTTGGAAAAAAAATATATTCTCTTGGCTAAAAAAAAATGATTATAAATTTTGTGACCAAAAAAACTTTTATTTTTATGTTAGACTATTTATAAACTCATTATTTTTATTATATATATATATATATATTAATAAGTTTATGTATAAAAATTAAATAAACATCACGTATGAACAAACACTGATCAGTCCACTTTCTATGACCCTAAAATAAAATCCAATTCAAAGATATTAGATAAGTTCACATCTATCTTTAGTACTAAGAAAAGACTACATACAACTTCTTTTAAGAGAAAAAAAGAGAACCACTTGCAGATTAATAAAAAAGTATAATGATTAAAATTAACTCAAGTGTAACAAATTAAAATAGCATATAAGATGAAATTAAATAAAAAAGGTGAATAGACCAGGATTCAACTGCGTTAGATCCACTAGCATTAATATGGATAATTAGTTTTTTTAATCATAAACCTTAATTTTATCCTTCTTCACCAGTTTTCCATATTAAAAAAGAATTTATATTAAAAAAAAAAAAAAAAACTAGTGTTGTGTAAACAATTTTAAGGGGATATCCTGTTTACAGATTCATAAATTACATTTCCTAATTCTACATTTCAATTCAAACAAATATATTAAGAGATCCTATGAATTATAAAGCCTGGGTCAAATTTTAAAATTGGACCCTTTTAATATATAACATAATGTGTGTTGCATGTTTTATTAATATTTTCACATATAATAATTGTGCATAAGTGTTTAATTAAGTAAGTAGAGCATAAATAATATTTGCACATTTTTGTGCACGATTATTTTCACATATAATAATTGTGCATAAGTGTTTAAGTAAGTAGAGCATAAATAATATTTGCACATTTCGTGCACGATCTTCCGTACGCGCACATATCATATAAATTTTGTGCAAGATCCTTAAGAGCATATTTCGTATAGATTTTGTGCATGATTTGTACATGCATAGAACGTGCATGATTTTGTGCATGATTTGTACATGTATAGAACTCGTTCGCCTCAAGAAAGACGCGAACCTAAATATTTCCAACCACTTATTTATACTATTGACGTACAAGTAAAATAATACTAGCTCCATACCCTCTAAACTTATAAAAATCCAAATTCCAAAATCAAATATAATCCTAAAATAAACCTGCATGTCCTCCAAAAATTTACCGATGACGTGAACATGGCAACAACATCTTTGACAATATGTTCTGGCACTTATCAGAAACCAGCATGCTCACTAGTCAAAGTTAGACTTAACAAATCATTTAAAATTCCCTATTTCTCCCTCCCCCTCTATAAATATGAAATAAATCCCACCACACAAAAAAACACCAAACACCACTTATCCTACTTCACATCTCAACCTCATAACAACCGCCGCTCTCCGCCTCTCCCATGGCCGCCGGGACGCCGGAGAAATACGGTGTCACCACCACCCAATCGCATTCCGCTTTCGACCCGCCCAAAAAACCCAAAAGAAACAAGTATGCTTTGGCATGTTCTTTCTTGGCTTCCATGACCTCCATCTTACTTGGATATGGTATATATGCCCACTCTTACCATTCTGTGCCTACCTTTTAACAGTAATAGTTGTTTCACCAAAAGGTATTAGTTTTTTCACTAAAAGGTATTAGTTGTTTTAACCTATTTTTTTGTTACATGCAGATATAGGAGTCATGAGTGGAGCTATAATCTACATCCAAAGGGACATCAAGATGACTTACCGACAAAAGGAGGTGATTATGGGAATTCTCAATTTGTACTCGCTCCTCGGCTCAGCCGCGGCCGGTCGCACCTCCGACTGGATTGGGCGGCGCTACACCATAGTGTTCGCCGGAGCAATTTTTTTCGTTGGCGCGTTGCTTATGGGTTTCTCCACCAACTACGCCTTCCTCATGGTTGGCCGCTTTGTATGCGGAATCGGTGTCGGCTATGCGCTGATGATTGCTCCGGTGTACACGGCGGAGGTGGCGCCAGCTTCCTCCCGCGGCTTCCTCACTTCTTTTCCGGAGGTGTTCATCAATTTTGGTATGTAACTAATTCATAATTTTTTTTTAATGCATAACATGATTGGTTGGCACGGAATA
Source organism: Stenogyne calaminthoides (assembly GCA_037126765.1). Lineage (NCBI taxonomy): Eukaryota > Viridiplantae > Streptophyta > Magnoliopsida > Lamiales > Lamiaceae > Stenogyne > Stenogyne calaminthoides. The sequence goes on along the minus strand of JBBCBC010000023.1, from coordinate 32,922,468 downwards.
TTATGAACGTGAATTATTATTGATTTGTCTATTTGCCAAATCATTTTAAAACTCTCTATATAAAGGGGGTCTTTGCAAAAAAAATATTTTTGAAAAATTAATTGAAATTAATAATTATGAAAAAAATTAATTAATAATAAAAATTAATAATGTTTGTAAAAGAATTCGAAGAAAAATTAATAGTATTTATAAAAAAAAATCATAATTAGCTAACAAAAGCAACTCATTTTCAGTTTTTAGCTTATAGTTTTGACAACTTATTTGGTCTAATAAAAAAAGAAAAATAATCATTCCAAATTATTCCTACACACAATTTTAAGTAATTATAATAATTTATATTTTTTCCAAAACGCCCCCCATATATATATATGGGTAGTTAATTTTATAAAATACGCATGTAAATTGTGCCGCATGTTACAATTTTGCAAAGATGGACGTGTGGTTAAAATCTTATACTCCTAAATTCAAATACTAGCTAGCTGTAAAGAATATGCCGATGGAGACTGGAGAGATAGGAATCAAGAAAGATTTTTATTTGATTTTCCGAATTTGTGTTGTCACAAGATTTCTTGATTAATTTAATTCTTATCCCAATTAACGACAAGATATTGCCTGGTTATCGGTGCATTTAATACACAAAATAATGAAAAATAAATAAAAAGATTCTAAGTTCCTTTGACATAATTAATATTGTAGCATTATTTTAAATGACAAAAATCTGAATTCGATAGGGTCCAATAATTGTGGTGCCACAACTTGTTGAGAACGTGCTTGCTTGCTTTCCCTACCAAAAAAAAAAAAAAAACTAAATAGCCCAAGATTCATATAATATTGTGTTTAGTAAAAATGGACAAAAATACCCTTTAATTCGACTCAAATTACCTATTTACCCCGCAGGCATATTACTGGGCTACGTTTCAAACTACGGGTTCTCGAAGCTCCCACAGCACTTGGGGTGGCGACTGATGCTGGGCGTGGGCGCGGTCCCCTCCGTTTTCATCGCACTCGCCGTACTCGCCATGCCCGAGTCACCGCGTTGGCTCGTCATGCAGGGTCGACTCGGCGACGCCAAGCGAGTCCTCGACAAAACCTCCGACTCGCCCGAGGAATCCAACCTCCGACTCACCGAAATCAAAGAAGCCGCCGGCATACCGGAACACTGCCACGACGACGTCGTTTCGGTCGCCAAGCGCAGCCACGGCGAGGGCGTGTGGCGCGAGCTCCTATTACGCCCCACGCCCGCCGTGCGCCACATTCTAATATGCGCCGTGGGGATACATTTCTTCCAGCAGGCGAGTGGGATAGACTCGGTGGTTCTCTACAGCCCGGATATATTCGAGAAAGCGGGTATCAAAAAGGACACGGATAAGCTACTCGCGACGATGGCCGTTGGATTCACGAAGACGGTTTTTATCCTTGTGGCCACGTTTTTGTTGGACAAGATCGGACGGCGCCCGTTACTTTTGACTAGTGTCGCGGGAATGGTGGTTTCGTTAGTGGGCCTGGGGATTGGGCTTACTGTGATGGGGAATTCGGCCCATAAGCTGGTTTGGGCCGTGGCTTTGTGCATCTCGAGTGTTTTGTCGTTTGTGGCGTTTTTCTCAATTGGTATGGGCCCGATTACTTGGGTTTTCAGCTCGGAGATTTTTCCTTTGAAGCTGCGGGCCCAGGGGTGCAGTATTGGAGTGGCGGTTAATCGGGTTACGAGTGGGGTTATATCAATGACGTTTTTGTCCCTGAATAAGGGGATAACGATTGGAGGAACGTTTTTTCTGTACGGAAGTGTTGCGGTCGTGGCGGGGTTGTTCTTTTACGCTTTAGTCCCTGAGACTCAAGGGAAGACGCTCGAGGAAATGGAGGACTTGTTTGGTACTTTCTTTAAGTGGAGATCGACTTTGAGGGTGTTGAATGAAAAGAAGAGAGAAAAGAATAATGGGGAAGTTGGGATGGGAAATCAGAGTAAGGTTACTTGAGAAGGGGTTTTGTGTCATTTCATAAATCAGTGTAAATAGCCTTTTAAATTAATGGCAATTTTGGTTTTCTGAAAAGTGAAAACCATGTGTGCTTTCTAATTACAAGGAAGTTGACTTGCGGTAATTAGATGCTTGGTTATTTCAACGTTGCCTGATAATAGCTTCTGCCGTTCTGCGTGCTACTACATTTGTTATTCAATTAACAAATTAAATGAATAATTCGATAAAGTATAGGTTGCTTCAAACTATGATAGCAAATGCATTTTCGAATATTCTCTAATATAGACCATTTATTTTTTTTTTTTTTTGGTGCACCCTTCGGTTCAAATTTTAATTGGATCGACCAAAATCAAGACACCAAAATTTGTGTTGAGTTGTATCGCTTTAAGATAAATATTTTACGTGAATAATATCGCAAATTACAATTACACACTATAATATTATCGCGCTAAATTATACTCCACTTGAAAAAAGAAAAATAGTCCACTTGAATAATATTGCAAATTTTGCGCCATATATATTCTCTCTCTTTAATGATCTCCTAAACTAGACCAACTTTAAGGATGAGGGGACAATTATGTCAAATCGACTCTAAGAACCCTTATATTAGGTTCAATATTATTATTTTATATCTCTAACATGTAAGTTTATGTTTCATATTTATAGTTGAACTCATGTTATATTATATGTTTAATTCTAATAATGGTTTCTAATGTGTGTGGTGTGCTCATTGAGTTTATACGTGAGAAGAATGATTTTTTTCCATTAATTATTTAAACTCCACTAGCATGTCTCAAGCCCAGGACCTATTGATCTAAGTAGTGGTGCTATAACCACTTGAGCTAAGTCAATTTGACTTTGAATAACTATATTATTGATCGAGTTAAAAAGCCATTCTTACTTCATAACTTTTGACTTTTTTATGAAAGATTTTTAATTTGTCTAATAATTTTTTAATTGATCCAAATTAATTTCAAAAGTTCCCAAAATTCAACTATGGATGTTGTATTGACACATATTTTTTTTGGGGGCAAAACAAAAAAAAAATCCAAATCCGACGAAAAAAGGACAAAAATCAAATTAATTATAATTTTATAGGACAAAATTTAAAATTATATTTTTAAAAATTATAATTGTGTGTGTGGTGGGGGGGTTTTGGTCCATATTTATGATCAGTTCAATTCATCCTGAAATTATCCCGCCTCCTGAAATTTTAACTTATGTACCCAGTATTATAGTGGTCCGTTGAATATTTTTATTCATTTCACATGTTATTAATCTAAACTATGGAACACATAGTGGAACATCATTTAAAAAAAAAAATTGATATGGTGCGATTTATGATAAGAAAAATAAAAAAGTTATGATTTATTATTATTTAAAAAAAAATCGCTTTATAATAATTTAATAAGTTTGCGACAAAATTATATTATTTTTAAATAATTTTTACACTGTAGTAATTGAAAACTATTTTAAGTTTCAATTAAAATATTTACATAGTAAAATAAAATTAAATCAACTTAGACCTCTTCATAATCTTACATTCAATTTTAGTTTGAGATATTTATGTGTACTTGGTAGGTTCACGTATTTTTTTATAACTCATATAAATTGGTGAATCAAAACTTGGTATAATGGAGTATAATTTATTTAGAGTTTATTGATATAATTTAATCTTAAAATTTTAAACATATTCATACAATTTTTTTGTCTTATAATTTTTTGTCTTATAATCTAGGGTTTACGGTTCAGGGGTTTATGGTTCATGGTTCAAGGTTTAGGATTCATCGTTTATGGTTTAGGGTTTAGTGTTCAGGGTTTAGTTTTTTAAAAAAAAACAATTTAAAATTCATAAGTTTTAATTGATAGTTTTTTTTTTTTTTAATCGAATCGATAGGAAAAAAATTTCGCGTTTTAAATTAATAAATTTATAATATCTTTCGGACCCTAAATTGATAAAACTTCATTTAAAATTATACAGATTGATTAATCACTCTTATATTTATACTCCAAAAATGAATATATCCAAGTATATGAAATGTAAAAATATGACATCAACAAAAATAATCAATATATATAGTTCCAAATTAATCACGTGCGATCTTATATTCCACCTACTTCTTCGATTTAATAAAAATAAAACAAAAACTTATGTGACCTAATTCACCATAAACTTAATTTTTTTAATATCACTGTTATGTATAAAAATTATTATTGTTATGTATAAAAAATTATTATTATTATACACAAAAATTCTCACATTAATAGTTTTTATACATTATAATATTATAGTAACAGAATTCATGTATAAAAAAAAAAAAAAGTAATCATTTTAGGCTAGGTATATTAAATACTAGAGTATTAGTATTAATTTATCACGAGGCGAATTCTTTTGTTCCCCTGTTTTCGTGTGGTGTCCTTCTTCTCTTTCCAATCTCTAAATTCGTTTCTTCCTCTCTTCCACCAAAATTCGCTTTCTGAATTGACTTGTGCCCAAATTTAAATCTGGGTTTCTGAAAATTAAAAAATATATTATTGTTATTCTCGAAATGACAGCATAAAAACACAACGGAAATAAGGGGGAAAAGAAATAAGGATGCATGCGGTAAAAGACAGAGTTTACGACAAGCTTTCAAGATTCTTTTCTGATTCACAAACATCTAATGAGGTTGTGGTGGTAGATCAAGAATCCGAGGTACCCTTCTGCTCCCGATTTTTCTTTTATATAGTTTTGCGAATCTATGCCTACATTTATTGTTTTTTATACTGATCTTGAGCCAATTGATGAATAAGGGATTTCCTCCACATTTATGTTTTTCGTCTGATCTATGTGTGAAGGTTTTGTTTTGAAATGTGGTTGTGTTTTGAGGTTTGGTTTGCTTACTTGATGATGCAGCAATAGTGCTTAATTGATCTGATTCGATTAGGGATCTAATAGATTTGATAAAGTTTAACCAGCTCGAAATTTCTGGATATGTTTAATCTGTATATTGGATCAATTGCTTGATGATGAGAAAGAGAGAAAAATAAAAGATGTACTGGAAAAAGGCCATCATTCCTTTTACATTTTGGTGGGATATATTTATTATATCCTGTTTGGTAAAATCAATTTTTTTATTAAAAGGAGTACTGAGATATGTAGTGATGTATATGTTATGATATCATGAAATGAATGTGATTTGGATGGCTTATTTAACAATCTTCAGTTAGCTCAGTTTAGTGAATAGAAACTCTAGAGTCTTTCTTGAAAGGAATGTCAATTGCACTATACATTCGTTTTATTCTGCTTCAAACGTGACTAGTTTTGCATGAACATATACAAGTCATATGGAAAAGTGAAGGTGAATAGCAATTCACACTATTCGCCTATTCGGTTTCCAAACCTTCTAAAAGATCATTCTTAATAGCAAATATAGATTATAACACTAGATTCTATATGTGTAGGCCAGGCCACAGGCTAAGGATGAGAAATCTCAGTCTTCTGTGTTATCCTCCATTCTCCCCTCGGCTAGTTTCAGTTGGTTCAGATCGAATCCAAACACTAATGAGGTCACGTCTACTGGATCAGATTCATTTAAATGGAGAAACAAAAGTTTTTCATATAAAGATAAGCCCATGGATAGGTATACGGAGAGCTATAGCAAGTTTGAAGCTGAAGACAATTTGAAGTCTCCCGATGAAAGTTCTGAACCTGGATCAGGGAGAAGCACTTGTAGCAGTGATTTATTTGAAGATGCAGTTACTCCTCATACTTTTGCAAAGTCCATGCCCTTCCTTATGGATGAAACTCGTTTCATTTCTCCGGATTTGTATCAGTTCTTTGAGGCATCCCTTCCTAATATAGTGAAAGGTTGTCAATGGGTCCTTTTGTACAGGTAAACTTGACTTAATATTTGTCCACATCATCTGATTTTAATGAGGTCTTGCTGCACATTCGATAATTTACTGAATGAAGGGCAGTACGGCAAGACATGGTATATCGCTTCAGACACTTCTCCGGAGGAGTGTTTCTCTTAGCGGCCCTTGCCTATTGGTATGTGAGCCTTTTAGTGAAAACAACTAATTCGGACCAACTAATACCTTTTATTAAAACAACTAGTACCATTTAAAAATGCACTTGAGTTGCACGGTGTAACTGGTGCATAGAAGTATTTACCCGTGTCTTAATATTTACCAGCTATATGAAATCATTCGTCAAACTTTGTTCATTTGAAACTTTTACTTGCAGATTACTGGAGATAAACAGGGTGCTGTGTTTGGTGGATTACTCGATTGCCCCTTGAAACCAACTGCAAAAAGAAAATATCAAGTATGTTGTGTGCTTCTTCTAAACACTGCTATCTGGATGGAGTGCCATTTTTATTTTAAATAATTCAGATAGGCAGCTTGTTAACAAACTTATTTTACTACCTATTGGACAGGGTACGGTTCAAAGTTTCGTTTTCACAACCATATATGGTGAACCACGGCTATTTAGACCAACTGGTAAGCACATCACATGTACTATACCCTTATCCTTTTCATATTATAATCTCAAAGGGGTTTGAGCTTGTGCTGTGTTCTAAAGGGACCGATTTTTCAATATGTATGAATTGAGCTTGTGCTTAATGTTTTGGAATTCCAGTGCACACCAGTTCACAATTAAGAAATTGCTTTGAGTCTGTATCTTTCCATTGTACGTGGAGTATGTTGCCTATTAATATGTCGGCCAATTGTATACAAGAAGTCTTTTGAGGGTAACCGGGACCCACAAAAGATAAGAACTGCTGCTTAGAGCAAACCTCTTGGGATGAAATCTTGAATCACTAATTTACTGCAAATAAGAAATTTTTGAACATCTAGACATGTTTAAACTAAGGAAGTTGCAACAGTAGCTTTAAACTATGTAACTATCGGAAATTAAAGGTGATTTACAGTTTTTCATCATTATTACTTGAACAGGTGCCAACAGATACTTCTATATGTGCTTGAATGACTTGCTTGCTCTCGGTGGAGGTGCTAACTTTGCTTTAAGTATAAATGAAGATCTGTAAGTTCTTTCTCCACATAACTAAGTATCCATCTTTATAGTGTTTAAAGAATGTATGATTTATTTTTTGTCCAAAAAAAAAAAAAATGAATGTATGATTTATTTCCTCGAAAAAACAACAACTTTGATCTATGTTGTCTATTGTAGATTATCTGGAACCAGTGGACCGTGTGAAACATTTGGCAACACATGTTTAGCTCACGATAACGAGTTTGAATTAAAGGATGTTGAGGTACTTTGCTCCCCACCCTCCCCCGCGTTTGTAGTATATAGCCTTTTCTATTAAGTATATGTAATCGTGATTTTTGTTGTAGATTGGTTATTGGTTAATGAATACTTACACTTCCGTTCATGTTCTTCAAATTTGTGCTGGTTTTCTTACCATATTGTTGTTCTTATTCTTGTCTTTGCAGCTGTGGGGTTTTACACACGCATCTCATTGCCTTTAACTGAAGCAAAGGATTGTTTTGGTTTTACTTTATTGAATTTATTGAGGAACAAATTCTTTCATTTCTTTTCCTGTTGTTTCTACCTAATAGGTAGAAGAAGTTTACACATTTACAATTGCATATACCTTCTTCCATGGGTTTATTGAATTCAATGTATTATTTATCTAATTTATGTGATAAATAATCCATAATTTATTTATTAGTTTGACATCTCTTGCCTATAGAATCACACTCAAGCTGTTCATAATATTTGGAAGTGGTGAAATTTATAAAATGTGGTAATAATAATTTATTCTATTCTAGCTGCCAGTTTTATTCCTTGATTTCTCATTCTCTCAAAATTTATGCCGAGTCTATTCTTATAAATTAAAAGCCACTAATATTGAATTAATGACTCTCGGTTACAAAAAATAGGAATCAGTGACTCTAAGGTACAAATGTAATTTTTAGTGACTCTAAGGTACAAAAAAAATTGTACTTTGTTTGAAAAAAAAAATTAGACTTTAGACCGAGAGTCACAAAAAAAAAAATTTAATTGTTTTTTGCTCTCCCACTTTGTACCTTAGAGCTTTTTGCTCTCCCACTTTGTACCTTAGAGCTTTTTCCCCACTAATATTATTGGTTAAACTTTGGTCAAAAATCAATATTCTTATTACAATTCTGATTTTTCTAATTTCAGTAAGGTGTTTCGTATAACATATTCACAAGATATATGGACCGTGCCTGCAAAATTTTACAATAAATCTATAGTAAATTTCGGATAAAATAATTTAAACAACAAGAATGTAGAGAGAAAAATGAAAGTTGCAATAGAAATAATAGAAATATTAGTCAAGAACTAAGTTGCTTTATGTAAGAGGCTTGCTTATCCTCAACAAAATTCTTTATGGTCGACGCTTCGCCTTGTAAAACCACCCTGCCGTCTTCCATGTATACAGCACCATCTGCGTACTCCAGTTCTTCCAAACGATGAGTTACCCATAATGCTGTAGTTCCTTCGCAACTAGCCAAACAGTTTTTAACTGCTCGTATAACCCCAACCTAGCACAGAGTAGCAATCAATGTTGCTCAAAATGATTTTACACAATATTGGTAAGTAAGGATGTGTTTGCAAACTCTGTTTAGAACTATATAAAATGGGGCATAATCACTTATTTTTAAAAGCTTTTTTTCACAGTTTTTTTAAAATAAGTGACTCTAGTTGTGTTTACAAACACACCCTTACAACTTCTAGAATACTTTTTTCCAAAAGCTACCCTCGTAGCTTTTGGGAAAAAGTGATTCTACCACAATGTAGAGATGGCAAACACCACCAACAAAAAGTAACCAAACATATCCTGAACTTCTTGCATATTATCATTCTCCAAGAACAACAAAAGAAAAAGTGGACGGTAAATATCATACCTGGTCGTCTTCATCCAAGAATGATGTGAGTTCATCAAGTAATAAAACTTTGCATGCTTCTGCTAAAGCCCCAGCTATAGCAACCCTTTGTTTCTGACCATCACTAAGGGTCTGAACTGGTCTCTACAGGGATAAAAGCAACGGTTAAGCATGAAGAATCATTGAGTTCATAAAATCTGAAAATATTTTATACGTCTTTTAACATACTCGCAAATATTCATACATGCCTACAGCATCCAAGGCTTTAGCCACTCTGGACTTTATTTCAGCAGTGGCTATTTTATATTTGCCTAGGCCAAATGCAACATCCGCTTCTACTGTGGGCATAACTACCTGCAAACGAAAAAATCAGATAACCAAAAGCTGGAAGACATTTTCCTTTCACCACCTTAAATTTGGAATATTACTTCATTTACAAAAAGTTGACTGATACAAACAATTAAACAGTTTCTTGGGAGTAAATTGCAAAATTGGTCCAGAATCTATTTTGGTGTTGGCAATTTAGTCATGTACCAATCATTTTTTCCAATTAGGTCCCATAATTTTAAAAAATGATGCAATTTTTGTCCTATATTGATTATTTTTGGTTTAGGATGATAATTAATTTGTGGAGTAATTTTTTTAATCAAAATAAAAATGATTGAATCTCATTATGCCACATAAGCGACGTCAAGTCATTAGTCAGGTTGCTAAATGGAATTTTGGCAAAAAATCATGCAATCTTTTGTCAATATAGGACTAAGATTGCATCAACAAAAGTTACCAAAATCGCCAACACCCAATAAGATACGGGACCAATTTTTCAATTTACTCGTTTTCTTGGCATTAACACAACATAAATGGAACAATAAACCCCACAAATCTCTTAAAAGTTTTAACTCTTATGTGCATTCTAAACTCAAAACTCACTTTACAATCTGCCCCTTGTCTGAATCTGTCTTTCAGCTTTTGATTTTGTGCCATTCACTAATTGGGGAAATTGCAATCTCATTTGATGCAAGTATTTTGATAACACCCTATTTTCAGTTTTGCAGATGTGTCAACTCTACTCAATTAACCAATTTTGTGGAATTATTCAGCTCATAAACAATCATACGATCAGCCAAAAAAAACCATCTTCACCTTTTTTCTGATTTCTATCAATTCGACAGCTACAAAGCATACATGAATAGGCACTCTAGAAGTGTTTTTCACCTTCACAGATTTTTAATAAAGAAGTCAAATTCACCACCTACGGCCTACCTATTACTAGTTTGATGACAGACATCTTTCCATACGTACGATACAACTATATGACTGCTGCAAGCCACAAGCTAGCAAAATATCACCTCCACAGTAACTATACAACACATTTGTGGAATAAAAGTACTCCCATTAACTATTAGCTTAGCAATTATTGTCGTCATTGCTTACCTAAAACAAAATCTACCCTAGCAAATTACAAACATATGGTGAAATTCGAAATGATCCTACACATTATCAGTCATCCTAAAGTTAAAAAATATAAGCACAGACTAGAATTTGCACTTCATAGTAATCCCACCTGATGATCAGGATTCTGAAACACAAAACTCCTAGGCTTCTTCACATGCAGATATCCAACACTTGGGTTCAACGGACCACCCAAAATCTGCACAATTGCATAAAAATTAATTAAACAAATCCATTTTTCAACAAATACCAACTCTGAAGCAGCGATATATAGAACAAGACACTAGGCCAAAATCCATACATTTTCATAGGCACAAGGGCAAAGAAACACAATAACCGATGCCAAACATTGCACTCTACTTGAGAATTGAGAACTTTTAATTTGAAGTGTCAATTGTTAATTTGAAGTGTCAATTTTAAGGGGGAAAAGGGGGTAAATGGAAATTGCATATGTAAAATGATGTGTACTTTTAGGAGTGTAGATTTTCCACAGCCATTGGGGCCGAGAAGCATCCAGAGTTGCCCGGACGGAATGCTGAGAGAGCAATCGTTGAGAATTGGGACAAATTTTCCTTGCCGATTTCTGATTGAATAGCTGAGGTTCCGGCATTCAATTGATAAATTATCTGAAACTTTGATTGTGGCGGCGGCGCAATCGTTTCCGGTGGGGTGAGACCGGAGAAGTGGGAGTTGCACCGCCTCCGGGGCGCGAACCACGGCTGTGGGAGTCATTCTGTCACTAGATTATGCAAGCGTAGCGAAATTTTACAATTTTATAATGTCAACCAATTTATTTGTATATTTAATAAAGAACGTCAATAATTTATTCATTAATATTTTTTTTTGACAAAATTTATTTATTAATATCACTACAACTTACTCCACAATTAAAATAAAATAAACAGGGTAAAGGTGAAATTAGCACTTATTACTACATATCCAATCTCACAAGACATATTTATCAAGCCTTTTTTATTATTTTGTCAATTGGATCGACCCTTCAAAAGAAAAGAAATATACTCACTACAAAAAAAATTATACACAAGTGCATTTTCAAAAACATACAACTTGTATTTAATAAAATATGCAAATAAAAATAACTTGCATGTTTTGAAAATATACTTGAATTGCATAGTACACTTGGTGTACAAGAGACTCATCCCTATTCCTAAATCAATTTATTATAGTTTTGATGGGATTAAATTTTTTGTAGTCCAACAACTTTACATCGTTTAAAAATTTGTCCCAATTGTTTTGACTTTTTGATTTTGATCCTGTAAGTTTTCAATTTTTTTTTTAAATTGGTCATTTAACCAACAGACTGCCAAGCAGGTAATTAACACATGTGTAATTATTTTATTTTTTTTCCTTTAATTTCGAAGAGCTACTTGAATTTTTCTAATCCTAATAATTTTGGTCGGATTTTGAGTCTGGTCTAAAAAAAAATTCTATATTAAAATAAAAAGCTAATCTGGTCAATTTACTTGGCCTAAATTGATTGAAAAATAAAAAAATAAACCAAAATACACAGAAAACCACTAATTCTCCCTAAAAAAATACATAGAAAAATCCTGACCCAAAATTATTAAGATTAAAAAAGTCTAGGCGGCATTTCGAAGTTAAAAAAAAATAATGAAATAATTACATATGTGATTATTACCTGTTTAGTGACCTGCTACAACAGGTTAAAGAACCAATTTCAAAATTTTTGATAATTTACGAACAAAATCAAAAAGTCAAAACAATCAGGACCAATTTCAAAACGAAGCAAAGTTACTAGACTACACAAAACTTAATCCCAATTTTAATTATACATGCATTTAGTTACATATACTAAATACTTTTTCAAGATGCACAAGCACATTTGGCTTTGTGATAAAGATAAAAAAAATTGTTCTTTCTGAAGCCGGAAAGCCCGGAATGATGGTTGAATAACAATTGTTTGGTATTTGTTATATGAGGCGACAATAATCAAATTGTTTTTTTGTAAACTGGGAGAAAGAGTCTGAACACGGATGGAATCATGGAGCGAGGAGATATGCGACATCATTTACAATGAAAATAAACTTTATGTCGTTGATGCTACACTATTGTGATTACAACGATATTCTTTCTGGTTAAAATAACAGGCAAATCCCATGTTATTTCGTAGTATACACGGTATCTACCGTTTATTTTAGAATCTTTAAGCTGGAGCTGAAGAGGATAGTTATCGTGAGGTGTATAGCCTCGGGGACGACAATTGTGTCTTTGTCGGACTGAACTCATCCAGTGTGTGCTAAATGCACCACGTGGAAGCGTGTGCAACAAAAAAAACACTATATATTTCTCAAACACAACGTACATGATATTCTTGTTTCTTGAAGGAAGTTTATATATCAAAACAAATGTGTATTATTATTATTAAAACCATTAATCAGAATTAAGTATATGTAAAGCTTATATATCAGAAATATTGTATGTGTATTATTATTATAAAAACCTTTAATCAAATTAAGTACATGTATAATATATGTATGCATGCAAATGAGAGAACTCGTATTAGTGTATTAGTTTTTTTTAATATGTTATAGTATCCACTAATACTGTCTCAGTTCCAAACTCAATTAAATATTATTATAAATGGTAATAAAAAAAAATCTCTTTTATTTATACCCCAAACACCCAATGCAATTATTTTTTCAACATTAAAGTAAATTTTATCTCATTTAATTTACATAATGTCTCTACTTTACCATTTCACCCCAATCTTTTTTTCTCAAAATCCTTGTAAATGCAATCAAACTATGGAATGGAGAGTGTAATATACAACACATCTTCTTTACCACGTGTTAAAAGGAGTGTGATAATAGAATATTATTATCTTTTGTAGTGACATGTTATTCTTACATGTTTTAATAGATGCTATAAACCAATTTTTTGTTGAATTGATTTTCAATATAATATTATATAATTAAAAAAGTGAATAAAGAGTTAAATAAAGAAAAGAACTCAATACTTATTTACAATTTTTGGATTTCATATAAGCATCCCTCAATTAGTTATTCTAACTTACCCCCACAATTGACAATGAATATAGTTTTTATCTAAAGGTCATATGAAATTCTCTAGTAATGATTTTATATACTTTTTTGAAAATTTTTCTGGAATTCTCTATATTTACTTTTAGAGAGTTGACCACTATAAAAAAATTTGACTTTTAGTTATAATTATTTTCGTAATTATAGCTTCTTTAGCTAGCTAAAAGTCTTTAATGTCAAATCTTCAATAAGAGAATCATGTCATTAAAAATTATTTTTTATCATTAATTTTTTTAACTAAATAAATTATAATGATAAAGTTTTGATCATTAAATGTCAATTCTCTTGTTGTGAATGTGAAGAATATTATATGTGCTTTCATGCGATGGAGAGTAGGATACAAGGTTTTGACTATAGATGATGCATGGTGCCATTATTTTTAAATCAGTGTATATTGATTGTCGACCACATTTTACGGGTATGAGTTGGGGCAAGTGGATCTTGGCTACGTTCCTCCTAAACAATCAACCTAAGTATACGGGCAATTCATATTTCATACTAATTTTGCAGCCACCGAAGGCGCTCAAGAATTTATGAGCTCTACACGGACACTATCGTCGAAGCAGGACCAATTTTTGCACGTGACCCACACGTGTTAATTTTGGCTGCTTTTTAAATTTTCGAGGGAAATGACCAATTCTGATAAAAAAAGGCCCACAACTAATTAATTAAAAAATTAAATAACCAAACTTGAATTCGTAAAAGTTACGGGAGCATTTGTGACGGTACAAGAAAATTACTCGCAAGCATGTATCAGCAACCAAAAAAAAAACACTCCCAACTTTTGTCTTTTACAAAGAAGACAATATAGAGACGATTTCCACCATTTTTGTCTTCCGAAATTCCATCCTCATATCTTTAACACATTTAACCTCTTTCCAACTTATATTTATAGAATCACCACCTCAACTTCAATCCTCTCTTCATTCCTTACTATATCTCCAATCCCTTCGCACACTCGCATCACAACCAACGTGTTCACGTCATCTTTCCCAACTTGGTTACAGGCCGTCATTTCTATATAATGCGGATAGATTTGTAGTTGTGCACCCTGTTTAATGATATCCGAACCTCTTTGTTCCCACCACTACCCCTGTACTCATTTTCTGATGCTCTGTTTTTTAGCCTTGCGGAGAAGAAGAAATCCAAATTTAGCCTTCGATTACCTCGCGCATTCATGATCAAGTTTTCGATTTCTTCCTCTTGTTTTGCACTTGGTAATGAATTGTTGTGACGAAAGTGCAATTCAACGCTAGTCCATAAGACGTGCCCCAACACTCTGACACACTCCTCAATGGAATTGGAAGCCTTGTCGATTGGCTCATTCACACAGTCTTGCATTTTGAGTGTATGCACAAAGTGCCACTATTGTGCATGCACACTATTATATTTATGCATGTCAAGTGTGATCACTTCAAAATCAATTATTATTTTTTAGTAAATATTCTATGGCGTCTACACACATATTTAATTATAGGCTTAATGGCACTAACTCCTTCAAATTATTCGCAATTTTGCAACTAAACTACTGAATTATGTGCAATTATCAAATTTTGACACTTAAATCACTAGTTAATATTTTTTTCCCGCGAAGTGATATTTATGTTAAAATAAATTAAATTATATTGAAAATTTTAGTGCATTTTTAGTGATAGTTTGGTGGGTTTAGTGCAATTTTCAATATAATTAGATTTGTTTGGACAAAAATGCCCCTAAACCGGTAAAAGAATTTAGTATAGTGATTTATGTGCTAAAATTTAATAATTTATATATAATCCTGCATAAAAACATAGTTGGATGGTTTAGATGCAAAATCATTAATAGTTTGGAGGGGTTAGAGCAAGTAGAACTTATTTATAATGTTTTAATTATAATCACATTAATATTTTTCTCATACTATATCAACGACATGTTGACCACCAGACAATGCATATTGTAGGGAGTGGGTCTCGTGTGCATCTAGGTGCACCGTGCATTCATAGTGCATTTTAAAACTGTGCAATTTGTTATACTGAAAGATGTAACTATTAATATAAAAAAAGTTGCATGTTTCAGGATACACAAGTTGCATGCACTTAGATGCTTACAAGACTCAAGTCTATTGCAGCAATTTACGCTACAGAGAAATGGAAAGAAGGAAAAATCCATGATGAAACGACATTGTCTCATACTGACTCGGTTTTACTGATGAAGCTTAAAAAGGTATTCCCTCCCCATATCAAGAAAGACGAATCCAAATGGATAAAAAAGAGCCCCAGTTGAAATGAGTATGCAACCATAAACCAACATTTATGTAAAATCTTACTCCATATTTACTAGTCTTAGAAGCACGGTCTTCTATTCTCTCTGATTCATCCTCCAAATAAATTCATACAAGACGAAACTCACCGCCTTCATATAAATACAATACTTAAATAAGCTCTAGTGACAACAGAAACAAAAATTTTAAAAAATTATCTTCACGTTGATTAATGAATTTAAATTGAATGAAAGCATCAGATCTGATCAGATAAAATCGAACTAATGCCTATATTTTTACAAATCAAGGAAACCCACCACACATAAGAGCTCGTTTTTTGTGTTTCTCAATTCTATCAATGCATACACATCAACTGAAGTAGTGGTGATCCTTCCCATAAAAAAATAACTACGTTTACCTTGTTCTCTCCTCTCCTCTCTTCTTTCAGCTACAAGATAGAAACGTTAAAAAAATAAAATCACGAGAGATAGAAATATACAACTCATAGCAACCAAATCCATATGGCATGCCTCATTTTTCAATGCCCTGTTGGAGATACTGAATCAAATCGTAGCCAGCAGTTGTCCACTTATTGTAGGCATCGGTGCATATTCGAATCATGTAATTAGCTGCTTCACGTTCGCTCATTTCTGGATGAAATCTCTTCCGAAGATTTCCAATAGGGTCACCCCGACTGAAGCAAGGCAATCCACTATCCAGCATCATTGCCACTGTGCTTAAGATACCATCCATATAGCGACGTGCTGCAAGGTAACCCTTCACACACAAGCTGCACAAGAGAAATACTTAGAACACATGCATACGGTGTAAATAGGTCAAACCTCGAGGGTGTTTTTGTAATTTGCCCTGGAAATAATTACATAGGCCAGAAGAGAACATCCTAGCTTACCTTACGAATTGGTACCATGTGTCACTTTTCATCACCCCAGATGGATCAAGTAACTGAGTCATCTCATGACTAAGTTTGAAGTGGGCACTTTCAAACCGCATATTTCCACCAGGTGAAGTTTCCAAAATAAAACCAAAATCAATATGAACAAGCCTGCCTACACTGCATTCACAAAGAATTGAATAGGCTTAAATTTAATGAGATCTAATTAAATCAATTTATTAGATGCAAATAATAAGTACATTGTTGCTTTATGGTCTTATGCACCAATTTATTAAATGGCTTACCTGTCAAACAAAAGATTCCCATTATGTCTATCCTTTGGTTGAAGCAAGAGACTAGCAACTGCATATCCGGCACTACTAACGAGGAAATTCTCACGAGCAGTTTCAAAGCTGGGCGAACCAACTGGCCCAAAGTCCTGTTGAAATATCTCATATAGGCCACCATCCGTGGTCTCACCCATCTGACTCCTGCTTCGTGAATTGGGCACAACCTGTCAAGCAGAAACGGTGACTAGATTTGAGGTTGGAAAATTAATGGTAAAACTGCCCGTCAATTTAAGAATATTGATACAATTGTAAGAGCGTTCTTTAGAGATCTGAGCAAACAGCTAATTTAACAATATAGGTATTTATACAGCATCCTATATCAAAATTCTTAATTCTCCAGGAATCTATCTACATTCACCTTGTCAAATTCACTTAGAAGACTATTACATGTACTGAACACCAATACACATATATCAAAATGTAACTCAACAACTAAAGTCCAGTTGTCCTTGCCAGGAAGACTGTTTTAATTGCGTCATGACACCATCTATACTATTGCAAAATTACTCAGATGGCACTTCTGAATAATCTTATGATAAATGGCCTCATGACACCCTCCGCTATAAATTATAGTTTTATAATTGTGGAAAGTTGGTATATGCATTAATCAATAAATACAACCGCCAATTCACTTGCTTCTTAATACCCGTGTAAGCATTATACTTTGGGAACAATCATTGGCAAGGTAATCAACTATTATATTTTTTAATTTGGTTTGGCAGAAACATGTTTATAGATTGGAAATAGTAGCTCTGGATGAATGAAGAAAGAATGGAAAAGCTGAGGAGTATTATTTAATTACCTATCATTATTTTTCTATTTGCGAATCGTCTAAACTTTACTGCATAATACATGTCATTCTGAGACACAAGTTACCTCGTTTTTCCATCAACAGTTTATTTTGCATGTTTGGACATATTTTTTAGTTCTGCAATATAGACTTATATTTATATAGCATAGCTGAAAGATCTCTGAACTCATTTTGTGAATAAATATATTTGAATGATGAGATGGTACAATAGCACAAATGTCCATGTTTGGCATCAAAGAATACCAAGACAATTGACATATAACAACATGCACAGGGGCTTAGGTTTGAATATGTGTCACAGAAGGTCAAATCGTGAAAATTAAACAGTGAAGTTCAGGTACATTCATTTTTGCGGAAAAAGTCAATCATAAAGGGTTAGTTTAATACTCCATCTGTCCCACAAAAATAGGCTTTCATTCTATTTTCATCCGTCCAACAAAGATAGACTTGTTACTATATTTAAGATATCAGTAAATTTAAATTTCCATCTTTTGCCCCTATTTAATGTATCTTGTTTTTTATTACTAGTAATTGTCTTGGGAAACAAGTAGACATAAGGGCAAAATGAAAAAAACAAAGCAAATATTTAATGTACTAACTATAATAACTTCATTTCATAAACTGTGTGAAAAAACCTGTAAGCTTATCTTTGTGGGACGGAGTAATAAACATGGACATACCTCAATAATTCCTCTCTCTGGACCAGTTGGAAGTACTCCGTAAGGAAACACATATAGACTAAGCCCAACGGCTGCAAAAATGTCCTTTAACAGTGAAATAACTTGCAAAGCAAGAACGTCTTGCCGGCAGTCATCTCCAACCTATAGGCATACACAGCTCCATCAGGCTATGAATCATATACATTTGACGAGTATGCTATAATGAAAATATTGAATGATAACTTCTTATCAATATTTATCAGCATGATTAAATGTTTCTAGTTCCTACAAACTCCTAGTTGGCATCCGTCTTAATATGTTAACCAATTGTCAAAGTTCAAGAGATAAACTTATAAACGTTCTGTCTTCAAATCCTGTAGATACATCAACCATAAAAAGAACTGAACAATATAGTTGACATTTTTTCTTACAGACTTTACAAAAGCTGGGGATGATATGGGAACAAGTAGAAGCCTCATCTACTAACTTAGGCAGCACTTCTAAATTTTCTTTTCTTTGTTCTTTGAGAACCAGGTAACTCCGCTGGTAACAACCTTATCTGAAGAATAAATTATATACCTTGAAAATACAAGCTTGGGGCTTAATATCATTGTGATCCCCATCCCGATCTATCACATTGAATGTGATCATTATAGGAACTTTTGCAGCTGACTGTAAAGGGATTCCACTATCAACCTGAATACCCCTAACAAGTTTACTGGGAGCAGTAGGTAGGTACAGGTTATCTCCATCCACTTGTATTTTCTCCAACTCTCTATTCACATAAAAGGGAAAAGTATCTCTTAAAAATGGTTAAATTGAGATTAGAATACAAATATAACTATATAAAAGGCAAGCAAGTCAAAACTTCTAAAGAACTACCACAAAGTGATACCTTCTTATGCCAGCCCGTCTTTCCTCCTTTGGAAGGGGGTAGAGGACGCCTGATATAGATGTAACTTTGTCAAAGAAATCAAATTCTCTTTGAAACACTTCAAGTGCTTTAGGATTGAAACCATCAATAATTCGTTGTCTGACAAGTGGAAGTAGTGCTTGAAATGCACTATTCTGCAAACAAGAAACTGGGATGAATTAATATGCGTAACAGAAGACTTAACAGTAAACAGATCAAGTCACACCAAAATAGAGATTATGACATGAAAAACATATATTTAAAATCATGGCATGGGAAACTCTCAATGAACAATGTTGATATGTGAATGTGGTTACAGGGATTAAATCAGCTGAATAGAATTGCCAACCAGACTTCCATGAGAAAGCTCAAAAATATAGATTGACAATCAACAAGGACAAATAAATTATCTGCAGATAATAAATATATGTGTGCTAAGATAAGCCAATACAATCTACAAAAGTGTGCTAAGATAACAAAAATACATTTTAACTTCAAAAATATCGAAAGAAAAAGGGGAAACGTTAAAATAACATGCAGAAACATTTTATGTTGCAAAACAATTAGCATGTATCAGTAAAATAAGCACATAACCAATAGGAAAAATGTATGCAATAATGAAAAGGTGAATTTAAGTCTCTCTGCATCTAAAGAAGAATACCGTGGGAGCCGGTGCCTCCTTCCCTGCCGGCTCAGGAACACAAGTCTCACCCTGCAAAACACAAGCTTTTTCTATGAATAGTTTAAAATATCCGCACACTGCATAACAAGCAGTACTTCTTCAAAATCAATTACTCATTTAAGCTAAAGTTTTTTTCACCTGTAAATGCCATATTAAAATATGGGCAAAAA
Source organism: Stenogyne calaminthoides (assembly GCA_037126765.1). NCBI lineage: Eukaryota > Viridiplantae > Streptophyta > Magnoliopsida > Lamiales > Lamiaceae > Stenogyne > Stenogyne calaminthoides. The sequence continues at coordinate 32,902,386 of JBBCBC010000023.1, read as the reverse complement.
TATCACTTCTTTGTGTAGCTCTAAGCAAGTATCCCTCAACCAACTTCTGCAAATGGGTATAGGCCATCATGTAAAGAGAAATCCATTATTATATCCAATGCAGAATCAAAACAAACTCAAACATATTAAACTGCATATTTAGGAGCTGTGGTCCACATTAATCTCAAACCACAGCGCAAAGAAATATATGACTAAACTATTTTATCAATTGAGTTCAAGTTACAATAAGACAGACGTTTTTAGGTCGAAATATCTTCTTTTTTTTCAATGCTACTAAAATCATAATCAATCAAGAACCTACCCCTTCATCATATCTTAGCGCCTGTACCAGCTGAGGCATGAAGAACGTCACACTCTCAGGAGGATAAGATTCCAACACCCTGAGAACATAAGCCATTACTCGAGGATGACCCTTATATGCAGGAGTAAGGAACTCTAAAGCTTGCGTAATTGAACAAGCTGCCCAGTGTGGCAATTGTTGCAGAAGTGTAGAGTTCTCATCCACAGCTTTCGGTGTGACAAAATAAGGCAAAGCTTCAGGGATATTGCGGATTTCCGATATATGTGACTGAAAGGAAGATAAAAGCATAAGCCAAAAGTAGTTCAAAACGTATAATAAACATAGGGAGAAATAAAAAGCAACCAAGATACAATGTTTCAACACAGAAGGCCTTGTCTACGCTTGTTCAGTTTATAAATTACCACTCAGATGTCTAAATTAGAGTTTCACATGCTGGAAACACAAAATCTGCACAAATTTTTATGTCAAGCATTTCTCATCCAGCATTTTTTATGTCGAAGTTTACTTTCATCATGAAAATTTCAATAGCTTGCAAAATTCTCTCATTTTAACTCAGAAAACATCAATCAACATACTTGAACTAGGTGGGTGGTTTCGGCCTTCAGGGCTGAATTTGCGGGAAATCTTGCAGCCAAAGATAGAGCAATTCGAGGATCAACAGAAAAGGCAGTCCTTGAAAACTCAATCCATTTGTCAGAGCTAATTTTCAGACGAGAACTGTTTTCCCTGTATATGATATTAGTCAGGAAGATAATCATACAGGCTACTACCACTGAATTACAGGAAAACAACAGTAATTGAGATAATTTGTAAAGTCAGTAATCAGTAATTGAGATAGTTTGTAAAGTCAGTAATAATTACTTTGATCCAACTGGTTGAGCCCAAACCTCAAGTCTTTCTGCTTCCTGCTGGCAAAACATTACCAATAACTGCCTTCTTTTCTCTCGTCCAACAGCATAGTTGTCCAGCTGACCCCAGACAGGATGGTACTGATCCTTCTGCTGAACAGAACAATTGCTACAAAGCGTCATGTTTGCGTTTCGTATAAAACAATTTTCTGTCATAAGATGTTAGGATAGCATAGATACTTAACATCTCAAAATCTCCTTTATGATTATCTTACATTTTCATGCACAGAGCTGCCATTTTCGAGCCCCCGTGTTTTCTGGTCAATCTGGGGTGCGTCCACCTTCTCATTTAAAAGATGGAGGACAAAAACGGAAAGAGATTGAGCTTCACTCTGAGCAAAATATTTGTTATTCAAATCATACCACTCAGGAGGATGAGCAAACCACCCTAAGGAAGCTCTGTTTTTACCGAAAAGGAACCACACCACCAGATTAGTCAGATCAGAAGGTGCAAGAAAGTAACAACAATAAAAAGAGAAATAGAGCTCAAGACAAAAGCAATTCTGGGCAAAGAAGTGGTGATCAGAAAAGTAAAGAGTACAAAGAATTCACTTCAATGACTACATCATTCAACTGAGTTGAGCACAATACACGCATGAGCGTTGATCTCAATATAGGTAGCAGCTTCTTGAACACAGATGTCAGTTAAAACAGCCTATATTCTAACATTTTTATTTGCAAGTGATATAACATGTTTAAGAAGTAACAAACTCAAATGCCTAATATAAAATGTTCCTCTTGAAAATCCACTAAAAAATATCATGGGTACCTGACTTAATTGTCAACTTTACCATAATAGTTCTGATAATACGGAAATTCATTAATTCCTCCATTTAAACAAAGCTTTGGGGCAAAGATGTCTTATCCCTAAAATAATAAATTATAAATGGAACACTATAAATACAAATGTATTCTTTTAATATTAACAATGCAATGAAACATAGATAATGAAGTGTAGATGATAATTAAATGATCTCCTCACTAAAAGCCATACCTATATATCCTATCCTCTAGCAACTGAAGCCCAGATTTGAAGTACTGAAGGTTCCCCTGTGTTTGGCATGAACAAAATTTCAGGCCAAAAAGCATAAGGGTGAAGAAAGTTCCAGTGGCAGCTGGATGCCGTGAAAAGTTCCAGGGGAGTTTTGTTGTTCCTTGTAACATCCGACCAAGTAGCAAAAGCTGCTCAAGACTATCATACCGAACTACCTAAATGAAAAAGTTGCAAAGCAAACTGATCAACATGTATTCATATGTACTGTATTATTTCCTAGAATAAGAAGGTTGGTATAATCCACGAAAATTGGAAATAATATGCAAGCGATGAATTTCAAGCATCTTCAATAATATTTTTAGTAGAGAATCATAAAGTAGCATTTGGGATCAGAAAGAAAACTTGATGCAAAAGGCAGTAATGCTGAAGAACACCTATTAGTTAGAATATGTATGTGATGCTTACTTCAAACCGATCAATAAAAAATCCAAGCCACAGCCTATGAGCAAATATTTGTACAACCGGATCCTTTTCAGGCCGTTGCTCAGGTTCTCCAGCAACAAGTTGGGGCCTCAATTTTGCAGTTGGTCCAGAGCACTTTATATCAGATGCAAAAAGGCCTCGTTTTGTGTCAATTGTCCATAACCATGCATCTACAAGCTCAGCGAGGACTAGAGATCCCAACTGGGGAGCAGCAGAAACCAGCCATGTCCAGATATACACGCCAGTCTCCACCGCATCAAGTGTGGTTATGTAAGCTGGACACCAGCAAAGAAGGCGGAGAAGTCGCCAAAAGCTCTCAGGGTTTGATTTCGAATCTGAATCCTGAGAATAATATGTTATGTCATGTCAACAAAATAGAAAACTTCACTCAGTTGACCAGACAACAACATGTGGGGGGTGGGGGGGGGGGAGCAATTATCATACCAGATTCGAAAGAAGCAAAGCAGTTGCTTGAGAACAAGTTTCACGGAACAATGATTTGTCCACTTCACCCCCTTTCTCTGCAGTAGTTACAAACTGCTGAAGCAGCCTAACGAATTTTGCAAGAATTACCTCATTGAAAGTTTGGTTTGTGGGCAGCGAGGACTGTGCAGACCCTATATCCGGAAGGTCAAGATTGAGACCACCAGATTGATTGAGACCACCAATGCTGTCATATAACCTTCTCATGCCAGCAATTTCACCGGCATGGTTACACTTTGCAGTCGCACTGACCATACCCGTACCAAGAACCTCTAAATTGAAAGCATCAGTCAATTTCAAATTTCCTCCTGAGGCAGCAGCAGCAGCAGCCATAACTGCAGGAATATTTGCAGTTTTTGGACCATTCCAACAATCATTTTTACCCGTACCAATCCTTATTTCAGACAAAAGAGAAACCACATCAGCTGCAGGCTGTGTTCTCTGCCATGTATTAGCTTTGCAAAGATTTTCCTGAACAAGATAGATTTTATATAGTTGAGGGTGATATTGCACTTCATGAAACAGCATTAACATTCCATGCAAAATAATATTAGGCATCAAACATAACATGGTTCCTCCCAAAGAGAGATTCAAGCATAATTAGAAGACACTTCACCAAAGAACAGCCTAACCAACATCTGTTAGGTGTGTGCTGTGGGACAAATAAATTTAATATTTAACAAAACCACGGTGAGAACATTTGAGAGAGAGACAGAGAGAGATTTTGAAAACATGAAATAGGTACAAGAAAGATGCTAGGTGTTGCGACTACGAAAAAGAAAGAAAGAAAATAAACCTGAAGAAGTCCCTGACTGGTGCATGGAGCATGTGAAAGCGACACAATGATCCATTCACGAACAATCTTTTGGTACAGAGTGCGAACGTTGGCAACATAAGAAGGATCACTCACTACAGCAGAAGGTGGATCACTATGCATTGAGAGTAGCAGGGCATCCATACAAGATGAATTCCACAAGATCTGCAAGTCATGTAAACCATTCAAAGGAACTCTTGGAAGGTAAAGCTAGAAGATTAAAAGAAAAATTACATAAACATAGCACAAATTTACCTGAGTAAATCTCTCTCTAAGTTGAGTTAACAAACTAACAGATATATCGCGAACATGCTCATCCCTTTGCGACAAGTTTTTTATGAGGAAACAGGCATGGACAGAGAGAGTAGACTCTCTAACCTCAGCTGCTTGCCCAGTCTCAGATGCTCGATCCTCCTGCAGCAAGGTGCATGTACCATGATATTTTGGAAAAAAAAAAATCCCAAATAAAGTAACAGAACGCAGTAAAACATATTGAAAGAATGAAACAAACAGCGTTGATAATTTGCTCAGAACTGATAAATCACGTGGGCATGATATCAGCATAATTTGTTTCAAAAAATGTCCCCACCACATCTACTTCACATTGACTGTTAATATAAATATATTACATAAAACACACAAATCACACGAGATGTTCGTTTCTTAAAATATCCATCAATAGATCATGTCATGCTGCTGGACTTGCTTGTGATTTGCCCCAAAATGATTGAGGTGACAACGGTATAATATTGCCACTATCTTAAGTCTTGGCAATCAAAACTACAGCATTGTCAAAAATTTCAGGCAGAATAATGAAGTCTCTTCATTTAAAAATCACCAATGTATTGTGCCAAAAGGTACGGCTTACGCCAAGGCATTCATTCAGCTTATCAAAAACGTCAAATATCTCTAATAATATGCAAAATAATGACGCATTTGAAAAAATAAGTGACCAACAAATTAAAAAATAAATGTTTAAAATGAACAAATTATATACCACCAAAATATAGCCTCAAACTCTGTTTTCAAAATTGAAGTTTAATGGTCTCTCACAGCTTCTAGATACATATGGGCTATGGCACAGCATAATTCAAGTACCACGAGACAGACTATATGTATGAATAAATGCTTAAAATTTTCAATCTAAACATTATAGCCTAATACTTCGATATAAAACAAGACCAATGAGGAAAAGAATAGGAAACAAAGGCAGAATGTTTGCCTTCAGAATTCCAAAGGGAAAAAAAGAACATGGCCAAGCAGGGAACAACAGAGAATCTAACTGATCATAAGCAATAAAAGTACAGCATTAACATCACCTATTAGCAATTGTGCATGGAAAAATGACTAAGAAAGTAACTTATTGCTAAGGCAATAGAAGTGGCAAATCAGTGAACGGCAATAGTGACCACCAACATCACTTATTATCAGTACTTTGTGCATGAAACAATATCTAAGAAAAGTAACGTCAAAGCCAAAAAAAATTCTCTTTTGGGGGATTGCTTTACTGTAATGGTGCTATAGGAAGCTGTGTATATTTTGGGGGACTTACTATCCATCTCTTTATATTTAATTAATAATATTCAGTTTCTTTTCTATTTGTAGGAAGGTAACGTCAAAAAAGACAATAGGTTGTATGATCAACATCAATATTATCAGCAACAGAGCATGGGAAAATATCTAAGAACTATCAATATAAGAATTGAAGTGATACTGTGATACCAGCTGGCCTTCCTAATCACAACATAAATAAAGTGTATCCATGCAACTCTATCGTTCAAATTTAATTCATCTCCAAAGAGCTTTTAAATAGTGAAAATGCACAGCTGAAAACGAATACCACCTCAGTCCCAAAAAAGTAAGTTTTGATCAATTAATTAAAGGTACAACATTTTGTCAATTACCAATTCTCATTTATACGCCCTCCATCTATTTGTTGGTTTAACTTACTCAACCATATTTAAAATCTCAAGGACATTACAGAGTGGAACCCCCCTTTGTTTTGTGGGGTGGTGAAGGGGAGGGGCGGCAGAGGGTGTATAATAAAACAAGTGCACATCTGTAAACAAGAAAAAGAGAGATGGCAGAGGAGCAGACAGAATACCAGCCAACTTATTGCTGTTTCAAATGCCCTATGGACAATAGCAGTCAAACACTGGGAAACAGCCGGCATCAGATTAGGACTTCTTAGGTATTCAAAAGCACAGCTAAAAGCACTTCGAGAAGCAGTTGAATTTTGGCCTCCATTTAGAATACCACCATTGCTGCTAAATCGTATTATCTCCAGAAATGCTACAGCTAAAAGATATGTTGCTTTGACACCTGCAGAAGTCAAATATATGGTACCTTTCTTTTAGAATTGAAGCCACCCTCTAGATATATAAAAGAAAATAAGTGGCTAAGAGCTGACTTCTTGAATAATTGTCAAATATAGAACTGTTGTGACCTACTAAAAAACAGTTATACCTGAAATTGTAGTCATTGCAGACACCTCCACTCGTCCTCCTAAAGCAGCAGCAAGAGCAGTTCTTTGACTCACAGCAGCCTTTTCATTTCCACTGCCTCGTCGACTACCTGGGTTATGAAGAGCGTTGAGCTCCAACTCATCTTCAAGCCACTTCACAGAGCTCACAACCTTAAAATAGCATTTTTGCAATCAGCAATGAAAACTTACAGAAGTTAAATACAAGAAATACTGTTGACACAATATTGAAAATGATCGTAGGTGCACGGATAAAAAAGAAAATAAGGCCAGATCATTCAAATATTCTCCAGAACACCCAGCTTGATTCTGATGTTAAATGCAAGCTGAGAACTATTTGTACCATTAGATAGAAAATCTCATCTTAATCCTGACTACTTTTGTTTCATCACTAAATTAGAAAAAATACTAAAAGTCGAAAAAAAATAAAAGGTATTTGTCAATGAAGCAAGCTGAAGTTCAAATTTGTCTGCCCAAGGACATAATATGGTTCGTTTGGAGAAAACCACTGAACAAGCTAAGCAGACAACAAAAGGATGAATTAGAATCTCTTGTGGATAGATCATAGACATGACAATTTCATGGATGAAGGAACACATCCAGGGCCCTAGTTTCTTTGAGTTAAATACCTGGAACACTATGCATACTATATTTCAAGAGAGATGCAAAAAGAAGCACACAAGGTGTTCATACTTGAAAACGAAATTTCAAATCTAAAATATGGGTTTTTTATGTATTGGAATTTGAATATTTTGTAAGAAATTTGAGTATTTGTGGCGGGTAAACAATAAGAATATTCCAGGTAAGAAATACATACACATGTAGCACGCACGCACACATATATATTGCTGTATCTTTCAAAGCCAAATGAGCAAGTCCTACTATGGTCACAAAAGGACAAACAAAACGTGTGTAAAAGTTTTCCAGTTCAACTTACAAGTGGTGGGGTCCCTTGAGAAATCCGCTGGACAGCAGATGACCATAACGAATTCCACATGTATGGTCCACCCACAGCTTGAAGAGCTATGGTACCCACGCTGCCCACAGTATTGCTGCCCACACTATTAAGTGTAGTTGAAACTGACTTTGTTGTAGCCTGAGTTTTCTGTATTGGGGGTGCTAACCCAAACAGAGCAATATAGAACCACAAGTTCCGAAATAGCTTCAAGAGCGAAGGTTCCACATCTACAGTGGGATCGAAGTCTGAACATATTTCAGCCACTGCAGGAAGAAGGGGCCCAAGAAAATCTGCACCACTCCTGAAATATTGATTTAACTAGTAAGGAAGATACTTGGCACTTTCAGTTCAACATTACAAATGTAACAAATCAGCAATTGCAAACTTTACCTTCCGCTTTTCGACTCTGCAGCCAGGCCCACATCTGAGAACAGTGACAGCAAACGATGACGGTAATCTGAACGCAATTTACTACATGTAATATCTCTAGCAATCAACAAAAAACCTGCAGGTAAAGTCTAGAGGTAATTTAACCAGTGAGCATCCATTTAAAATAATAATAATAATGAAGAAAGAGAAAACGAAATCTGCTCATAAATTGTGCTGCCAAGTATTGAATGCAAAAACGAAACATACCTCAATGCGTTCTGTTGTGGCTTCAGGTACCTGGGTTTTACTCTCGGCAGAGTCAACACTTGAGAGTTTGCCCAAGTAACTCCGAGTCATCAGAACCACAGCTTCACGGTAAGACTTCTCAAAACCTAAACTCGCCAGGCGAGAAACAGCATCAAGAAGCTGCAGTAACTCAACAAAAGTAGGTTGTGAAAATTGTGCAAGATAAAATCTATAGCATACAAACAAAAACAAAAGGAGCTTCTGGCGAGATGATGCAAGACCAATTCTTTCTTTAATCTTTCTGAGAAATGGCAAAGCAAGAAGCTTAAAAGACAAAATTAGCAAAAGGATTATTAATAAGAGATTGGAACATACTCGGAGCCTTAATAAGCCTGGGGTTGATGCATCCCCCTCTTCTAAACTCTCAATAAATAGGGGTAATATCATGTCAACAACTTCAGGCTTCTTAATAGAAACATTAAGCTCAGCTAACAAATGTATGACGTTCAGCTGAGTTGGTGGAGCTGCCTGCTTCTCTTTTCCATCCTGAAAAACACACAGCAGCAGGTATAAACAGTAGAATTAGAATTGCTGAAGTATTAAAGCGTGTACCTAGGTGTGTAAAAATCGGCTCAAAATAATTGTCCTGGGGAACATTGAATTGAACACTTCGCAGTTTAGCAAACAATTAAACGTTGCTTTATTGTTAGACCTCCAATAATCCATATGAAAACAGCATATAAATTTCAATTAACTCGACAATCTACATCACTTTGCATGAGTAAATGTATAAACACCTAATAGTACAGCTATACCCTAATGTTGTGTTTGGATTGAAAGAATTGAGGTGGATTTGAAATCCATAAATGTTATTTGGATAATTGGACGGATGGATTTTGTGGAATGGATTTGTAATCCATCACTATCATGCTGACCTTTTTTTTCAGTTAATTGAATGGTTATGAAATCACGTGTTTAAAATCCTTGAATTTTAAATCCTTCAATCTAATACAACCAAAGAGTGAGTAAAATCAGAAACTAAATTTTGATGAATATGATGCCTCTTAATGGCCCAATAAGCTATTACCAAGTTGTGGATTGGATAGATTCGCAATCCACTGATGTTGCTTGGATGGAAGGGCGTGTGTGGAATTGATTTGAAATCCATCACTATCATTTTGAAGTAACTTTTGCGTAAGAATTGGAAATCCACTCTATTTTTTGTCGATTTGAACCATTCATATCAAATCCCTCAATCCAAAAAGCAACCTAAAAGTTAGTTAAGTAGGAAGCTATATTTCAAATGAATATGATGCATCATAATACCCTAGAAAGCTCTTTTCTTCCATATCTATCAAGCATTTACTACCTAGAGAATATGAAAGATATTAATTGCTAGCGATATCGATCATCATCCATGTAGCAACAGACAATGTAAAAGCATCCCCTCTTAACATCCTGATAGCATTCCTCATTATAAGCATTCATAGAGCATTCATAGTGAATAGTCAACTCCAAATTGATCCATACATCATGATTAGATTTCTTAACATCCTTCAGATCAATTATCAAAAAATTGGGGGTAATTCAGATGAAACAATCTTATGCAAAAGTCAAATTCAACTTCAAGTGTTACAAACAAAGTGCCATTCTTCAACTCAAAGAAAATCTATTGTAACAAACTGAGGTGAAAAGAGAATAAATCTATAAAATCATGACTAACTTAGCAAATTTGAAAAAAATAAATTAAAACGTGATAATGACATCTGACTAAAGATTGTGCAAGTGAGCAGTGGTTTACTGCTTTTAGAGAAGATTGGAGACCTTTCTCAGAGAAACATGTCAATGGATGAAGATGTGTTAATGGAAAGAGTAGTGATGATGAGGGTGGCCACAAACAAATAGAACATAGAAATAATTAATTACGGCTAGAGTTACAAGTTAGAAAACATATTAAGCACACTAACCTCTTCCTCATAATCATTTCGTTCACGAATACTAGTTGCTAAGCCCATGATAAACGTGTCCAGGGGAGACTGGTCTTTAGCCCATCCAAATTCAATTATCTCACAGCATGTTTTCAAGACACTTCCGAACATGGATCCTTCACTTCCTCCTGAAGCGTCGGCCTGTTAAAAAGCAATCACATGAAAAGACGAAATTATGAAACTCACCAACCGTTAAGGAGCATCAATCTCAACAAAGGCTGAATGTACCTGAGTACAAGTAGCCACCACAAGGGGTTTAAAACGAATGAGCAGAACCCGGAGGAGCTGACCACCACGAATAGCAGCTGCTTGGCAAATTCCAGAAAGCAAACAACCAAAAAGCTCTTCACAAGCTCTTAATTTCCGCCACACAGAGAATAAGCATGCCTCCGCTGACTCAATTAGCAATGCAAGAGCTCCATGCAACAACCTCTTTGATGACTTCCCTTCTGTGTCGAGAGACGCCATAGTCTTAATTTGCAACCTGGCAGCAGCTTGATACACTGAAAGCTTTTTGTGGATCCTAACTTTCAGCAATTGCCCTTGCTCCGACCAATCACGCTTCCGTATCTGTCCTTGCAATAAAACAACATATGAATAATGGTATACTCTTTGTTGAATTAAGCAGATATTTTGCACTTTCCAAAATTCCCATATAACCACCAATGGACAATTTTTCAAAGTTCATATATTAATGTATTTACCTTTAGAAAAGCAAGCATACTCCGCAGTTGTCCCTTTGCTATTTCTCTCACTTGCTCCATAAGCTGTGGATCAATTGCCACCTTACTGTATATGTGTCCAATCAACATGAAAACAACATCTTGTTTTTCAAGATTCTCCACCGATTCTTCTTCAAACAACGTTGCAGCCTTCTTATGAGCTGGAGTGCCACCCCCACCATATCCCTCACTGAATAAGTCCCCACCATTGCTTTTCCATGCTCCGCTGCTGCCACTCCCATTCACCACAATCCCCCCTGACGATGCATTATCCTTTGAAGCTGCACTGCTCAAAGACTCTGCAGAAACACCAGGGGACTGATAATAGTTCGCACTCATTGGAGAGCTCTGCGCAGAAGCTGCATCCGGGGTCATCGCAAATGGCTCCCTTGGCGAACTAGGAACCACAATATCAAACCGTTCAAGAAGGATGGAAATCAATTTATTTGCATCAGAAGGCAGGATTGGTGGAAAGCTCAAACACAATGCGCTCAAGAAAACCCTAGAAACACTTGAATCAGCATTGGTGATCGTCTGAATCACGATTTCCCCCGTGAAGCCTGCCAAATCCGTAGCGAAATCAGGGGATAGTTCCGCCGCTTTTGAAATATAATTCAGGAAATCGTTGAAGAAGGACGAAATAGCCTCAGTGGAAAATGCCTGGGGCCAGAATTTGGGATTAAATGATAAAGGAATTGAGCGGTAAAATGCGAGGATCAGCGATTTGGGCGTTTCATGATCGGAATTCGGACACTTGGAGAGGAATCTGGCAACCGCGAGTATGGCATGGAGTTGTGACCTCGAAACCATGGGCGATCCCGTCATCATCGACTCCGCCGGCGGACAACGGTTGCACATCCACGCAATTTTCTCGGGGAATTTCTTAGGATGTTGCGCGATTAAATCGCAAAGCTCCACCAACGAGTCCATCACTCAAAATTAACTCCGATTCGTCAAAATTCTCCAAATTCCAACTAAACTCTCATTGATCGCGAAATGCAGGTAACGGCAAACGATAATGAGTAAATGCGGCGATTTTCAAAACAAAACGAGGAAATTAGGGTTTTTGAGTAACGGCGTAGAGATGGGGGAACCGATACCGCAGACAAAACGGCGTCGTAAGGTCACCGTCGCTCGGCCTGAGTTGTGCTGGGGTTGAGGGCACACATTCCGCGAGTCCGTTTTTTCAGATCTTTTGGCTCTGTTTTTTCGTTTCCTTTTCTTTTTTCTTTTTCTAGTAAAAAAAGAAAAAAAATCATTCGTTGGTTTTTCTATTTATATTCCCTTTTTCCGTGTGCATCTACCCCAGAAAATAGGAAAGGGTATTGTACGGTCAAAAAATGTTTTTACTAATTCATTTTAGTGTGAGGACTCTGCAATGAATGAGGACTGAAGAGTCCGTAATTTAATAAAAATGTAGTATTGTATTATTTATCCAGCTTTATCAATTTGTGACTCATTCCCTTCCATAACATAGTTATAAACGCTAGTTATTTTAAGAGAGATAAAATCCAAATTAAATTAAAAAATACTATATAATAAATTCATATAAAATCTTGAAGGAATAGTTCATAGTGCTCCAAGATGTATTTTGATTCCTAAATTTGTGATATATATGGTCAAATGAATATCTTATATTATTTTTGGATTCTATACTTATTTTTATAAAAATCTTAAAGATGATCCAAAGTTCTCCAAAATATTTCTTGATTTGGCCATGAATATTTGACCGAAAAAATATGAGGATTTTATAATGGGCGGTTAGCGTTATTACTAGTAAGCATCCGTTATTTTTAAAAGAATTACTAGTATGCAATGTGTTTTACGAATCAAATGTTTTATTCTTTAATTTTTCAAAACGAATAAATTTGCTCAATAAAATAATTATTTGTGTTTATTGTCCGCTCAAATATAATACTAGAATTTAGATTTATTCAGAAATTATAATATATATCTAACTAAATATTTGAGGTGTGTCTATCACAAGCAATACTTTCAAATTTTGAAAAAGCATGAAGATTGTATATCGGCAAAACATATATGTGTGTGAGCGCACCAAGCAATGAAACTTAGTCCAAAAGGAAACACTTATACTGTGTCAACAACAAGAAGATGTATAAGTTTGCTATAAATCTCATATTGTATAATGTTCTTTTTTTTATATCTTCAGTACCTTGAATTTTCTTTAGTACTCTAGGTTAAAATTGTTGTTGGGTCGATCACAAGGCAATAAAACTATGTTGAGTACCTTAACACACTTATTACAAGGCAAAATGAATCGTGGACATTTGATCCATTTTTTTTTATCCTTGACGTGATGTGGAGATCCAAGCATCCCTAAAGAGTTGTATGGTTTTGCCATCACCAACGCTCTCCCTAAGAGACTTGAAATTGAAACCCATGTCAGCTTCCCTGATTTACGCGTACTTGAAATATCTTACTTTGAACAATTTCACCACTTTGCTCATTCGTCATACTTGTTTGTGATTAGTGCTTTGTTTTAACAAGACAACATTCCTGAAGCCTAAACCTTCTTGGTTTTTCGGCTTACAAAGCACATATCACTCATTCTCATGCTCTTGCCCTCTTTGCTAGTTTCCACCAAAAGCTTGAACAAAAATTTCTAACTTCCTCACATGTTTGAGGTTAGGCATGTCATAGCACGGGAATGATATCTTGGAGTTCAGCCTTTATTGGGTCTTTTTTTTCACCTTTTCGGAAGATCTTGAAATGCCAACCCTCGACTCGCTTGGCAACTCTTTATCTAATATGACCAAATTGAATTATTTTGTCCTTTAGCGTGAAAGTGGGTACACTTCATGGCCTTGACAAACATTCATTTACAAGCAACTTTTGATACTTTCTTTATTACTGATATGTCGGGTGTTCTCATTAAACACAATGGTTGACTTGGAGACTTGTCTTGGAACCTCTTTATGCATGTATGTGTATTTTTCATTCATTCTTATTTTTCTATATCTTTTTTTTTTATTAAGTGATGAATTACATGGCATGTTCAAACTTCATTGATCGGTCAAAAAAAGAAAAAATTAAAGTTAAATAAAAGAAGGTAAAAATTAAATGAATGAATAAGTAATTATAATAAATAATAATTTAAATTCATCAAATGTGAGCGTATATCATGAAAAGACCATCTATATTATACATGATAATCAATTCGTCGTGGGTATAGTTGTTATTCGAGTCGAGTCGAATACTTGAAATTCGAACTCAACTCGAATTCTTGTTGAACTTGAGCTCACTTGATTATATTAAAAAGCTGAAAATTGAGTTTGACTCGACTAGCAAATGAGTCTAACAAGTCGTGCCGAGCCTAATGGAATTACAATAATTTTTTTAAGAGTAGGTTTAGTGTGAAAATTTTCATGTATGAAAATCTATAAAATTGTCATAAATCAACCATCTACACCCTAAACACTAAATAATGAACCCTTAATTATGACATATTGGGTAGAATTGAACCATGAACCACTTGGTAATGGTGAATAATGCTTAACCACTAATTTTGTCTTTTATCTACACCAATTACAGAATTTGGTTGTAAATTAAAGTTTTTTCATGTATGAAAATTTTCATACTAGACTTTGTCTTTTTCTAAATATCAAGCTTAATGAGTCTAACCCGAATCAGCTCGTTAGTGAATCGAATATTTCACGAGTTTGAACTCGTCTCGTCTATCGATATAAACGAGCCAAACTCAAACCTTAACGAGAGAAACTGAGTTCTCGAGCTGCTAGTTTTTCTTAACAGCTCTATTGTGGGGCCCAGGGATAAATTGCTTTCATCTTGAATGATCTGATTTTAGTGGACAAAATTCATATTTTTTGATAGTGAAGAGATTGGGCTCCATTTCAAGCCTCAAGCAAATTACATACATGGGATTAAGTGGGCCCACCAAAATTGTGGCCCAAATAGATGCGACAAAGCAAGCACGCATATATATATTTTTTTTTTTTTTTGAAGTACACGCATTATTCTCTCTCTACCAAACGCCAAACAACATATAAAGAGAGGGGAGTTTCTCTCTCTCACCCACAATCACACACGAAAGAGAGGGAAACTTTGTTGAAGCAGGCGCAAATTAAGTGTAATTTTTTCATCACCCTTTGTTCCTCGCATTTTTTTTCGTGAATTCTCCTCTTATATTATTGTATTGGCTCGTTACTTTTGTATGATGCAAGTGCAATTGCTTCTTATTTTGGCAATATGAGGGAACTGATTAGTACTAGCTACTCATGGGCTTTGTTCTCGGTTTTACTTAGGCTATTTTCGAAATCAAATATGCTGGAGCTGGATTTTGTTCGTCTGCTGACGTTCCTTCGCAGAGTCGAATCCACGTTAGTTGTTGCTAATGCTTTTGTTATTGTTTTTTTTACCTACTTTTTGAAAATTGATTCGGATTTGTGGTTGTAGTGTGTTATTTACTTAATTGTGGTTGTAATTGTGGTTCTGCCTGTGTAATTAGATTTTATTATGTGTAATTTGAGGATTTTGGTTTTGGTGTTGTTTTGATTTTGGATGTTCGCAGAATTTTGGATTTGGGGGATGAAGTGCACAAGGTGTACATGCGGATCTGGTCGGTAAGTGAGCGAAATTGTTTACTTTCTTTGGAAAGAACATCTTTTTGTACACGCTACTTTCTTTGGAAAACATCTTTTTGTGCACGCCTTTTTCACGCCCATTCTTGTGAACACACTTGTTCTGCGTGAGAATTCTCCCACGTTTTCGGTGCACTTCGTTCTTCCTTGATGATTGGGGAGGCGTACGAGTCTCAAAATTTACGGTTTGCTGAAACATGGTAGATGTTGATGAATTGGTGATAATTGACTCCGAATCAATGATGGGCAAGAAACTGTTCTACTAATTTCAGCCCACTGATATGCTTAGGAGTACATTGTGTAGGTACTTGGAATTCTAGGGTCAGGATCACTCACTACAAAAAAAGTGAAAAGGTTCTTAAGCCTAATGAAAAACAGTCCTTACTGAGCTAATAATGCATTCTAAAGTAGCAGTTACAGGTTAGGTGGTCATAAGTTGAAACAGGAAAGAGACCAAGGACATGAAATTCATGAGTGGATTACTTGTAGGCCATACATTTGTGATACTATATGAATTCCAACAGATAGCAGACTTGGTAATAGGAGCATAGCAACATCTATGAGTTTAGGATAATGAATCAACATGGGAAGTTTGGTAGACAAAGAAAATTTTCAAGCCATTTTTTGTTCTGCTGGCATGCACGGTGTATACTTAGTATTGAGTAAGCATGGAGGGTAACCTCAGTTGCTTCCACATGTAATGTTTTCAAATTTTAGTTGATGTTAATTTGGTCTAAATTTTGCAGAGTGGCAATCTTGGGCTTCGTTTACTCTGGTACATTATGCATCTGTGCGTGAACATATGGTACTTGGCTCTGGGTTTGATAAATGCACTTGAGAGCTTCCTTATCTCCAGTGGTTTCTTCGAGCAGTATAAAGATCTTGATATTAGTAAAGTTAAGTACCTGGCTGTTGTTATAGACAGCGAAGAAGCTCTCAACACTCTGAAAGTTCTTGAACTATTGCGGTGGCTTGCTGCAATTGGGTTGAAAAAAGTATGCCTCTATGATCCAGAAGGTACAATGGCTAAGATACTATAGAATCTTCTCGTGTGTTCCCATTTTAAATGCCTGTTTGCCAGCTTTCAAAAATGTATTTAATGATTTGCTTTGCTATTTTTTGCTTAGGAGTTTTAAAGAGATCCAAAGAAGCCCTCTCTCTATGGTTGAAAAGTGAAAGAATGTCAAAGGTACTGCTTGCAGTTCTGCATTTTCTGTATTCTAGATCCACACTTGTTAGAATATTTCATTTTAGAGCAGATGATTATTGGATTATCAACTACATATCGTCATATCCTCATAATATAGTCAAGAATACGTTAAGGATGCTATATCTATTCATAATTGATTGAATTAGAGAAAATCAGGACCGTTCTCTTTAATTGAAGTTTACTATCATTGATTTTTACTCGACAGTTGTGATTTACTTTTGAATACTCACATGATGTAATGTGATGATCTAAGTTACAAGAATGATATTTTACATTTTCATCACCGAAAATTTTGGTTTGAATGGCTTCTGAAACAAATACGAACTGTCTTTGCACAGGAAACTACCAATGACCCCCTTCTTGAGCAGAAATATTTGAGCTTAGAAGTGATATCTTTTACTGATTCGAAACATGCTGTTGCAAAAGCTGCTAATGTTCTTTTAAAGAAGCATTACTTGAGCGCCAATTCTGAGAAACCAGAGTTGACCGAGTCTGACATGGCAGATGCTCTTGGAGCAATAGGTGTGTGTTTTCTGATGTTCTTATTTCTGATTTAGTTAGTTTCTTTAACAGTTCTCAAAGGGAGTACTAATTAGCTTATAATCTTATCCTTTATTTTGGTGAAATTAGGATATGTGGCACCGGAACCTGATCTGATGTTGATTTATGGACCTACAAGATGCCACCTGGGTTTCCCGGCATGGAGATTGCGTTACACTGAGATTGTGTGAGTGCTCATATTATACTTTATGACAATTCACTCAATATTTTGGAAAACATTATAGGGACAAATTGCTCAAGCAAGTGAAGATTCTTTTGTTTCGAAGAACTTATCATGATTGAGTAACATCTGCAGCTGAATAGAATTACGTATAGCACCTTTTAATACATAGGCTACTTATCAGAACAAACATGATAAGAACACATCGATGGCAAAATTTAGGTACTGTGGCTATTGGTTTATGAATCTCGGTCGCAGCCAAATTAATTACAGTTTATTGCTGATTATATTCTTTTGGCAGCTTGATGATGGATATATTTGTTTTTCTAGTGGGCGCCTTTAATTTATTGGAACACCTTTTGAAACATGATTTTCATCCATGTACATATTTGGTTGCAGGCACATGCGATCACTGAAGTCGATGAAATTCGGTGCCCTTCTAAAGGCCGTTCATAGGTACACTAAGGTGCATCAGAATTATGGTATGTATATCCACATCAATGTTTAAACTTTTAATGTTCGAGTATCAGTCAACTGCTTAATAGAAAACAAGAGATTTATCACGAAAAAGTCTTAACAAGCAATCCCTAAATGACTAATTCTAATTAAGTTAGCTTTCAAATTTTCAACAAACAAAAACGTCCTTTAACTTTGGGGGTCTGCTTACATTAAAATGTTCCCTCCCCACAATTTTATCATTCACCTCATCTGAATTATGGACTTGTATGGAAGCTATATTCTTATTTTTTTCTTTTCGTTTCAGGCTCATGAAGTGGTATGCCTCGATTGACATTTTCTGATACGCCGTGTACAAGAATAACATGCTTGTTGCCCTGATAGCATTTGCCGCAAGGCTCTAAATTATGTGTATTGTAGTATTGTATTGTTTGTACTTTGTACTGTTAGTTATATATAACGTTGTTCTGTTGCCATCATTCTTGATCTAATTACCGAAGTATAATCTTTTTTCATATGAGCAATTGAAAATGACATGAACAAAAATAACCATGTTCAACAAAACAAACGAACCATAATTCATTCTGCATCATTACAAAACGAGGAAAATGGAGCAGTGCTACGCAATAATCCCAGGCATGATGCTAAGAATGCAACAAAAAATTAATACAATTAAAAATTGTTTGTCTTGCCATGGAAGAATCAACGTAAAATCTGATGTGATCCAAGTGTTGGTCCTGATTTATCTAAGGAGGCTGCGTAAATATAAGCGGCTATCACAATTATCCAGCAGCCTTTGAGTGTATGCCCAGAATTTAATACTCTGTTTCCAAAACACCATCAATGAGACCAAACTCCATAGCCTGCAAGGGGAAGTGGGCAGGATTAGAAGAGACTAATGATGCTATAAATTCCTATAAGCATTTATTTTTTAACTGGAGACGAATTAATATTAAGAAGCTGTCACAAATTGGATAAACAATTTGAGCCCTTGTAGGATGCTACTTTTCTGCCTTAATTTCTCCCTGCGGCTATCCCAATAACATTCAACATATTTCCTCCAATTGGCACCTTTTGGTTTCTAATTTTAAATCCTAACTTCTGGTACAACGTTTGTAAATTTCATATAAAATGAGAGCAGTGATTAAGCATCAAAAGCATTCATAAATTCATAAAGTACACACAAAAGTCAGCATAACATCACCTCAGACACGGACAAGAATCGATCTCTCTCTGTGTACTGTTGTACTTTCTCAAGAGTTTGGCCGGTGAAGGCAGTATACATCTTGTCGATTTTCTGCATCCAGTAGTCATTTGGGCAAAGTTAGAATGATATCATGGATGCTAAACACAAAAAATTTAGTGCAACAATCAATATAAGTAAAAAAAGTAGGTCTAGTGTGAAAATTTCCATGTATGAAAATCTATAAAATTGCCCTAAATCAACCACCTACACGCTAAACACTAAATAATGAACCCTAAATTATGACCTATTCGGGCCGGGTGAACCATGAACCACTTGGGCCGAGTGAACCATGAACCACTCAATTTTGTCTTACCTTCACCAATTACAGAATTTGGTTGTAAATTAAAGTTTTTTCATGTATGAAAATTTAATTTTCATACTAGACTTTGTCAAGTAAAAACACTTACATGGCGAGTTTGAACTGCTTCATTTACTTGGCGCCTTACATCTTCCACATGACCCTACTAGCAAAAGAGCATGTCAGGTCTTTTATTTTTGAATTAGAAACAAAATATTTATTAATAAAGAGAATATACACCTAAGGCACAAGAGTTCCCTCGATAACAAAGCACTTAAAAAGCTAAACGACAATATTAAAAAAAAAAAGATGGCCCATATGATATCTATGTACAACATATGATTAAAAACTTTCATCATAATAAGGTTATCAAGGTTGGTAACTTTCTCATAGTTCAAGGAACATCAAGTATCAGCTATTGCAGAGGAAATGTTAAATAGACCCAAAGATGTCTTCAGCAGAGGTTCAAGGAAGGCAAGTTGACGGATAAACACCAAATAGAGCCTATTAAACAATTCATAAAATGCAGCAAGATGATTTCAGTAGGTCACCCAAGTGTAGTATTTATAATGCTTTGACAAGTCAATTACTAAGACCATAACTTAATTTTATTTGCTTGAAAAAATAAAACAATTTGGGAGCCAAATGTGTGAGCTTATTGCGCAAATATACTCTGGATTAATCCCCTTTATAAGTTTAAGCTGCAATGGAAGCTGTATTGCATCAATGCTATAGGATCTAATATCAATTTTTTAATTAAATAGCCATGAAAAAGTCAGTTCCTACCCCACACCCACTTTGGGGTTGATGTATCATAATTCGTGCATTTGGCATGGCATAACGCATTCCCTTTTGTCCGCCAGCAAGAAGAAGTGCACCTTGGCTTGCAGCTACTCCGAAACACACGGTACCAACATTGGGCTTAATCTGAACCGCATATTTATTGCACAAACAATTATATTAATTTTTATAAAAAGCAATGGCAAATTATATTAATTCATTGAAGTTGAGAAAAAACTGAAACGAGTTGCAATCTTACCCAGGACATGCAGTCATATATTGCCAAGACAGAGTAGGTACTCCCACCAGGGCAATTCAGATAAATCTAGAAAAGAAGAAATCACAAAAAAGTCAATAGCTGGTCTGTAATGGCCTCAATTTTTTATACTTAAACATATTACCAAGAGCTTTGGAGGAAATATATACATACCAAAATATCTGATTTATCATCGATCGTCGCCAAAGTCACTAATTGTGATATAACTCTCTGAGCTACCTGCGAATTAATTGGCTGTCCGATGAAGATTATACGATTTCTGAACAGTACTGTAGAAAGATCCAACGGTCCTCCTGGAGTCATGACTGCTGGCATGATTGGTGGATTTCCCTTTTTGGCTTCTATCACACCATTCCTGATAGAGGAGATGTTGGTCAACTTGTAGCTTGAATGAATGGCGATAATGAGATAAGAATACATATATAACTAAAAGATGAAATAGAAAGTTAAGATCAGCCAAATAAAACCAAAATTAGAATTGATAGATAAAAAATGGCTTGGGCAAAGCTTAACTGAAATGAAGAAGCCAATTTTGTTCCCAGTTTTGAGAAAACAAAAAATCAAATTTAAGTTGCCTCTTCAGATTGATACCTATGCATAATCGTCATTTAAAATCTAACCAAACTTTGTTCCACTAGTCCAGATTGTCTATATCCACACATACAATTATGCCACAAATCTTGCAGTTTAAATTAAATGAGTTAGTTTTAGAGGAAAATGAGACTGAAAAATATGTAAATATCCATATAAACCATCAAAATTCCATACCCAGAGTAAAGAGCAATTTACTTTCTGATGCAGCCTATCCTTTCTTCCAAGATCTCAGTGCATATAAATTATTATAACTCAAATGTACAACAGATGTTGTGATGAGCTGAAACTAAGCTAGTTTCTATACATAATCATATGATTCTGTACTTGATCAATCATATTGCCGATAAATCAACTTCTTCTTTCCAGATATACTCTAGAGTCTACATATACTTTCACTTTTATGGTCTTTGTGATCCAGAAGTTTGCATGGAAGTATGACAAGCAGAGACTATAGGCTTCTAATTATATTTAATATTTCGACCAACAATGATGGCCAAATATGATTCATATAGTGGGTCCCACATAATGCAATTCTCCCATGGTGGGGATGAAGGTGTTGTTGGATTGAGTTTTACTGAAGATGAATGAACGTTCTAAGCGTATATGACTCAAGTGGCCATTCATCTTGTGTACAAGAGATAAGGTCTTTGACCCATATTCAGATACTACTTTGACATCAGATTTTCTATACTATCCCAACTCATCAAGCATACCTAAATTTCCATCCAATTTTTCGAATTCATACACTAGTATTATAATATCTATAACATCTCAACGACCGAAGAACAAACCTCTGATTAGAATAAATATCACTCTGGTCAAGCTTTAAAGGCAGTCTACTCTGTCCGCTTGAAAATCCTGCAATTATCATAAACATAAAACCCTAGTCAATAATATCATTTTTCGTCCAAATCCCCAAATAAAAAGGAAAAATCAATTCCCCATACTCATACACAGAGATAAATACACTAGGATTACAATTCACATACCAATTGATGAAGAATCACCATATGAGCTCGAAAGAGCTGAAATTCCATGCCTCAAACTGACATTTCTGCCCAAAACAATATACCAAATAAAAGTCGAAACAAGAAATAATTAAAACAAAAAAGTAGTTCACCGGAGAGTACTAAAACTGAAAATACCTCTGGGGGAATAACGGAAAAGAAGACAGTTTATAAGGAGTAACGACCGATAGATTTATCGGCGTTGCCGTTGCTGACGTCACCATTCTCCGAGTTTGTGTGGGGATTGGAAGAATGGAGATACTATTTCGGGGGATTTGGAAATTGGAATAGGCCCGTTTCTGCTTCCAGGCTCATATCGCGTTTTTAAGAAACGTTAAAGTCGATAAAAGGGGGCAAAAATATCATGCTTCCATGTTTTTGTAATTTTTGTTTATTTTGTGAGTAGGCATTACACCATTTCAATGTAATTTGCGAATGATGTTTTAACGTATTAGAAGAATGAATGTTAATTTATACTTTCTCGTTCATTCTAGAAGACTCATTTATTATACTATATTTTTTTTAAGTCATTTTATCATTTCAATTGCTAATAAAAAAATTCATTTGAAAAAATGCGTGTAAAAATTAACTGTACAAAATCTTCTGAGATAGAGATAGTACTAATTTATCGTTTTGCGTGAACTTTTTTTCAATTTGAAAATTGCAGTGATAAGCAAAAGTATTACTACATTTTATACATTTATTTGTTTGATTCATACATTTCATTTTTTGGTAGTGATAAATAAGAATTTATGTAATTCTAAATAGACTGACAACACTTTGCCTTAATAAAATGTTGGAGATCCCCCTGGATTGTTTCTTTTGGTTCAGGCTCCCGTCTAATATTTAAATTTTAGTAATTCCAGTTTAATATTTATCTATTTATTTTGTTTTATTACAATTAGCAAAAAATAATTCCGGACAATTTATAAAAACATAATTTATCTTTTTTTATTAATTATACTTTAAGAATTAAATTTTCGACTTTCACAAAAAATAAATATTAAAATTTTAAATTGTTGAATAGTAAGACCTTCGATCAAAATTTATGAGCAAAAATGAGTAATTTCGTCAGTTCAAGTACTAAATATTTGCTTATGAATTGTTCAAGGTTCTTATTTTGCAAAAATTCTTTAAAAATTCTAGCAAAATTAAAAAATTCCTCAAAATACAATTTGTAACAAAGCTGAGTCAAATTCTGTAAAAAAATAAAAAATAACACAAAGATGAGTCAGTTTTTTACCATTTGTCCAATAATTTTTCATAATCCTAGTCTCTTTTTTACATCTGTCTCCCGCTTTCCCACATTCATATTTGCTCAAAGCCCTAAACTATAAACAACATTCTAGGGTTTATGTAAAACCTTCTCTTCTCTTTCAGTTAGCACCGGCAGTTGGACAATTCACATTGAATTAATTTTCAGCAATTTATAAGCTTCCGAACTCTGGGCAATCGCTAAGCCAAGTATTCACCAGCGGCGGTAAGGTCTCTCTAAGAAACTAACAATTCAGAGGATTCTCTGTTCATATTTAATGGAATGATATATTTCTGTTTCCATTCTGAATTATTGTTTCATCAATTGGATTGTTCAAAATTAGGGTTGTAGATATAAATGAAGGTTAAAAAGCAAAAGCGGCACCGGAGAGCCGTGCGATTTTACACGGCTTGCTTTGGGTTTCGGGAGCCGTTTAAAATCCTCTGCGACGGGACTTTTATTCACCATCTTCTAGCAAATGGAATCACCCCTGCTGATACTGCACTCGCAAATATCCTTGGCGCCTCCGTCAAAATATTCACTACAAAGTTATCCCCCAACCATTTATCAATTATCAAATATTCCCCCTTTTTTATTTGCATAAATCCTATATTGTTGTGGTAAATAACTTTTATATCTCTCTGGTAACAGATGTGTTGTTGCGGAGTTGAAAAGCCTTGGTAGTTCGTATTCTGACTCGCATGATGTTGCTCGTAACCTTATGATTGCGAGGTTAGCTGTCAAATTTCTTACCTCAAAATCTGCAGCTATTATGCCATCTTCGTAGTATTATTGATGGTTGATGTATAGTTCATTAGTCTGAGTAAATACAAATATTCTCTGTCTAGTGAAGCAAATATCTTAGAAGAACTTGTCAAAACAATTTTGTTTTCTCGTACGCTTAGCTATTTTAAGAATTTCAAAGCTAACACAGAAATTTAGCATAGAAAGAGATAGACTGTATACAGCTTAACATTGTTTCGTCTCAACAGCTTAACATTGTTTCGTCTTAATTCAATTACAAATTGAGACAGTATACAGTTTAAGTATTTATTTACCGTTTCTTATACTTGTATCCTATTGATCCTTGATGTAAATGTATTATACGATTAATGTTAAACTGGTAGTTTAACCGAAAGCTTGCATATGGTTTATGAACCGTTTAATGTCGTCTCTGAGTTGTCTTGTACCTGTTTTTAGATGTGATCATGAAAAGCGAAAGAGTGCTGTAACATGCATAACAGAAATTATTGGAGAAAACAATTCTGAGCATTTCTTTGTTGCCACCCAGGATGCAGAACTGAGGAAAAATTTCCATCAGGTTTCTGTTTCAATTTTAAATTATGTCACACAGTTTTCTCATGATGTAAATTTGTTTCAAGAGTGTTTCCTTATCATACATACTTCCCTTAACATTCTTCACTAACTTTTTGGAGGCAGATTCCAGGCGTGCCTGCAATTTATGCTCTCAGAAATGCTCTCTTTCTTGAGCGTCCATCAACATTTCAACAGGAGTTTGTGAAGGCTGCTGAAGATCAACGGTCACATATAGGTGACTTGGAGTACAAGATTTTAAAGAAGAGAAGGGTCGGTACTGACGACGCAAGGGATTCTTCTGATGCAAATGAAAACAAAATTTTAGAGACACAGGATCTCAAAGCAAATGTTAAAAGGAAGGGAACAGTTACAAAGGATAGTGTTCAATTCAAGCGAAATAAAGCTAAGGTTAGAAACTGGAATCCTCCATTCCTCCCCCCCTTCCCCCTCTGTGTGTGTATATGAATTCGGAGGCTTCTTCATGATATTTCTTTTTCAATGGATACTGTGCTTATGTGTTATTTTGTCTCATGCAGGGTCCAAACCCTCTTTCTATCAAAAAGAAAAAGACACAGGGGAGTGCAGATGCTGCTTCATCAAAGGTTTGTTTATGTTATTAATATTTCCCTCAATAATTAACCTGAAACTGTAATTACATCACGTTTTTACTTCTACTTATCTTTTGAATACTGAAATCAAGCTAGTTTATCACTTTCTTGCCAGTAATCATATATCCGATTTTACAATCTAGTTGAAGTAGGTGCTCAACTTATCGGAATCAATCAGTCTTTTGAAAATCCGACATAGGTTCAGTCAGTTCATAATGTTAGTGCATATGATTACAACATAGCTTCACAATATCAGTAGCGAGTTGCGTCATTTTAATAATACTATTACACATTATAACATGATTAAATCAAGGATCTCATTCTATATTATAATAAATGCATGTTCTGTATTATAACATGATTAAATCAAGGATCTCATTCTATATTATAATAAATGCATGTTCTGAAGGAATTGTTTGGCTTTGGGATTTATATACTTTATCTATTCTTTTCGGTTGTGAATCTTAGGTAATTGATCAGATGACATTATTTCAGGTGTTTTCAAATTACTTATTTCTGGTACTGAGGAGTCAATTTTGATTGCAGGAAAGAGGTGTTGATGACAGCACAAGAAGCAGGAGTAGGAAACGCAAGAGGTCGAGGAAAAGCACAAGCACCAGCACGGCTGAGCCAATTGTTTAATGATATAGGATGGATTTTGAGATCTCAAAAAAAGGTTCCACCATTTCCTAGAGCTTCTAGCTTCTGTAACTCCAATTTCTGCTGAACATATGTTTGGGTACCTTATGGATGAAATTAAATTATTGTCGTTTTTGATTGGTATGTGAGATTGTTTCCATTATATATACTACTTGGTGAAATCAAATTCTTATTTTGATGATGAGGCATAGAGATCACTAGTTTTACTTGCCAACTTTTTTCCCAAAAGTTGAAATATGTCCCATGCTAAGCTGTGAATGTTCATTTTCGTCCTACAAAAAAATAGACCAACTTGTTTCGCCAATCAGAAGGAAATTTGAAAAGAAGAAGTTGTCTTCTACATTAGTTATTTACATGTTTGAGGTTAGGTTCCTATCACTCCTTTAAAAAAGTTCTCTAAGAAATCAGTCGACTAGATAAATAAGAAGAGGTTTCTAAACGTCCAAAATATTCTCTTGATTTTGCTTAGAGAAGCATTTGGAAAACTTATGGGCACTGGTAACTATCGGAAAATAGGTTGAGATTTAGGGGGTGTTTGCAAATTCTGCTCACAGCTTAAAAGATAAGTGCTTCTACCCCCTTTACTAGAGTTTGCAAACACACCCTTAGTTCTCCTCCAGTTGCATCGTCATTCCTCTCGAGGGAGAGATTTCTCAAGATCAAGTAATGACATGAATCAAAATTTATTGATCTTGCTCATTTACCTTGACGATAACTCATCTAATGTGATATGGTCTCACACAAAAGATGTTCTTCTGTATATATAGTATTAGATCCTGAACTCTGACTTAATGGTCAAACTTCACCACTTCTGGATTTTGAGATAAAATATACATGTGTTGAATTCTGAACTTCAATATGTTGAGGGTTTTAATATGTTTACACTACTGCTACTAAAACTTAGCAATATAATTTGTAGTTATACACTAAAAAGGTTTCGATTTTGATCTAACAACCCATAAGAATGGCGTCGCCCTGACTGAACCGGAGACCTTCTGTGAGTTAGACTGATGTGATAACCAACTACACCACGACACCTCTTACCTTAGTTATACTATTCAGATATGTAATTTTAGGCAATATAACAAATTGAAGAAATTACTACACTTTAATATACAATAATACATTTATATATGACCTCAAAAAATGTATGAAAATAGATATTTAATAGATATATATAGTGGTCTGAGGGCTCCCTGTTGTTATCCTTTTCATGGAGTTTACTGATGATGATTAGATATAGATATAGATCTGACATGAATTTATTGAAGAGAATCCACATACATTTTCAGATGAGATAATTTGAACTCATAAACCTTCATGTCTCGGAAGAAACACACACAAAATTATCAGCAGGAAAAAAATGGCAAACAGGGGCAGACCCCAGTTCAATTCCGAGCACCTTGAACGCCACATGGTTACGGCTCCACCCCGAAGTATCCATATGGCAAACAGCAACAGCGTCGACCTTATCATCTTCACTGACGAGCGAAACTCGAAACACTTTGCTTTCGCTCTCCTGGTAATGGCAGTAGAAAACGGCGTACGGATAAGGCATTGTATGGCATGCCACCATTTTAGGAGCTGAGATTTGAAGGATGCCAGTGATTGTGTATTTACGTATAAGGGCATTGGAATGTGTATTTGTCTGAAGAGTGGAGAGGACTTGGATGTCATTTTGTGATCCCAGCATGGTTCTTGTGAAATCGAGCATTGATTCCCATGACGTGGCGCAGGTCTTCGTCTCGCCCTTGATGGGGCCCGTCTCGCATTGCCTTAGTGTTTCTTCTATGGCTTTGGCTTGAGGGGAGCCTTGTGGGAATGAGAATAGCTGGAGGAGGTAATGGAGATGGCGAGACGAGAAGGGGATGAAATCGGCTTCTTCTTTTGGGAGTAGATGGGAATCGGAATCCAGTTTCCTGTTTGGGAAGTAGACGGGAATCGTGTTCCCTATTTTGAGATCGTCTTCCATGAAGAAGACAATCAGCGAAGGATCCACGTGATGATGCACGTGGGACGAGGATGAGGAATGAACTTGCTCGATGCGAATATCTGCATCGCCTTTGCAATCTCCCTGCCAATGTTTAAAGGTGATTAAAAATACATCAATTTAAATCGTTTTTTTTCTTTTTATGTATACTTCAAGAATTTAAATTGAGAGACAATGTTTAATTACCAGTAGAATTATGAGTAGATGAAGGAAGAGGCTGCCAAGTGCAAGCTTTGCGTCCATTAGAGTGCTACTTGTTTTTTTATCCAATTTTTTTTAGGAATGATAAAGATTTCAAGGATATCAGAAATGATATTTTTATTGCAATAATTGAGTAGTTATTGAATAGATCAATTATTATTGTCAAATATTGTTCAAAAGTTGTCAGAAAGTTGCAAAAAAAAAAAAAAAAAAAAAATTGCAAGTTATAATTGTGCATGCATACGCAGCATACCACATGGAAATTATTGTGTGCGAGAGAGATGTAATATTAAACAGGTTGTGATATAAATTTAAATTTAATATATCTATCTGTTGGGGTTCAAACAATATCTCACATTAAAATAATATGGGAGGATCATATGGTTTAATAGGACGGACACAATCTCAATTGGTATGAGGCATTTTGGGAGATGACCAAAAACAAATCCGTGCGGGCTTTGGCCCAAAGCGGACAATATCATACCAATGAGAAAATTTGGGTCCATCCAGGGTTCTAAAAGTGGTATCAGAGCCATAGTCCCAGGCAAAACGGTGTGGAGTAGTCTCCGGTGAACAAATAAGACAGTGAAGCCTTGGTTAAAAACGGGGGGTCTCTATGGACTGGGAGGTGTTGACCTAGATAGAGCGGGTCGTTTTAGGGGAGGCTCGGTGGTCTTTGTTTGAGGGAGGATTGTTGGGGTTCAAACAATATCCCACATCGGAATAATATGGGAGGATCATGTGGTTTAATAGGATGAACACAATCTCAATTAGTATGAGACCTTTTGGGAGATGCCCAAAAACAAGTCCGTGCGGGCTTTGGCCCAAATCGGACAATATCATACCAATTGGGGAATTTGGGTCCATCCAGGGTCCTAAAAGTTGCCCCTAAATTGATGATGTAAATGCAATATCTATGGAACAGCCGTACTAATACTTTTCAGGATCAGAGGTAATACTGTGGAGTTACTCTTTTGCACTGACGGGTTCAGGAGAGTATTCAGGTCCACTGAGTTCTTCAGGATGGACAAATGTTACTGAGTTCTTCAGGGCTACTGAATACTTCAAGATGGTAAAAGTCTGCTGAGTGGTTCAGGGTGGTGAAACCTGCTGAAAGGTTCAGGACAGAAAAGTCTATTGAGTTTCTCAGGATGGAAAGAAGCTCTGAGTTTGTTAGTGTCTGTTACAAAGCAGTTACACGCGCCAGATTCTGTTACAGGTTGTTAGGGGGTTTGGGGTCTATATATAGTGATGTTTAATCATTAATTCACACACAACAAGAGAGGGCTGATATACTTGTAATCTTTATTCAGAGATTAGAGAGAGAAATCATTCGAGAATCATTGAGAGAACTTAGTTCAATTAGAGATTCAAAGTTCATAATCACATCGATTAGAACTTGGTGAATGCTCTGGAGTTGAGCGGATTGTATCTTGTATTCTTTGATTGAGTGATAAGGAAATCGTCCCTGATCCTCCTTGGATGTAGATCACTTTGATCGAACCACGTAAAATCGTTTGTTGTGTTCTTGATCATTTTATCGTTGTTATTTTCTGGATATTTGTGCTAGGAGTCTTAGTTCCAGATAGAAAAGGTATTAGTTGAATTCGACTCTTGTTCTAACAAGTGGCGCCGTCTGTGGGAAGAAGGATTCAACTATGGCAACATCGATGAAACTGGAAGTTGAAAAATTCACATGGAAGAATGATTTCGGATTATGGAAGATAAAGATGAGGGCTCTTCTCATACAACATGGATTGGCGGAGGCTTTCAATTCTGCAAGTCGATGGGCATCTTCAAGTAATCAGGCAAAGAAGGATGAGATCCTCATGAGGCACATAGTGAGAATATTTTGTGCTTGGGGGACAAACCACTCCGGGAAGTAGCTAAGGCCAAAACAGCCATAGAGGTTCTTCAAAGATTGGAAGAATTGTACCAGACCAAGTCAGTTACCAACAAGCTCTATGTTAAACAGAAACTTCATGCCTTCAAGATGATAGAGGATAAGAATCTTAGAGATCAGTTGGATGAATTCAATCGGTTGGCTGATGATCTGGGGAGTCTTGAGGTAAAACTTGAAGATGATGACAATGCATTGATGCTCCTGAATTCTCTGCCCAAATCCATGAAGAACTTCAAAGATGCATTTTTGTTTGGATGACAGGGTCAAGTCAGTTTTGATGATATTCAAACTGCATTGAAGACCAAGTTCCTACAGATTCAGGTTGACAAGAAACAAACTCAGGGCATAGTTGAGGGCCTGAATGTGAAATTCAAGAAAGGGAAGAAACCATTTCAGAAGAAGAAGAATCAAGAGGGAAAGGGGCAAAACAATACTCATAAAACTCCTTCAGATTGGGTTGAGAAGAGGAAGTGCTTCTCATGTCACAAACCTGGACACCTGAAGAAAGATTGTCCTGAAAGGAAAGGCAAAACTAATGAGAAACCTGCAGATGCAAATGTGGCAAATGAAGGTTATGAGAGTGCTGAGGCTATGACAGTTACTGATGGGAGAATCAGTAATGAGTGGGTTATGGACTCAGGTTGTTCTTTTCATATGTGTCCAAATGAGCATTTGTTCAGAAACTTGAGAAAGTTTGATGGAGGGTCAGTATTGCTGGGGAATGATCAGGTATGTCAGGTTAAGGGTAGTGGATCCATTAAACTGAAGATGTTTGATGGAGTAATGAGGATTCTCACAAATGTGAGGTTTGTTCCTGAATTAAAGAGAAATCTAATTTCTCTTGGATCTCTGAATTTACTGGGGTATGAGTTCAATACCAAAGATGGTTTCATTCATGTTACAAAAGAAATAAGGATTGTCATGAAGGGCGAGAAGGAGAATGGGCTTTACATTCTTCTGGGAAACTCAATTTCAGGATCTGTAGATGTGACTATGTCAAATCTTGATGCCAATCTTTGGCACAAGAGGCTAGGACATATTGGTGAAAGGGGTCTGAATGAGCTAGCCAAGAGAGAGGCATTTGGAGAAAGCAAGTCAGTGAAGCTGGAATTTTGTGATCACTGTGTGTTGGGAAAGGCAAAGAAACAGACCTTCAGGACAAGTGTTTACAACACTCAGCAGCCTCTGGATTACATACATTCTGACATATGGGGGCCATCAAGAGTTGAAACTCATAGTGGAGGTAAATACTTCATGACTTTGATTGATGATTATAGTAGGAAAGTGTGGGTGATCATCTTAAAGCATAAGTTAGATGCACTTCAGAAATTCAGGGAATGGTTGACAGTGCAAGAGAATAAGACAGGGAAAACTCTTAAACATTTAAGAACAGACAATGATTTGGAGTATGTTTCTGAGGAATTTCAAAAGTATTGTACTGAGAAGGGTATCACTAGGCATAGAACTATTCCAGCTAATCCTCAACAAAATGGGTTAGCTGAAAGGATGAATAGGACCATCCTGGAAAGAGTCAGGTGTATGCTTGCTGATGCTCAGATGCCTAAGATTTTCCGGGGAGAAGCTGTGTCTACTGCTTGTTTTCTGATCAACAAGTCACCCTCATCTGCTATAAAGTGCAAAACCCCAGATGAGTTATGGTATGGAAAACTTTCTGATTACCATAATTTGAAAGTGTTTGGATGTTTGGCCTTTGCTCATGTTGGACAAGATAAGCTTGAACCAAGGACATTGAGATGTGTATTTGTTGGGTATCCAAGAGGTGTGAAGGGGTATAGGCTGTGGTGCATTGAACCTGGTCAAAGGAAATGCATCATCAGTAGAGATGTAACTTTCAATGAGAATGTTATGGGATATAAGCACAATGGACCAGCTCAGGATGTTGATGGAAACTTAACTGATGACAGTCATTCAGTTGAGGTGGAGCCTGTGTTTGAACAGGCAGGATCTGGGGCTCAGATCAACAATGACCCAGAACCAGCTGAGGAAGATGATCAGATGGATCTGGATCTGGATGAAGATAATCAGGATGCTGGGGCAGAATGCTTTGATCTCAGGAATTATAGTCTGACCAGAGATAGACTCAGAAGGTAGATACACCCTCCCACCAGATTTGGACATGCAGATATAGTGTCTTATGCTCTTGTCACTGCAGAAGAAATAGAGTACCAAGAGCCTCAGAGCTATAAGAAAGCTATCTCAGGTGATGATAGTGATAAATGGATTGTTGCTATGACTGAAGAAATTCAGTCACTGGAGAAGAATAACACATGGGTTCTGGTGGATAAGCCAAAACAGCAGAAGACAGTCAGTTGTAAATGGATTTTCAAAAGGAAAATTGAAGTAAGCACTTCAGAAAGTGTGAGGTTTAAGGCTAGACTGGTTGCTAGGGGTTTCACTCAGAGGGAAGGAATTGATTTCAATGAAATGTTTTCTCCAGTTGTGAAGCATTGCTCAATCAGATTGTTGCTTTCAATAGTGACTCAGGAAGATTTGGAGCTTCAGCAACTAGATGTTAAGACTGCATTTCTACATGGAGATTTAGTAGAGAGTATCTACATGCAACAACCTGAGGGCTTCATTACTTCAGGAAATGAGAACAAAGTATGTTTACTGAAGAAGTCCTTGTATGGGTTGAAGCAAATCCCAAGACAGTGGTACAAGAAGTTTGACAGCTTTATGTTATCAGTAGGGTTTCAGAGATGTAGTTATGACAGTTGTGTGTATCTAGAGAAGCAAGGTGATCAGGTCATTACATATCTCTTACTATATGTGGATGACATGCTCATTGCTAGTAAAAGCATGAGTAAGATTAACAGTTTGAAGGCTAAACTGAGTGGAAAGTTTGACATGAAGGATTTGGGGGATGCCAAGAGGATTCTGGGCATGGATATCTTAAGAGACAGGAAAGCTGGAAAGTTGTTCTTATCTCAGAAAGACTATCTTCAGAAGGTGCTGAGAAGATTTCAGATGCTTTAGTTAAAGGCTGTGAATACACCCCTGAGCCAGCAGTTCAGGTTAACTAAAGCTCAGTCACCTAAAACTGAGTTAGAGAAGATACAGATGAGTAAGGTTCCTTATGCTAATGCAGTAGGAAGCATCATGTATTCTATGGTTTGCAGTAGGCCTGACCTGGCACATGCTGGCCAACCCTGGAAGACCTCATTGGGAAGCTCTAAAGTGGGTCATGAGATATCTGAATGGATCTACTGATTTAGGATTAATGTTTGAAAAAACATGAGATGTGGGAAGTCCACTTCAGGGGTTTGTTGACTCAGATTTTGCTGGTAGTGTGGACACAAGAAAATCTCTCAGTGGATATGTGTTTATATTGTATGGTACTGCTATCAGTTGGAGAGTTGTTCTTCAGTCAGTAGTGGCACTCTCTACAACTGAAGCAGAATGCATGGCTATGACAGAGGCAGTCAAGGAGGCAATGTGGTTGAAAGGGATTGTGAAGGAATTTGGGATTATTCAGAAGGTTGTGACTATCAAGTGTGACAATCAAAGTACTCTTCACTTGGTTAAGCATCAGGTTTTTTATGAGAGGTCTAAGCATACTGATGTGAGGCTTCATTTTGTTAGAGATGTGGTAGAGAAGAACATTGTTGTTGTGAGCAAAGTCCCTACTGAAGACAATGCTGCTGATATGTTCACAAAGGCCTTGCCCAGTTCAAAGTTCAAACACTGTCTGAATTTGATTCAACTCAGATCAGTGGGTACCCTCTGAGGTCAGAGAGCTTGAGGAAAGGATGGGATGGTTATTGCATTGAGGTGGAGAATTTAAGATGTAAATGCAATATCTATGGAACAACCGTACTAATATTTTTCAGGATCAGAGGTAATACTGTGGAGTTACTCTTTTGCACCGACGGGTTCAGGAGAGTATTCAGGTCCACTGAGTTCTTCAGGATGGACAAATGTTACTGAGTTCTTCAGGGCTACTGAATACTTCAGGATGGTAAAAGTTTGCTGAGTGGTTCAGGGTGGTGAAACCTGCTGAAAGGTTCAGGACAAAAAAGTCTACTGAGTTTCTCAAGATGGAAAGAAGCTCTGAGTTTGTTAGTGACTGTTACAAAGCAGTTACACGCGCCAGATTCTGTTACAGGTTGTTAGGGGGTTTAGGGTCTATATATAGTGATGTTTAATCATTAATTCACACACAACAAGAGAGGGCTGATATACTTGTAATCTTTATTCAGAGATTAGAGAGAGAAATCATTCGAGAATCATTGAGAGAGCTTAGTTCAATTAGAGATTCAAAGTTCATAATCACATCAATTAGAACTTGGTGAATGCTCTGGAGTAGAGCGGATTGTATCTTGTATTCTTTGATTGAGTGATAAGGAAATCGTCCCTGATCCTCTGTGGATGTAGATCACTTTGATCGAACCACGTAAAATCGTTTGTTGTGTTCTTGATCATTTTATCGTTATTTTCTGGATATTTGTGCTAGGAGTCTTAGTTGCAGATAGAAAAGGTATTAGTTGAATTCGACTCTTGTTCTAACACTATCAATTTATACACTAATTTGCTTGATATTATTAATAAATTAATGAGTTTTGATCAGTTGGTGATGATCCATAAGAAAGTGTATCATATTAATATTATACATATGCAGTTCAATGTGTTTCTGTCAATTATTAGTGTTATCTGATAGCTCAGATTTGTCCCACAAATTAGTAAGAAATTATTTCTCCTTGTTATCTTGTAAGATATTTTTTCATGATATTTTATTTTATATTTTAATATTCTTAAATTTCAATACAGGGATGAATGGTGATCAAACTAATTTGAGAAGCAAACAATTAATTATACATAACTAAGCCTTCTGGTGCACCCACTAATCATTAGCGTTCATTTATGAACCAAAGAACCAAAATATAGCCCGTGCAAGCTTTAAGGGTTGTGCCTGGGCTATATTTTTACTAGTTGGGCTATTCGGGTGTTTCTTACACCTTACTTACTAGTAATTGAATACACAATCTTGTATACATCTATAATTTTTCAATAATCCGTTTTTGTTTTAAAAAATGTAACTATCAAATTTTAGTCTCATATTATCTTGGTTGTCTAATTTTAGTCCTATTTTTGACGAGAAACAGAATAATACATCGTTTTCAGGCACGTGCCGATTAAAATTGATAATTTGCGAGCTCGTAAGTTTAAATAATTATATACAACAACTGTACACTCTGTCTTGTCTTCTATTATAATGGATGAAACACGTGATCATGAAATATTATCTTCAAATGGAGGATCAAGACAAGACTATATATAATCAGGTGGCTTAGCCCACCTGGCCACTGGGCTCCTCATTTGAGTGGGTGACTCAGGTTCAATTCTCCCTGTGAACGAATTTGGAATTATGAGTGTTATAAGGTGGATTGACGATATCGTTGAGTATTTGGGTGCTTGGTGTACTAACAACTAACTTTTTTTATATAAAAAAAAAGACAAGACCATATATGATTGCCTACCTAATGCAATTAGCAGACAGAATTGATCAATAGCAATAATCTAAACATAATTCTTTTTTTTTTTTAAATAAAAAATTCTCCCGGCCTATAAATACAGCTCACTACTTTGCATATATTGCAAGTCTCAAAAAAGAGATCTAAATTCTGTTAAGAAAATGAAACCACTCTTCATTATAGCTGGGATTCTTTTTATTGCTTCGGTAATTTTCAACTCAATCCAATTCCTATATTTATCCTTTTGTGACTTTCTCAAAGTTCAAAATGTTATGAATTACATTAAATTTTGTTTACACTTTAAAACTGAAAGATTTTTATTAAATTTTATAAACAGGTTGCAGGCATCACCAATGCAAGAAAAGATCCAGCAGGTGTTAAGAAAAATGAGGTGGCAATAGTCCAATCGGGCCTCGTGGACGTGAGTAAAGTTACATCAAAAGAGGTTAAAGATTGTCATGACACGTCATTATTTGGCTCCCGAGATTTTGAGCCAAGGCCTAATATCTCGGCTTACAATGATAATAGTAAGCTGAATGAAGATAAATCTTTCGGAAAAGATTTTGAGCCTAGACCTAATATCTCTGCTTACAACGAAAATGAGGAAAAACAATCTTTCGTGAAAGATTTTGAGCCTAGACCTAATATTTCGGCTTACAACGAAGATGAGGAAAAACAATCTTTCTTGAAAGACTTTGAGCCTAGACCTAATATTTCGGCTTACAACGACGGTGGGGAAAAACAATCTTTCGTGAAAGACTTTGAGCCGAGACCTAATGTATCAGCTTATAATGGTTAATTAATTTACAGTCTCTAGAATGATGTTTTTGTTTAGTACATGCATGCAGGCTGCTGTTGCTGCTGCATGAATTTCAATGGTCCTGTGTTTGTGATCTGTTTAAGTTTTATGCATGGTGTATTTTCATTTAATAAAGATTGGACTTTGGTCAATTGCTTTTGTTTGCCACCTTGTGTTTTATTTGATAGCATCATCAAAATAATCAGACCATCAAAATGGGGGATTAAATTAAAATCTGTTTAATAACTTTCCATCTTTTAAGCACATCTGTCAAAATGTGTCAGGCCCTTTGAACTCACCCACCCCATCTACATATGAAACAGATTGAGTTGAGTATTTATGATCCCGCTGGTAAGTGGGCACATTTAGATTGGCCCGCATGGGCCGCGGATTGGAGTGGGTTGGGGGTGGGTTGGCCCAAGAGTTTTAAAAAAATATTTTTTTTTTAAAAATAATATCATTCAATTTAATTAAAATACAGAACTATAAATAAAAATAATAATTTATTTCTCACTTACACGAGCAACATATAAAAAATATTTTATTTATTACGACTATTTAATTTATGAATATTGTTGCTTAATCTTTTAGTTTATTGAGTAAGCTTTATTTGTTTTTATTATTCATCAAGATATTGTTCATATGCTACTTAAAATTTACACAAACTCTCATGTGAAACATGTTCATACTATGAAATTAATATCATTACACTTATAAAATAATATCACTACTCTTATAAACTAATATCTCTAATGTTTAATGTTATGATCTCAGTTTATAAGTGTTATGATATTAATATATACGTGTAGTGGTAAAAATTTAATGATATTAATAAGTTTCACAAAAAATCTACTTTAAAATTTATTATAAATAATATATGTAAAAAAATTATATTTTATAAAAAAAGCCAAAAAAATTATAGTTTATAAAAAAAGCCCTGCGGGCTAGCCCACTAAACCTACTACCCATTATGTGTTGAGTTGGGTTGAATAGTTCTCGATTCAAGCCCGCAGTGAATTGATCTGCTAAAACCTACTAAAATATGAGTTGAGGTGGGTTGTGGGCAGACTCCGTTCTGACAGCTCTACTTTTACGAAATGGTCCGACAAATTTTTGTTTTTCGGCCACACTTACATGAAACAATTTTACGGTGAGACGGGACATAAGTTGGGCATTGACACTTTAACACTTAGGGAGAGATAAATGTAATTTGTGTTAAGTACCTCATCTCATACATGATACCGTCTTATATGAGTTTTTGTCTTGTTTTTCCTATCTAGTTCCATATGTATTCAAATTGTATACTTGTCATCTCCAGTCGCCGAGAAGCACGAAAGTGCATAGGGAGTTACCTCTTTTAGCAAAGGCTTCACTCTACAATATGTGCTTGCATCTAGGGATGGCAAAACGCCCCGCCCCGAAGTCGACCCGTCCTGCCCCGTCCCGATTGGGCCAGGCCAGGCTCGACCCATTCTGAAAATGGGCCAGGTCAAGCCCGCCCTGCGCATGGGCCAGGCCGGGCTTGGGTACCAATATTGTAATTACCTGCCCGACCCGCCCCACACTCTTTATATAAATATATATTTATATATATAATATTATAGCAATAACAATAAAAATATATATAATATTTCATCAGTTACACACGTTTTTCGTTTATTTCCTGATTCATTGTGAATTTCTAATTTATGGACCTCTCGTTAAATTATGGTGAATTTGGTAATTTAATTTATATCCATTTTAGCTTGAATTATGTTATTATGTTGTATTAGATGTGATAACATTTTTATAGGTAAAAATTGAATTTTACCATTATTAAAAAATAAAAGTAACAGGATGGATAGAACGGGTCGGACACCAAATAAGAGACGAAGCTTGGGTCTTAAAACTCTGACCCACAACAAATCATGGGGCAGGTTGGGCCAGTTGGGTATATCTTGTGGACTTAACTTGGGTAGTTAAGTATCCATGACCGCCCAAACCCATTGTCATCCCTACAGTTGCATCTATACGAACTTTCCAAAATACCAAATACCAAATACCAGATATATAATTAAATATATAATGTGTAGGCTTGAGATCTGCAGCAAATCCTATATAAATCATATAAAAAGTTGAATACACTGACACGTCTTTGTTTCTAGTGATAATTGATTATAAATTATGACTTGCATAATTAAATTTTCTTGTACTATTACACAACTAGGCGCAATCATTAGTCAAAAAAAAAACTAGGCGCAACCATACTGTATAGATTATATTTATCTATTTCGCCATGTCGGATAGCGATTCCTAATAATTACATACAACATAAGTGACATAATTTGGTAGGGTCACATTATTTGCTAGCAAGAATGGGATTCCAATTATTTTTCTTATCTTTTCACTTAATATAAAGATGATGTCTATCATGTTGAATAGTTAACCATTTTAAGGACGTGATTTTGGCCCTATAAATAGGTACCATATTTTCTGCAAGGAGTACAATTCCCTCGAGATCATACTAATTTCATTTCAAGATAAAATCCCTTTTTTATTTTAGCTGCCGTCTTAGCTCTCGACCTGGTATATACATATTCCAATATTTGATTCAATATTAACTTAGATTAATGAAAATATATATATTTTTTAGTTATTACAATTAATAATTCTAACAATTTCTTCTCCGTGCACTAATAAAGATTTGAAATTTAGGAGAAATTTATTAAAATGATTTCGGAGAGGCGGTATATACAATTTCTCAAGAATGCTATTATCCAAGCAAAAAGTGGAGCTAGGCAATGATTAAAAACCGTTGTTCAATATATTCACTTGGAGAGCGGTTATGAACCGCTGTGCAAGATATTCACTTGGAGAGCGGTTCATTATGAACCGCTCTCCAAGATGCGACATAGAAAACAGTTAAAAATCGCTGTCTAAGTATCAAAATTGATAATTAGACAACGGTTTTTAGCCCCAGCAAGTCTCCCAACTAATTGAGGCAATTATAACCGTTGTCTAAGTATCAAAATTGATAATTAGACAACGGTTTTTAGCCGCACCAAGTCTTCCAACTAATTGAGACAATTATTCGCTCACATGGGGGACCGAACACAGGACCTTGGGCGCCTGAGCGGAGATCAATTCCGCTCGGGCACTTGCTTTCTTGCATTTACTTAATAAAATTTATTCTATATGTTCTAAACATCGTTTTTTCTTACAATTTTTTTAAATTCTTTATTACAATTATCTTATTTATTAATTCAATCACATTTTTATATAATAATTTTTTTATATAAATTTAAATTTGAATTAAATTAAAATTATATTTTTTACTTGTACTTTTTTTTAACTACATTTCTTTTAAACTTGTAATATTTTTCCTTCTAGACAAGTAATATTTTTCTATCAAAATAAATAATATTTTTCTTTAAATAAGTATTAATATTTTTTCATCTAAACAAATTAATACTTTTCTTTAAACAAGTTATACATTTCTATCTAAACAAGTAATATTTTTCTATTTAAACAAGTAATACTTTTCTATCTAAACAAATAATACTTTTCTATTTAAACAAGCAATACTTTTCTATCTAAATAAGTAATATTTTTCTTTTAACAAATAATACTTTTTCATCTAAACAAGTAATATTTTTCTTTAAACAAGTTATACCTTTCTATCTAAACAAGTAATATTTTTCTATTTAAACAAGTAATACTTTTCTATTTAAATAAGTAATAGTATTTTTCTATCTAAATAAGTAATACTTAGACAAAATTGAATTAATTTATAAGAATATTAAATATTTTAGGTATTAATTTATAAGAATTAATAGTGATACAAGTTCGTAAGTGTAATAATATGAATTTAATATTATGAACAAGTTTTACATAAGAGTTAATTTGTGTTAATCTCATTATATAAGATGAATATTAAAAAGAAATAACACGAGAATTTAAAGAATAAAATATTTGAATGGTACACAAAAAGAATTTACAAAAACAAAAAAAAAACAAAAAATACAAGCTTTACAACAACAAAAAAATAAATTCACTTGGAGAGCGGTTATGAACCGCTCTGTTTTTTTTATAGACGTGGTTCAAAACCGCTCTCCAAATCTCCTTGAACAATGATTTATGAACCGATGTCTGTTTTTTGATCTTGGAATGGTTTTTAACACATTTTTTTTTTAATAGAACCGCTCTCCAAGGGACCACTTGGAGAGCTATTCGAAAAAAGGGTTGTCCAAGTGGAGCTCTCCAAGCTCAAATGTATAGTAGTGCGTGATTGCAATTTGTAGGAGGTGTAAAAGCAAGAAAACAACCGGGTGAATACATGCAGGTTGATGATCTGAAAGAGCAGCAGCAGCTAAAGCTTGATTTATTAAATGAAGATCATACTCATGATCAGTGGCGGAGCCAGGAATTGCATCGAGGGGAGCCCAATTTATATTATACTGCAACTAAATACATTTTCGAATTTTTTATATATTTCTTAAAATTATGTGGACTAAATATCTTTATATTAACTTAGTCAATACATTTAATATGCATATTAAAATATGAATTATACATATTTATTTCTCTTTTTGACTCCCTCTTCCTCACTTGAAGAAAAATAAGAAAATTTACATGAAAAAAGAAGACACACTTTAAAATTAATCAAAACCTCCAACCTCAACATGTTAAAAATAAATAAATATAAGTACATATAAAAAAAATAAGTGGGCCCAGGGGGGCCCGGTGACCCCCTTGGCCCCAACGTGGCTCCGCCACTGCTCATGACACTATATTTAAAAGAGAGAAATTGTTCAACAAAAAATTAAAGAGAGAGTCTAGTTTTTGGGTTTATAGTGATGAAGATGATGCAAATCAAAGAGGAGAGAAGCCATTGATTAAAGGGTTTGAGACTGCTTCAAGTCTCTGGGTGTATAGTGATGATGCCAAACAAAGAAACTAGAATTAATTCAACAATAAGAGGTGTTCGTAAAAGTGTACTTGGATAAATGGTTGAACCAATAATATTAATAAGAATGTACCAAGAAATTAAGAACGAATCGAAAATTTCATATTAGTGAAAATAACAATTATTCTGTGCATAATTCCAATCCAATATTAAAGAATTTGAAATAACAATCATAAAAATTGAGATTTTTTTTTGTATAGACTTAATTTACACGTACAAGTCAAATCTGATTTATACACTACAAATGGGTCACATATATATTATTAATGGAGTTTATTTTTTGGTTTCACACCTCTCTCTCTTCTTCTTTGCGAAAACTACCTCTCAAGCAACCGAAAACAACCATTTGAGTTCATTTTCATCTTCCGAATCTCGATCGGAAATGCCTGTAAGTTCGTCTTTTTCTTTTTAAATTTGTTGTTCGTCATTTTCAGCGATCTCACTCGCCGATCTTTTTCATATATAGAAAACGTGTAGCAATATTAGAGAGAGAGAGAGAGAGAGAGTGACGCGATTAAGCAGAGTTCCGTTAGCATTCTAGTGGCGCCTGCAATGGTCAATTCTCAACACTGTTTTTTTACTTAGAAACTATCATTGTTACACATAATTTTTTTTATTGTCACATGTATATTATACTCCCTCCATAGAGCCGGGCAAAAGCAGGCGCTTGACCAAATGACCCAATCAATCCATCGGGCCAAGTTTATGTTCATGAAATTTGGGCCGGCCCATCATCTAGTCGAGCCACCAAAAATCTTTGCCCATTTCAAGATGGGCTCACGAGCAATGAACTGCCCGCCCATGATTTTTTTTTTATTTAATTATTTTATCTACTTTACAAAATTACATTATTTCTTTGTAATTCTTTTGAGTATTTTTCTACCCTTATCAATTTACTTTATTTTCTGATTAAAAGAATAAAATAATAATTATAGTTATAGTTATTAAAATACAAT
Source organism: Stenogyne calaminthoides (assembly GCA_037126765.1). Taxonomy (NCBI): domain Eukaryota; kingdom Viridiplantae; phylum Streptophyta; class Magnoliopsida; order Lamiales; family Lamiaceae; genus Stenogyne; species Stenogyne calaminthoides. The sequence continues at coordinate 32,860,304 of JBBCBC010000023.1, read as the reverse complement.
TTTATGTACCTGACAACATTAACTTGAGTACTATTTTGTTGATTGTGATTGTTAATTATATCAAAAGAGCTCGTAGTTTGACAATTACAAAAAATGAATTTCTTTAGTCTTTATAGTTTGTATAAAGAATTACAAATAAAACAAAATTAATAAAATTTGTCGGGTCAAACGGGCGGCCCATGACCAGTTGGGCCAAATTGGCCCAAGCCCATTAAGCCCGTGGGCCAAATAGGCCCGGCTCTTTTTGGGCCTCTGATTTTTTAGCCCAGCCCATACTTGGGCTCGGGTTGGTCGGGCCGGCCCATCGGGCTGGGCCCAAATTGCCGGCTCTATCCCTTCATCCCAATCTTAACCGGTGGGTTACTGTATGCTACTATGCTTGGAGTATAAAAAAAATATATATTTATTAGTATTTTATGTGATAAAGTGGTAAAGTGTTGGAGATAGAAAAAATTGTTTATCAGTTTTTCAATGTGATAAAGTGTTGAGAGTAGAAAGAGTAATTTATTATTAGTAATATTATTATGTGAAAAAGTGGTCAAGTGATAAAGTGAGTATTTTCATTTAAGGTAATGTGCCGTTAAGATCAGGACACCCAAAATGGAAAGATTGCAGTTAAGATTGGGACATAGGGAGTAATAAGTATCACTACTATTATAAATCAATACACATAAAACTTAACATGTCACTGTATACTATACTAAATATCATTGTTACACATATAAATTGTCACTGTTATGAAAAAAAGAAAATATTACTGTTTATACGCACAAAAACTAGCATCACTTTTTTCATTGCGTGATGTGAGGGAGTGGAAGAGCGTAGTGTAACGGCACAATGAAGCGTGGAATGAGCGTGCAATGAGATGCAGCTAGGGGTGGAGGAAATACCGAAAATACCAGTATACCGCACTTACCGTACTGAAAAATATCGATTTTATCGAAATTTTCGGTACGGTATGGTATCGTACCGAAATTCGGTACGGTAACGATATGAAAATATAAAAAATTTCGGTATACCGAAATATTTCGGTATACCGGAAAAATATACCAAAGATATCTAAAAATATTTCGGTATTATTTTTTTATAATATAACGATATATCTTTGAAATTTCGGTATGGTATGATATCGATATGTAATATTGACATACCGAAAATCTCGGTATGACGAAATTTCGGTATACCGAATTTTCGGTACAACAACGGTATGAAATTTTTTGGTATCGAAAATTTCGGTACGGTAACGATATGGCGATAAAATTTTCAATTATCTTGCATCATTCCAACCCTTAGATTTGACTAGGAATGAGACGATCAACATGAAACATCGCTTAGTGTGAATGGGGTCGGTAAAAATTGAAGTGAATGAATTGGGAGCTTAAATTTGTGTCGATCCATTCCTAAAAAAGATTTGTATTGAATTAAAATTTATAATATAAACTTTTAGTTCACATGAGGTTATTCAAAAATCGACGCTACACCAAGAGAGGTGAAAGAAGTAAGTCAATAAAACAAGAAAGATACCAAGGATGATGGAAGTAAGTCAATAAAACAAGAAAGATACCAAGGATGATGGAAGAAATAAATCCATCGATATCTAGATACATAGAATTTTTTATTTTTTTTCTTTTAAGTTTGAGAGTTTTGGAGGATTGATCTAATTATTTTTCTGCATGAATAAAATTGGTGATATCATATGGCCCAAAGGAGTGATTTTAATTTCTCATATCAATGTATCAAATGAAATGAATCAAAACTGAAATAAGTAAAATTGTGATAAATTTGCAAATTGTGTATCAAACCAGGAGCTGGAGTACAATATATATGGCTGAAAAATTTAATGATTCACATTTTATTTTTTTGGTAGGGGATTCACATTAATTTATTTGTATTGTACAAATTATGTTGCTCTGTGCATTTCATTTTCATCTGTGTTGATGAGAAAGTATAACATTGTATATAATATTTCAGAATGTTAAAAATCCAATATATATTTGCCTATAACATTGTATATAATATTGCAGAATGTTAAAAATTCATAGAAAATATATTTGCCTACTAGAAGTTAAAACTTCATAAATAATTTGTATAGGATATTTAAGTATGAAATTATTTTATTGAAAAATTTCATGATCATGTTAGAAAAGTTAATTTTTTATGAATTAATGACCAGGAGGTCCACAATCTAACCTAGTAGTACTTATTCATATATTTTTTTAAATACTAATAGATATGAAACACCCCATAGAAAACCTAAACTATCCTGATCTCTCGCCCACTCATTTTATTCAAATTGTGCAAAAAAATCTGTCACCCACACACACTTCTATACTCTCTCCACCCCTCACATCTAAAAAAAATCGCCACCGCCACCACCACCCGCACACTCCCCCTCTCTCTCAATTCGTCGCCGCCGCTGCGGCGACACTCTATCCATGCACGCTGTCGCGGCGGCCACCCAATCTCTCCACGCAAATCGTCATCCCCAAGGCGCATCCCCGCCGCCGCCTCGTCTACAACTTCACTGCTGGTCGCGGATCTGCGCCGCCGCGTCGGCTTCCCTTCCCACGCCGCCGCGGCCACCCGCTCACCTCTCCCCCACCCATGGCGGCGGCGGTGCCCTGCCCCCACCGTAACCGAAACCAGAACGGCTTATTTCTGGATCCATTCATTATCCCAGAAGCACACCTGATGTATATTTGTGGAATCTGATTTTGGGGGCACGATTTGTGAGGATTTTGTTGTGGGGTTTCTTTTTAATTTAGATTATATATTTTATTTAATTAGGGGAGAGTGTATTGGGTATTTTATAGGATTTTTGTACCTGTTAGTATTTTATGAAGATCTGGTTTTTTGAAGATCTTTGTTGATATGAAAGTTTTTTGGAGATTTGAAGATTCATTTTTATAAAGATGTTTGTTAAATTCTGAGGGTGGAGATCTAAAATCGAAGATGAACATGTTCATGTCGTAATAAAGACAAGTTGTAATGTTTTTTTTTTAATTGGATTTTAGATCTTCTATAATTTTTTAATTTTTGATATGAAATCAAGTTGTAATGTTTTTTTATTGGATTTTTTGTTGATGTATAATTTTTTAAAGAATATTTAACGTGAATTTGTGTTTCTTCACATCAATTATATTTAATATGGTTGGATTAAAACAAATATTCAGTTCATAAAATTAGTTTTTCCAAAATTTAACTTAGAGTGAAGGATTGATTTGATTTACATTAAAAGTCCAAGAAGGAAAAAATGACGCAAGTTGGGTTGAAGGATGACTAATTCCACTTTTCCTGGCACAAAGACTGATTCCACTTTTGCAATATGTCCAAAAATAAGGGTAACTTAGTCTTTAGTATAATTTTATGGATTTAGGAGTGTTTTTAAAAAGTGGTGGACCTAAGAGTATATTTGGGAGGTGTAATGGACTTTAGAGTCACTCTTTCATTTTTTATTTTCCTGTAATGTAAAAATTAGATATGATGATGAATGGATAAATGATAATTTAACATATTGTCGTGATCATTTGTAATTCAAATTATTAATTTGATTATAAATTATTATTTTTTATAGTATTTTTTTTATCGATTACTTTTGTCATGATTATACTATATTCCTGTGGTACCCTAATTGAATAATTAAAATAAAGGGGTATTTAAAATTATAAAGTTGGTATGTAATATTCAAGAAATAAATATATACCCTATATGATTGCCTAGTGCCTACATAATGCTATTTTTTTTTTGGGATAAAATTAGTTGTTAGTAGTTAATACACCAAGCACTCAAATACTCCTCGAAATCATCAATCCACCTTATAACTCCTAAACTTCAAATTCGTTTCCAGGTGGGCTAAGCCACCTGGTTGTCTACATAATGCTATTAGCAGAAAGCAATGATATTTAGCAATAATCAAATTAAGATTCAAAACATAAAATTAAAAAAAAAAATGCAATTTTCTCCCGGCCTATATATACAGCCACTACTTTGCATATAGTGCAAGTCACAAAAAAGAGAGGTCTAAATTCTGTTAAGAAAATGAAATCACTCTTCATTTTAGCTGCATTCTTTCAATTGCTTCGGTAATTTTCAACTCGATCCAACCCTTTTGTGGCTTTCTCAAGTTTAAAATGTTGTGAATTACATTATATTTTGTTACACCTGAAAACTGAATGATTTTTATTTTATTTCATATGCAGTTTGCAGGCATCATCAATGCAAGAAAAGATCCAGGAGAGTACAAACAAGGTGCTAAGAAAGATGAGGTGGCAACGTCGGAATTTGTCGAATCAGGCCTCGTGGACGTGAATTAAGTTACATCAAAAGAGATTAACAATTGTCCCGACACATCATCATTTACCTCGCGAGACTTTGAGCCAAGGCCTAATTTCCCGGCTTACAATAGTAATAGTAAGCTAAAAGAAGATAAATCTTTTGGAAAAGACTTTGAGCCCAGACCTAATCTCTCTGCTTATAATGACGATGCGGAAAATCAATTTTTCGTGAAAGACTTTGAGCCCAGACCTAATCTCTCTGCTTATAATGATGATGCGGAAAACCAATATTTCGTGAAAGACTTTGAGCCAAGACCTAATCTCTCTGCTTATAATGTTTAATTGATTTCTAGTCTCTGCATAATGTTTTTGTTTGGTACATGCATGCAGGTTGTTGTTGTTGCTGCTGCAGCAGCAGCATGAATTTCAATGGTTCTATTTTGTGATCTAAATTTATCAATGTATGGTGTATTTTCATTTAATAAAGTTTGGACAATTGCTTTTGTTTACCACCTTGTGTTTTATTTGATATATAGGCATCATCAAAATAATCCGACCATCATTAAGGGATTAAAGTCAAATCTGTCTCACAACTTTTTATCCTTTTCAAAATAGTTAGACAAGATTTTGATTTTTCTATTTAATCCTATATGTAACCAATTTATATACTTTTCATCGGGAAAATTTCATATTTCATCCCGTAAGTTTAGCTCATTCCAAAATAAATCTTTTATGTTTTTGCTTTACCATTTTTGGTCCTAAGTGTACGGTTTTCATCATTTTTTGACCAATTTAAGTCCTAGGGTGTACGATTTTCATCTTTTATGTTTGTGCTTTATTATTTTTGGTCCTAGAGTGTACAATTTTCATCATTTTTTGACCAATTTAGGTCCTTTTTTGTGTGGCTTTCTGTTGGGTTATGGAGCCTGAGTGAAACCGGAATGCAGGATGCGGGAGGCGCTCGACCTGTGCTCGTGGTCGAGCACTTATGCTCGGTCGAGCGCCCCCCCCATGCAGCGCCCGCAAGGCGCTCGACTAGTAGGTGAGCTCGAGCGGTTCTGCTCGACCAAAGCCCGAGGTCGAGCAGTTCCGAGGCCTGTGCGCGGATTTAGGGTGTCGGCCAGGATGGGCCAAATCTAGGGGTTTGGCCCAGTTTTCCAGTTCGGGTTTTTTTGTATAAATAACCCCCTGACTCCCCCATTGTATCTTGCACTACTTGCACTATCTTATAAGATATAGTAGATCTCTCCTGGCTTGGTAATGCCCCCAGATGTAGTCAGTTTGACGAACTGAGTAACCAAATTGTTTGTCTCTAAATTCCGTAGTTCCCATTATTTCTCCCATAATTGCTTGTTTTAATTCTTAACACTTTCCGGATACTATTAAATTTTCTGACGAAAAAGGACCAAAATTGGTCTAAAAAGGATAAAAATCGTACACCTAGGAAAAAAATGATCAAGCAGAAACATAAATGATTATTTTTGGAATGGACCAAATTTACTGGATGTAAAATGAAATATTCCCACTTTTCATCTCATATCGTCAGAAAACGCACGAAAATGCATAGTTTTTAGCATGCGACAATCACACTTTTCGGCGATTTGGGATGAGAAATGACGTCGTTTCGTGTGGATTTCGACAATTTGGTATGAATAACATACAATTTGAATACATACGAGATTAAATGAGAATAACAAAATAAATGTGATCATTTTGAAAAAAAGTAACAAATTATGGGATTAGTTTATCTTTAATTACATATTATATTACATGAGATTAAATATGTCAATGAGATCGGTTACACAGAATTAAGATGACTAGCCCGCATTCCCTACTCTCTATCCTGCCATGTCGAGACTTCCTGTTACACAATGGCAGTCTCTCCTTCTCACTCTTTATGCCAAATCCAAACAGCCGATAAATACATGGATAACTTATATAGTCTCTCAGTCTCAAACTTGTTTATACTTTATTTCAAACGATCAGTTTCAAATTTATTTATCTCTTTCCATAAAAGATATTAAACTAAAAATACTTTTTTCAACTATCCTCTCCCAACATTTCAAAATACCATTATGTCATTACTTTTACACATAAAAAGTTATATATTTTAATAATAAAGTAAAAATGACTAAAATACCCTCAATCAAAACTCTAAAAGTCACTTTCTCACTTTAAATACTACTCCCGCCGGCATGAAATCATTTGAACATTTGCCAAAAGAGTCCTTCCCGAATTCAATTGAACATTTCTAAAAATGAAAATAAAGCAACTACATCAATATAAACTCTATCATCAATACATCTAAATATTACACATCATGATATTACTTATCTCACATTAAAGTCAACTTTATTCTCTTTTAATAACACCACATATTATTACTTTATAATATAACCCTCACCAAAAAATAATTTATATTAATAAACAACTCTCACATTAAACTACGCGTAAACCGTGAATGTTCAAACGAATTCGAGACGGAGAGAGTAATAAACAACTCTGACAATAAAATCTGTGCGAAAGCAAAAGGGATGGAGGGAGTAATAGTACTTTTAGCTAGAGTGGGTCTTGTGTGAAATATTGCACACTAGTGTTATGTGCAATACCACACAATTAAGGTAAAAAAGATTAAAATTCGCGGGTCAATGGCGGGGCGCGTGGGGCGCGGGCGGGTAGAGCGGGTTGGGCAGGGCGGGTTGGCTATTTAACTATTATATTTCATGCAAGGATATTTTTATCAAAAATTGTTGTAGCCTAATGGTTCTGGTTTATTTTTAGTGTATTTGGTCGCAGATTCAATTCTTATCGAGCACATAATTTTTTTTTCAATTTATTTGTGTGTGTGTTACTACATGAACAAAAAGTGTTACGCTATGAAGAAAAATGTGTTACCACATAAACAAAACCAGTACCTGCGCGAAAAGAAATCCCCAGTCCAAAATTGCAGATTTATAGAACAACTTGATGTGTTACTACATGAACAAAAGAGTGTTACCCTATGAACAAAAGAATGTTACTACATGAACAAAAACCAGTACAAGCGCGAAAAAAAATCATCAGTCCAATTTTTTTTTTCAAGTTATTTTTGTGTGTTACTACATGAACAAAAGATTGTTACCCTATGAACAAAAGAGTGTTACCACATGAACAAAATTAGTACAAGTGCGAAAAAAAATCCGCAGTCCAAAATTATAGATTTAAAGAACAACTTGATGTGTTACTACATGAACAAAAAATTATTACCCTATGAACAAAAGAGTGTTACTGCATGAACAAAAATCAGTACAAACGCGAAAAAAATATTCAGTCCAAAATTACAGATTTACAGAAACAGCGTGAAAAGAGTGCATAAATATCTGAAAAATTGCGCTAGAAAATCAAGAGGAAAACGAACGGAAGAACCTGCAAATTTGCCAGGATGAGAAAACTGAAAAAAGGGAGAAGAATATGGAAGAATTTGAATAAGGAAGAGAAAGAAAAGAAAAGGAAGAACAAAAGAAGAAAAAATCACACCACGGTAAAATCTGGAATCGCGAGGAAGAAGAACGCGAGGAAGAACCCTAGGATCGCGATGAAGAAGAAAACGGGCAGCGCCGGATCTGAAATGGCTTTGGGCCTGACCCGCGAAAAATAAATATCTCTTTTATTTGGGCTAATTGCACATATCACTTATATGCAATATTACATACAAGTTTTTGTGCTTTTAGCTATATGAAGTACTGATATTTCTCGTATTCATTATAAGTGTCGTTTTAACAGTTAATTTAATTTGCAAATTTATTTTCAGTTTTTATTATTGTAAATTAGATGACTTTTTGAGCTTTATGATATAAATTAATTGCATTTTTCTTAAGCTAACCTTAAAGTTAAAATACTTAGGTAAATGGGTTTAGTCTACTTTTTTGTTGTTGTTGTTAATATATATGTATTGATTTAAAACGTGCTTGCAGAGTATACGAACTTTCCAAAACACCAAATACCAGATATAACTAAATAATGTAGGCTTGTGATCTGCAGTACATACTCTATAAATCATATAAAAAATTGAATACACTGACATCTCTTTGTTTCTAGTGATAATTGATTATAAATTATGAGTTACATAATTGAATTTGCTTGAATTATTACACTAGGCGCAATCATAGATGTCGTTTATCTATTTCACTATGTCGGTACAATAATAATAATAATAATTAAATACGACATAAGTGACATAATTCGGTAGGGTCATATTTTTGGCTAGCAAGCATGGGATCCCAAATATTTTTCTTACCTTTTCAATTTTAGTCTAAGTTTTATATGCACGATGTACCATATATTTTATAGTGTATTTAAAAATTATATTATATATAAATTATATGTGGATTATTAATTTATGTAGTAGTGTAATATTATTAAGTCTTGTGTTGTGTTATTTAATTTTCGATTTTTTATCATAAAAAAATAAAAATGCACCTTTAAAAATAGTTTAATTTCACAATGTCAAATTATTTCGGTTTTTTTGTTTTTTTTTTACCGAAACAAAACCAAAAAATTCGTTTCGGTTTAAGATCGGTTATGGCGTAAAATGGTTCAGTTTCGATTTATTATGGTGAATATTTTGATTATTTCGATTTTGCTTTTTCGGTTCGATTCGATTTGTTAACCGAATAACCGAATGATCACCCCTAATTTCATTTGTGTTGATGAAAAAGTATAATATTGTGTATAATATTTCAAGGCTATAAAACAAATCAATATTAAATACTACTATAGTAATTGAACCCGAATTGCTTCCGGTTATGACATTGCCTTCCAGTACACGGTTACCCATTCGTGTAAGGACCAATCTAGTCTTGTTACACAGTCCTCTCGAATGATCTATATTTATGAGCAACATAATTGGAGTTTCAACTTTCAAAATCAATTCATGATTGGAACGCCGAAACACTTCAAGATATTCAAGAACTCCGGTGTATGTAAATCGGCTAGTATATCAACATTCGTATTAGATTTGCACATACAATCGAAACTCAAATACGTTCTTGCCTCATAGTCGTTCATGTTTATCATGTATTCGTTAATGAAATCGACGACCCCAAGAGTGAAAATATTGGAAATAAGATCAAATAAGATCTAAAGAATGTATTTCGAATAAAAATATAGATACATAAATATGTATATATATATATATAACTAATTTTTTTTCTTTTTGCTAAATTTCTATAGAAACGGAATTATTGTAAACTTGGTAAATTAATTGTAAATTATTTGATAACATAAGAAAGATAAAAAAGATTTGATAAAATATTCGTAATATTATTGTAAGAAATTTTCAAAAAAAACAAAAAAATTGGTTCATAGCAAAAAGAAATAAGAGACATAAATTATTATTAAACTATTTTTTCTCAATCTTGATTTTGGTCATTCTTTTCTTATTTGGATTTGAACTTGTCATATCATTACCAGATAGTGGTCTCTTAGAATTTTCTTCATTTGTTATATCAATGAGGTCGAGATCTGGACCTTCTCCTTGAATTGAAGTGTTTTGTTGAATTGAAGAGTTGATGGTGTCGCCGATGGAATCTTCCTACACTTAAACATTTTATAATTAATTATTTATAATAATAACTTTAGAGTGAAAATATTCTAACAATAGAAAGATTTACTTGACTACCATGAAAATTTATAGAATACTTAAAGATGATTTTCTCATCCGTATTAATTGATGGGGTTATACTGAAAAGTATGTTTTTACTTTGTATAACCAAACTGAAGTTTCTTATTTATTTACTGAAATAAATTATTTAATCAATTTTGCATTAAATATGAATGAATGTTAGGGGGTTTGGGGTCTATATATAGTGATGTTTAATCATTAATTCACACACAACAAGAGAGGGTTGATATACTTGTAATCTTTATTCAGAGATTAGAGAGAGAAATCATTCGAGAATCATTGAGAGAGCTTAGTTCAATTAGAGATTCAAAGTTCATAATCACATCGATTAGAACTTGGTGAATGCCCTGGAGTTGAGCGGATTGTATCTTGTATTCTTTGATTGAGTGATAAGGAAATCGTCCCTGATCCTCCGTGGATGTAGATCACTTTGATCGAACCACGTAAAATCGTTTGTTGTGTTCTTGATCATTTTATCGTTGTTATTTTCTGGATATCTGTGCTAGGAGTCTTAGTTGCAGATAGAAAAAGTATTAGTTGAATTCGACTCTTGTTCTAACACTATCAATTTATACACTAATTTGCTTGATAATATTAATAAATTGATGAGTTTTGATCAGTTGGTGATGATCCATAAGAAAGTGTATCATATTAATATTATACATATGCAGTTCAATGTGTTTCTGTCAATTATTAGTGTTATCTGATAGCTCAGATTTGTCCCACAAATTAGTAAGAAATTCTCCTTGTTATCTTGTAAGATATTTTTTCATGATATTTTATTTTATATTTTAATATTCTTAAATTTCAATACAGGGATGAATGGTGATCAAACTAATTTGAGAAGCAAACAATTAATTATACATAACTAAGCCTTCTGGTGCACCCACTAATCATTCGCGTTCATTTATGAACCAAAGAACCAAAATATAGCCCGTGCAAGTTTTAAGGCCTGGGCTATATTTTTACTAATTGGGCTATTCGGGTGTTTCTTACACCTTACTTACTAGTAATTGATACACAATCTTGTATACATCTATAATTTTTCAATAATCCGTTTTTGTTCTAAAAAATGTAACTATCAAATTTTAGTCTCATATTATCTTGGTTGTCTAATTTTAGTCCTATTTTTGACGAGAAACAGAAAAATACATCGTTTTCAGGCACGTGCCGATTAAAATTGATAATTTGCGAGCTAGTAAGTTCAAATAATTATATACAACAATTGTACACTCTGTCTTGTCTTCTATTATAATGGATGAAACACTTGATCATGAAATATTATCTTCAAATGGAGGATCAAGACAAGACTATATATAATCAAGTGGCTTAGCCCACCTGACCACTGTGCTCCTCATTTGAGTGGGAGACTCAGGTTCGATTCTCTCTGTGAACGAATTTGGAGTTATGGGAGTTATAAGGTGGATTGACGATTTCGTGGAGTATTTGGGTGCTTGGTGTACTAACAATTAACTTTTCTTATAAAAAAAAAAGACAAGACCATATATGATTGCCTACCTAATGCAATTAGCAGACAGAATTGATAAATAGCAATAAGCTAAAAATAATTCTTTTTTTTTTTAAATAAAAAATTCTCCCGGCCTATAAATACAGCTCACTACTTTGCATATATTGCAAGTCACAAAAAAGAGATCTAAATTCTGTTAAGAAAATGAAACCAATCTTCATCATAGCTGGGATTCTTTTTATTGCTTCGGTAATTTTCAACTCAATCCAATTCCTATATTTATCCTTTTGTGACTTTCTCAAAGTTCAAAATGTTATGAATTACATTAAATTTTGTTTACACTTTAAAACTGAAAGATTTTTATTAAATTTTATAAACAGGTTGCAGGCATCACCAATGCAAGAAAAGATCCAGCAGGTGTTAAGAAAAATGAGGTGGCAATAGTCCAATCGGGCCTCGTGGACGTGAGTAAAGTTACATCAAAAGAGGTTAAAGATTGTCATGACACGTCATTATTTGGCTCCCGAGATTTTGAGCCAAGGCCTAATATCTCGGCTTACAATGATAATAGTAAGCTGAAAGAAGATAAATCTTTCGGAAAAGATTTTGAGCCTAGACCTAATATCTCTGCTTACAACGAAAATGAGGAAAAACAATCTTTCGTGAAAGATTTTGAGCCTAGACCTAATATTTCGGCTTACAACGAAGATGAGGAAAAACAATCTTTCGTGAAAGACTTTGAGCCTAGACCTAATATTTCGGCTTACAACGACGGTGGGGAAAAACAATCTTTCGTGAAAGACTTTGAGCCGAGACCTAATGTATCAGCTTATAATGGTTAATTAATTTCCAGTCTCTAGAATGACGTTTTTGTTTAGTACACTGCTGTTGCTGCTGCATGAATTTCAATGGTCCTGTGTTTGTGATCTGTTTAAGTTTTATGCATGGTGTATTTTCATTTAATAAAGATTGGGCTTTGGTCAATTGCTTTTGTATGCCACCTTGTGTTTTATTTGATAGCATCATCAAAATAATCAGACCATCAAAATGGGGTATTAAAGTAAAATCTGTTTAATAACTTTCCACCTTTTAAGCACATCTGTCAAAATGTGTCAGGCCCTTTGAACTCACCCACCCCATCTACATATGAAACAGATTGAGTTGAGTATTTATGATCCCGCTGATAAGTGGGCCCATTTAGATTGGCCCGCATGGGCCGCGGATTGGAGTGGGTTGGGGGTGGGTTGGCCCAAGAGTTTTAAAAAATATAAAAAAAAAAAATACTATTATTTAATTTAATTAAAATACAGAACTATAAATAAAAATAATAATTTATTTCTCACTTACACGAGCAACATATAAAAAATATTTTATTTATTAGAACTATTTAATTTATGAATATTGTTGCTTAATCTTTTAGTTTATTGAGTAAGCTTTATTTATTTTTATTATTCATCAAGATATTGTTCATATGCTACTTAAAATTTACATAAACTCTCATGTGAAACATGTTCATACTATGAAATTAATATCATTACACTTATAAAATAATATCACTACTCTTATAAACTAATATCACTAATGTTTAATGTTATGATCTCAGTTTACAAGTGTTATGATATTAATATATACGTGTAGTGGTAAAAATTTAATGATATTAATAAGTTTCACAAAAAATCTATTTTAAAATTTATTATAAATAATATATGTAAAAAAATTATATTTTATAAAAAAAGCCAAAAAAATTATAGTTTATAAAAAAAGCCCTGCGGGCTAGCCCACTAAGCCTACTACCCATTATGTGTTGAGTTGGGTTGAATAGTTCTCGATTCAAGCCCGCAGTGAATTGATCTGCTAAAACCTACTAAAATATGAGTTGAGGTGGGTTGTGGGCAGACTCCGTTCTGACAGCTCTACTTTTACGAAATGGTCCGACAAATTTTTGTTTTTCGGCCACACTTACATGAAACAATTTTACGGTGAGACGGGACATAAGTTGGGCATTGACACTTTAACACTTAGGGAGAGATATATGTAATTTGTGCTAAGTACCTCATCTCATACATGATACCGTCTCATATGAGTTTTTGTCTTGTTTTTCCTATCTAGTTACATATGTATTCAAATTGTATACTTGTCATCTCCAGTCGCCGAGAAGCACGAAAGTGCATAGGGAGTTGCCTCTTTCAGCAAAGGCTCCGCTCTACAATATGTGCTTGCATCTAGGGATGGCAAAACGCCCCGCCCCAAAGTCGACCCGTCCTGCCCCGTCCCGATTGGGCCAGGCCAGGCTCGACCCATTCTGAAAATGGGCCAGGTCAAGCCCGCCCTGCGCATGGGCCAGGCCGGGCTTGGGTACCAATATTGTAATTACCTGCCCGACCCGCCCCACACTCTTTATATAAATATATATTTATATATATAATATAATAGCAATAACAATAAAAATATATATAATATTTCATCAGTTACACACGTTTTTCGTTTATTTCCTGATTCATTGTGAATTTCTAATTTATGGACCTCTCGTTAAATTATGGTGAATTTGGTAATTTAATTTATATCCATTTTAGCTTGAATTATGTTATTATGTTGTATTAGATGTGATAACATTTTTATAGGTAAAAATTGAATTTTACCATTATTAAAAAATAAAAGTAACAGGATGGATAGAACGGGTCAGACCTGCCCAGCGCAGACCGAGCTTGGGTCTTAAAACTCTGACCCACAACAAATCATGGGGCAGGTTGGGCCAGTTGGGTATATGCGCGGGACGAACTTGGGTAGTTAAGTATCCGCACTGCCCCCGACCCATTGTCATCCCTACAGTTGCATCTATACGAACTTTCCAAAATACCAAATACCAAATACCAGATATATAATTAAATATATAATGTGTAGGCTTGAGATCTGCAGCAAATCCTATATAAATCATATAAAAAGTTGAATACACTGACACGTCTTTGTTTCTAGTGATAATTGATTATAAATTATGACTTGCATAATTAAATTTTCTTGTACTATTACACAACTAGGCGCAATCATTAGTCAAAAAAAAAACTAGGCGCAACCATACTGTATAGATTATATTTATCTATTTCGCCATGTCGGATAGCGATTCCTAATAATTACATACAACATAAGTGACATAATTTGGTAGGGTCACATTATTTGCTAGCAAGAATGGGATTCCAATTATTTTTCTTATCTTTTCACTTAATATAAAGATGATGTCTATCATGTTGAATAGTTAACCATTTTAAGGACGTGATTTTGGCCCTATAAATAGGTACCATATTTTCTGCAAGGAGTACAATTCCCTCGAGATCATACTAATTTCATTTCAAGATAAAATCCCTTTTTTATTTTAGCTGCCCTCTTAGCTCTCGACCTGGTATATACATATTCCAATATTTGATTCAATATTAACTTAGATTAATGAAAATATATATATTTTTTAGTTATTACCATTAATAATTCTAACAATTTCTTCTCCTTGCACTAATACAGATTTGGGTTTGGAGAGCTGTTAAAAATGACCTTGGAGAGCGGTTATAACAGTTCTCCAAGTAACAGTTGTCCAAGCAAAAGTGGAGCTTAGACAGCGGTTAAAAACCGTTGTTCAAGATATTCACTTGGAGAGCGGTTATGATCCGCTGTGCAAGATATTCACTTGATGAACCGCTCTCCAAGATGCAACATAGAAAGCAGTTAAAAACCGCTGTCTAAGTATCAAAATTGATAATTAGACAACGGTTTTTAGCCCCACCAAGTCTCCCAACTAATTGAGACAATTATAACCGCTGTCTAAGTATCAAAATTGATAATTAGACAACGGTTTTTAGCCCCAACAAGTCTCCCAACTAATTGAGGCAATTATTCGCTCACATGGGGGGCCGAACATAGGACCTTGGGCGCCTGAGCGGAGATCAATTCCGCTCGAGCACTTGCTTTCTTGCATTTACTTAATAAAATTTATTCTATATGTTCTAAAAATCGTTTTTTCTTACAATTTTTTAAAATTCTTTATTACAATTATCTTATTTATTAATTCAATCACATTTTTATATAATAATTTTTTTATATAAATTTAAATTTGAATTAAATTAAAATTATATTTTTTACTTGTACTTTTTTTTAACTACCTTTCTTTTAAACTTGTAATACTTTTCCTTCTAGACAAGTAATATTTTTCTATCAAAATAAATAATATTTTTCTTTAAATAAGTATTAATATTTTTCCATCTAAACAAATTAATACTTTTCTTTAAACAAGTTATACCTTTCTATTTAAACAAGTAATATTTTTCTATAACAAGTAATACTTTTCTATCTAAACAAATAATACTTTTCTATTTAAACAAGCAATACTTTTCTATCTAAATAAGTAATATTTTTCTTTAAACAAGTAATACTTTTTCATCTAAACAAGTAATATTTTTCTTTAAACAAGTTATACCTTTCTATCTAAACAAGTAATATTTTTCTATTTAAACAAGTAATACTTTTCTATTTAAATAAGTAATAGTAATTTTCTATCTAAATAAGTAATACTTAGACAAAATTGAATTAATTTATAAGAATATTAAATATTTTAGGTATTAATTTATAAGAATTAATAGTGATACAAGTTCGTAAGTGTAATAATATGAATTTAATATTATGAACAAGTTTTACATAAGAGTTAATTTGTGTTAATCTCATTATATAAGACGAATATTAAAAAGAAATAACACGAGAATTTAAAGAATAAAATATTTGAATGGTACACAAAAAGAATTTACAAAAACAAAAAAAAAACAAAAAATACAAGCTTTACAACAACAAAAAAATAAATTCACTTGGAGAGCGGTTATGAACCGCTCTCCAAGTACCCTTGAACAGCGGTTATGAACCGATGTCTAAGCTTTGATCTTGGACAGCGGTTTTTAACCGCTGTCTTTTTTTTTAATAGAACCGCTCTCCAAGTGTCCAAGGGACCACTTGGAGAGTTATTCGAAAAAAAGACTGTCCAAGTGGAGCTCTCCAAGCTCAAATGTGTAGTAGTGCGTGATTGCAATTTGTAGGAAGTGTAAAAGCAAGAAAACAACCGGGTGAATACATGCAGGTTGATGATCTGAAAGAGCAGCAGCAGCTAAAGCTTGATTTATTAAATGAAGATCATACTTATGATCAGTGGCGGAGCCAGGAATTGCATCAAGGGGAGCCCAATTTATAATATACTGCAACTAAATACATTTTTGAATTTTTTATATATTTTTCTTAAAATTATGTGGACTAAATATCTTTATATTAACTGAGTCAATACATTTAATATGCATATTAAAATATGAATTATACATATTTATTTCTCTTTTTGACTCTTTCTTCCTCACTTGAAGAAAAATAAGAAAATTTACATGAAAAAAGAAGGCACACTTTAAAATTATTCAAAACCTCCAACCTCAACATGTTAAAAATAAATAAATATAAGTACATATAAAAAAAATAAGTGAGCCCAGGGGGGCCCGGTGACCCCCTTGGCCCCAACGTGGCTCCGCCACTTCTCATGATACTATATTTAAAAGAGAGAAATTGTTCAACAAAAAATGAAAGAGATAGTCTAGTTTTTGGGTTTATAGTGATGAAGATGATGCAAATCAAAGAGAAAAGAGAAGCCATTGATTAAAGGGTTTGAGACTGCTTCAAGTCTCTGGGTGTATAGTGATGATGCCAAACAAAGAAACTAGAATTAATTCAACAATAAGAGGTGTTCGTAAAAGTGTACTTGGATAAATGGTTGAACCAATAATATTAATAAGAATGTACCAAGAAATTAAGAACGAATCGAAAATTTCATATTTAGTGAAAATAACAATTATTCTGTGCATAATTCCAATCCAATGTTAAAGAATTTGAAATAACAATCATAAAAATTGAGAATTTTTTTTGTATAGACCTAATTTACACGTACAAGTCAAATCTGATTTATACACTACAAATGGGTCACATATATATTATTAATGGAGTTTATTTTTTGGTTTCACACCTCTCTCTCTTCTTCTCTGCGAAAACTACCTCTCAAGCAACCGAAAACAACCATTTGAGTTCATTTTCATCTTCCGAATCTCGATCGGAAATGCCTGTAAGTTCGTCTTTTTCTTTTTAAATTTGTTGTTCGTCATTTTCAGCGATCTCACTCGCCAATCTTTTTCATATATAGAAAACGTGTAGCAATATTAGAGAGAGAGAGAGAGAGAGAGAGAGTGACGCGATTAAGCAAAGTTCCGTTAGCATTCTAGTGGCGCCTGCCATGGTCAATTCTCAACACTGTTTTTTTACTTAGAAACTATCACTGTTACCCATAAATTTTTTTATTGTCACATGTATATTATACTCCCTCCATAGAGCTGGCAAAACGGGCCGCCCGACCCGGCCCAGCCCAGTCCATCGGGCCAAGTTATGTTCATGGGCTGGGCCGGGCCGGCCCATCATCTAGTCGGGCCACCAAAAATGCTGCCCAGCCCAGCCCAGTATGGGCTCACGAGCCAGCGGGCCTGCCCGGTCCATGATTTTTTTTATTTAATTATTTTATCTACTTTACAAAATTATATTATTTCTTTGTGATTCTTTTGAGTATTTTTCTACCCTTATCAATTTACTTTATTTTCTGATTAAAAGAATAAAATAATAATTATAGTTATAGTTATTAAAATACAATCTTATGTACCTGACAACATTAACTTGAGTACTATTTTGTTGATTGTGATTGTTAATTATATCAAAAGAGCTCGTAGTTTGACAATTATAAAAAACGAATTTCTTTAGTCTTAATAGTTTGTATAAAGAATTACAAATAAAACAAAATTAATAAAATTTGTCGGGTCAAACGGGCGGCCCATGATCAGTTTTTTAATGTGATAAAGTGTTGGGAGTAGAAAGAGTAATTTATTATTAGTAATATTATTATGTGAAAAAGTGGTCAAGTGATAAAGTGAGTATTTTCATTTAAGGTAATGTGCCGTTAAGATCGGGACACCCAAAATGGAAAGATTGCAGTTAAGATTGGGACATAGGGAGTAATAAGTATCACTACTATTATAAATCAATACACATAAAACTTAACATGTCACTGTATACTATACTAAATATCATTGTTACACATATAAATTGTCACTGTTATGAAAAAAAGAAAATATTACTGTTTATACGCACAAAAACTAGCATCACTTTTTTCATTGCGTGATGTGAGGGAGTGGAAGAGCGTAGTGTAACGGCACAATGAAGCGTGGAATGAGCGTGCAATGAGATGCAGCTAGGGGTGGAGGAAATACCGAAAATACCAGTATACCGCACTTACCGTACTGAAAAATATCGATTTTATCGAAATTTTCGGTATACTGAAATTTTCGGTACGGTATGGTATCGTACCGAAATTCGGTACGGTAACGATATGAAAATATAAAAAATTTCGGTATACCGAAATATTTCGGTATACCGGAAAAATATACCAGTATACCGAAAATATTTCGGTATTATTTTTGGTATAACGGTATATACTGAAATTTCGGTATGGTATGATATCGATATGTAATATTGACATACCGAAAATCTCGGTATGACGAAATTTCGGTATACCGAATTTTCGGTACAACAACGGTATGAAATTTTTTGGTATCGAAAATTTCGGTACGGTAACGGTATGGCGATAAAATTTTCAGTATGCCGTACCGTCCACCCTTAGATGCAGCTAGGAATGAGACGCATCAACATGAAACATCGCTTAGTGTGAATGGGGTCGGTAAAAATTGAAGTGAATGAATTGGGAGCGAAATTTGTGTCGATCCATTCCTAAAAAAGATTTGTATTGAATTAAAATTTATAATATAAACTTTTAGTTCACATGAGGTTATTCAAAAATCGACGCTACACCAAGAGAGGTGAAAGAAGTAAGTCAATAAAACAAGAAAGATACCAAGGATGATGGAAGTAAGTCAATAAAACAAGAAAGATACCAAGGATGATGGAAGAAATAAATCCATCGATATCTAGATACATAGAATTTTTTATTTTTTTTCTTTTAAGTTTGAGAGTTTTGGAGGATTGATCTAATTATTTTTCTGCATGAATAAAATTGGTGATATCATATGGCCCAAAGGAGTGATTTTAATTTCTCATATCAATGTATCAAATGAAATGAATCAAAACTGAAATAAGTAAAATTGTGATAAATTTGCAAATTGTGTATCAAACCAGGAGCTGGAGTACAATATATATGGCTGAAAAATTTAATGATTCACATTTTATTTTTTTGGTAGGGGATTCACATTAATTTATTTGTATTGTACAAATTATGTTGCTCTGTGCATTCATTTTCATCTGTGTTGATGAGAAAGTATAACATTGTATATAATATTTCAGAATGTTAAAAATCCAATATATATTTGCCTATAACATTGTATATAATATTGCAGAATGTTAAAAATTCATAGAAAATATATTTGCCTACTAGAAGTTAAAACTTCATAAATAATTTGTATAGGATATTTAAGTATGAAATTATTTTATTGAAAAATTTCATGATCATGTTAGAAAAGTTATTTTTTTATGAATTAATGACCAGGAGGTCCACAATCTAACCTAGTAGTACTTATTCATATATTTTTTTTAAATACTAATAGATATGAAACACCCCATAGAAAACCTAAACTATCCTGATCTCTCGCCCACTCATTTTATTCAAATTGTGCAAAAAAATCTGTCACCCACACACACTTCTATACTCTCTCCACCCCTCACATCTAAAAAAAATCGCCACCGCCACCACCACCCGCACACTCCCCCTCTCTCTCAATTCGTCGCCGCCGCTGCGGCGACACTCTATCCATGCACGCTGTCGCGGCGGCCACCCAATCTCTCCACGCAAATCGTCATCCCCAAGGCGCATCCCCGCCGCCGCCTCGTCTACAACTTCACTGCTGGTCGCGGATCTGCGCCGCCGCGTCGGCTTCCCTTCCCACGCCGCCGCGGCCACCCGCTCACCTCTCCCCCACCCATGGCGGCGGCGGTGCCCTGCCCCCACCGTAACCGAAACCAGAACGGCTTATTTCTGGATCCATTCATTATCCCAGAAGCACACCTGATGTATATTTGTGGAATCTGATTTTGGGGGCACGATTTGTGAGGATTTTGTTGTGGGGTTTCTTTTTAATTTAGATTATATATTTTATTTAATTAGGGGAGAGTGTATTGGGTATTTTATAGGATTTTTGTACCTGTTAGTATTTTATGAAGATCTGGTTTTTTGAAGATCTTTGTTGATATGAAAGTTTTTTGGAGATTTGAAGATTCATTTTTATAAAGATGTTTGTTAAATTCTGAGGGTGGAGATCTAAAATCGAAGATGAACATGTTCATGTCGTAATAAAGACAAGTTGTAATGTTTTTTTTTTAATTGGATTTTAGATCTTCTATAATTTTTTAATTTTTGATATGAAATCAAGTTGTAATGTTTTTTTTATTGGATTTTTGTTGATGTATAATTTTTTTAAAGAATATTTAACGTGAATTTGTGTTTCTTCACATCAATTATATTTAATATGGTTGGATTAAAACAAATATTCAGTTCATAAAATTAGTTTTTCCAAAATTTAACTTAGAGTGAAGGATTGATTTGATTTACATTAAAAGTCCAAGAAGGAAAAAATGACGCAAGTTGGGTTGAAGGATGACTAATTCCACTTTTCCTGGCACAAAGACTGATTCCACTTTTGCAATATGTCCAAAAATAAGGGTAACTTAGTCTTTAGTATAATTTTATGGATCTAGGAGTGTTTTTAAAAAGTGGTGGACCTAAGAGTATATTTGGGAGGTGTAATGGACTTTAGAGTCACTCTTTCATTTTTTATTTTCCTGTAATGTAAAAATTAGATATGATGATGAATGGATAAATGATAATTTAACATATTGTCGTGATCATTTGTAATTCAAATTATTAATTTGATTATAAATTATTATTTTTTATAGTATTTTTTTTATCGATTACTTTTGTCATGATTATACTATATTCCTGTGGTACCCTAATTGAATAATTAAAATAAAGGGGTATTTAAAATTATAAAGTTGGTACGTAATATTCAAGAAATAAATATATACCCTATATGATTGCCTAGTGCCTACATAATGCTATTTTTTTAGGGATAAAATTAATTGTTAGTAGCTAATACACCAAGCACTCAAATACTCATCGAAATCATCAATCCACCTTATAACTCCTAAACTTCAAATTCGTTTCCAGGTGGGCTAAGCCACCTGGTTGCCTACATAATGCTATTAGCAGAAAGCAATGATATTTAGCAATAATCAAATTAAGATTCAAAACATAAAATAAAAAAAAAATGCAATTTTCTCCCGGCCTATATATACAGCCACTACTTTGCATATAGTGCAAGTCACAAAAAAGAGAGGTCTAAATTCTGTTAAGAAAATGAAATCACTCTTCATTTTAGCTGCATTCTTTCAATTGCTTCGGTAATTTTCAACTCGATCCAACCCTTTTGTGGCTTTCTCAAGTTTAAAATGTTGTGAATTACATTATATTTTGTTACACCTGAAAACTGAATGATTTTTATTTTATTTCATATGCAGTTTGCAGGCATCATCAATGCAAGAAAAGATCCAGGAGAGTACAAACAAGGTGCTAAGAAAGATGAGGTGGCAATGTCGGAATTTGTCGAATCAGGCCTCGTGGACGTGAATAAAGTTACCTCAAAAGAGGTTAACAATTGTCCCGACACATCATCATTTACCTCGCGAGACTTTGAGCCAAGGCCTAATTTCTCGGCTTACAATAGTAATAGTAAGCTAAAAGAAGATAAATCTTTTGGAAAAGACTTTGAGCCCAGACCTAATCTCTCTGCTTATAATGACGATGCGGAAAATCAATTTTTCGTGAAAGACTTTGAGCCCAGACCTAATCTCTCTGCTTATAATGATGATGCGGAAAACCAATATTTCGTGAAACACTTTGAGCCAAGACCTAATCTCTCTGCTTATAATGTTTAATTGATTTCTAGTCTCTGCATAATGTTTTTGTTTGGTACATGCATGCAGGTTGTTGTTGTTGCTGCAGCAGCAGCAGCATGAATTTCAATGGTTCTATTTTGTGATCTAAATTTATCAATGTATGGTGTATTTTCATTTAATAAAGTTTGGACAATTGCTTTTGTTTACCACCTTGTGTTTTATTTGATATATAGCATCATCAAAATAATCCGACCATCATTAAGGGATTAGAGTCAAATCTGTCTCACAACTTTTTATCCTTTTCAAAATAGTTAGACAAGATTTTGATTTTTCTATTTAATCCTATATGTAACCAATTTATATACTTTTCATCGGGAAAATTTCATATTTCATCCCGTAAGTTTAGCTCATTCCAATATAAATCTTTTATGTTTCTACTTTATCATTTTTGGTCCTAAGTGTACGGTTTTCATCCTTTTTTGACCAATTTAAGTCCTAGGGTGTACGATTTTCATCCTTTATGTTTGTGCTTTATTATTTTTGGTCCTAGAGTGTACAATTTTCATCATTTTTTGACCAATTTAGGTCCTTTTTTGTGTGGCTTTCTGTTGGGTTATGGAGTGCGAGTGAAACGGAATGCGAGGACGGGGGGGCTTCGACCTATGCTTCGTGGTTGAGCACTTATGCTCGGTCGGCGCCCCCATCTGGCGCCATAAAGGCACTCGACCCGATGGGTGAGCTCGAGCGGTTTTGCTCGACCAAAGCCCGAGGTCGAGCAGTTCCGAGGCTTGTGCGCGGATTTAGGGTTTCGGCCAGGATGGGCCAAATCTAGGGTTTTGGCCCAGTTTTTCAGTTCGGGTTTTTTTGTATAAATAACCCCCTGACTCCCCCATTGTATCTTGCACTACTTGCACTATCTTATAAGATATAGTAGATCTCTCCTAGCTTGGTAGTGCCCCCAGATGTAGTCAGTTTGACGAACTGGGTAACCAAATTGTTTGTCTCTAAATTCCGTAGTTCCCATTATTTTCTCCCATAATTGCTTGCTTTAATTCCTAACAACTGGTATCAGAGCATCAGGCTCAAGGGATCTGGTGGGAGCAATTATGGTGGTTGAAGGGAAATCGCCTGTTGAGAAGCTTGATTGGAACGGATTTTGGATTCTGGTTCTTGCAAGATCAAGAAGGTCGTTGAAACGTGCCTGAGATCGTGCGGGAATTGGTGGACGAAGAGCATTGAATCTGGGTGCGGTTTGAGACGTGCTTGGGTTATGCTTGAGTCGGAGAGGGGATGCCAATGAGAGATGGGGAAGATGAGTTACGTCTTGGAGTCAGTCTCCAGGTGGGAGATTGTTGGGATTGTTGGAGTCTGAGTTTCGGAATAAGTCCAGGGAGGACAAGACGTTCGGAATGAGTCCAGGGAGGACAAGACGTTCGGAATGAGTCCAGGGAGGACAAGACGTTCGACCTAGTTGAGGTCGTGCACTTCCGCTCGATGTCGATCTCGTGTTCGATCTCTCGGTGAAGATTGTTGGGTTATGGAGCCTAAGTGAAAACCAGAATGCGAGGATGCGGGGCGCTTCGACTGTGTGCTTCGTGGTCGAGCACCTATGCTTTCGATCGGCGCCCCCATCTGGGCGCCCACAAAGGCGCTTCGACCAAGAGGGTGAGCTCGAGGCATTACGCTTTCGACCAAAGCCCGAGGTCCGGCGATTCGAGGCACTGTCACGCAATTAGGGTTTCGGCCAGGATGGGCCAAATCTAGGGTCTTGGCCCAATTTCCCAGTTCGGATTTTTTTGTATAAATAACCCCCTGACTCCCCCATTGTATCTTGCACTACTTGCACTATCTTATAAGATATAGTAGATCTCTCCTGGCTTGGTAGTGCCCCAGATGTAGTCGGTTTAATCGTGAGTAACCAAATTGTTTGTCTCTAAATTCCGCAGTTCCCATTATTTTCTCCCATAATTGCTTGCTTTAATTCCTAACACTTTCCGGATACTATAAAATTTTCTGACGAAAAAGGACCAAAATTGGTCAAAAAAGGATAAAAATCGTACACCTAAGACCAAAAATGATCAAGCAAAAACATAAAGGGTTTATTTTGGAATGAGCCAAACTTACTGGATGTAAAATGAAATATTCCCACTTTTCATCTCATATCGTCAGAAAACGCACGAAAATGCATAGTTTTTAGCATGCGACAGTCACACTTTTCGGCGATTTGGGATGAGAAATGACTTCGTTTCGTGTGGATTTCGGCAATTTGGTATGAATAACATACAATTTGAATACATACGAGATTAAATAAGAATAACAAAATAAATGTGATCATTTTGAAAAAAAGTAACAAATTATGGGATTAATTTATCTTTAATTACATATTATATTACATGAGATTAAATATGTCAATGAGATCGGTTACACAGAATTAAGATGACTAGCCCGCATTCCCTACTCTCTATCCTGCCATGTCGAGATTGTTGGGATTATAATGGAAAGTATGCATGCTTTTACTTTGTATAATCAGACTGAATTTCGGACTTATTTACTGAAATAAATTATTTATCACTGATGCTTTAAATATCATCGAATGTTACATATATTTCTTTGTATAATTTGTTCAATAAATAGTCGTGTTACATTGTAGTTAATTTAGTGAT
Source organism: Stenogyne calaminthoides (assembly GCA_037126765.1). Classification (NCBI taxonomy): domain Eukaryota; kingdom Viridiplantae; phylum Streptophyta; class Magnoliopsida; order Lamiales; family Lamiaceae; genus Stenogyne; species Stenogyne calaminthoides. Next base: position 32,835,233 of record JBBCBC010000023.1, on the reverse strand, counting down.
ACCGGATCGCGAGAAGATTAAATTAACGAGTTCCTTGTAACTAAAAAGTACACCATTCACGACCTAGATGGAAATGAACAATCCATCGTGAAAGGTTGTAGTGTAAGGCTCAATTGGTTTGTCTTGACCAAGAGATTACACTAGTGCATGACCGATGCATTGAAGAGGACCCTCTGAGGAGGACAAATTATTGAGACCCGAACTAGAAAGAATTAGACCTCGATTGGTTAGTTATTTCTTAATCTTCGATCCTTAAATAGGATTGCGTGTGGTTGGTAACTATTGCTTTGACTTATTATGGGAAGAGAATCAATGAGATTCAATACTCTATATCTTGGGCAATATTATTGGTCACATCGCGATTGCTAAGATTTATACGGAGAATCGTAATTGAAGCACGCTTTGTTCGATTTGCCCCTTGGGAGGTTCATAAGTTTTATCATACCAAATCTTGCAAGTGGAACTAGTTTTCGGTATGGATAATAATGTTGAACCGTTCCTTTACCAAGGAAAAAAGATATTAATTAATGGAAAGTTATTTCAGTGGCTTGAATTAATTAATGGGCTAGATAATCTTAAACACGGGAAATAATAACCGGGAGCCATATTAACTGTAATATGGGTTAAGATGGATAGTGCAATATTAATTATGTAGTGGGATTAGTTAATATTTATGGGCTTGAATAATATTGTGACTCAATATTGATAATTCAAGGTCCATTGGAAAGTCCAATCTTAATTCTCCTAAAGGCCCCCCAAGTAGCCCAAGATAAAGTCCAATAACTGAAAAAGGTGTTTAAAAATAAAATAAATTTTGTTGCTTATTTTTCCTCTCTTTTTCGAAAATTATGAATAAAATGGGAGAAAAATTTTCTTTGAATTTTGTTATGGAATGAAGATATGTATTATTGGAATACAAGATTATCTCATTAAATTCAAGAAATCTCCCACTTGGTTATTCATATGAAAATTTCGAAATTTTTGGATAATTAAGGGAAATAAAGATTTTCTTGATTTTCTTGAAAAGATATTATGGAAGATATGTATTTCTTGAAATACAAGTATATCTCATAAATTCAAGAAGATCCAAATCTTGGATTCTTGTCTCTTGATTTTCGAAAATATTGCCATAACAAGATGAGGTGGGATTTTTGTGGAATATTTTAATTATGGAGAGAAGAATATAGGAGATATATTCAAGATTTCTTGGAGATCAAGAAAAAAAAATTCCCACATTGGTTTTTCCTCAAAATTTCGACCACCACCCCATCTATAAATAGGGGATGATTCTTTCATTTCAAAGTACAATTCCATGCGCTGGAAAAATTAGTAAATCCACAAAGGTGGTGCAACAAAGTTTATTTTTCCTTTTGTTAATTGTTCGCAAGTATCCTTCCACCGGATTGTCGAACAAGGATTAGGGAATACTTGGGAAGGTCTTTTGGTGTGTTTTCATCGACGAGACCATTGTCATTCCAAGAGGTAAGTTCACGTAAACTCGTAGTAATTCCGCATGCGTAGAATTTACATGAACTGTTTATATGCATGATTTATTGTTGAATTATTATTTGAATTAATTTAGGATTAATTCATGCTAGTAATAATTGTTAGAATTAAATTTGTCTTTAAATATTCATCCCGAATAGATCCGGGCAATTAATTCCCCAACAGAGACTTCCTGTTACACGATGGCAGTCTCTCCTTCTCACTCTTTATGCCAAATCCAAACAGCCGATAAACAGTGGATAACTTATATAGTCTCTCGGTCCCAAACTTGTTTATACTTTATTTCAAACGATCCGTTTCAAATTTATTTATCTCTTTCCATAAAAGATAATAAACTAAAAATACTTTTTTCAACTACCCTCTCCCAACATTTCAAAATACCCTTATGTCATTACTTTTACACATAAAAGGTCATATATTTTAATAATAAAGTAAAAATGACTACAATACCCTCAATCAAAACTCTAAAAGTCATTTTCTCACTTTAAATACTACTCCCGCCGGCATGAAATCATTTGAACATTTGCCAAAAAAGTCCTTCCCGAATTCAATTGAACATTTCTAAAAATGAAAATAAAGCAACTACATCAATATAAACTCTATCATCAATACATCTAAATATTACACATCATGATTGTTGGGGAATTAATTGCACGGATCTATTCGGGATAAATATTTAAATACAAATTTAATTCTAATAATTATTACTAGCATGAATTAATCCTATATTAATTCAAATAATAATTCAACAACAAATCATGCATATAAACAGTTCACGTAAATCCTACGCATGTGGAATTACTACGAGTTTACGTGAACGTACCTCTTGGAGTGACAATGGTCTTGTTGATTAGACACACCAAAAAAAACCTTCCCAAGTATTCCCTTAATCCTTGCTCGACAATCCGGTGGTAGGATGCTCGCGAACAATTAACAAAAGGAAAATAAACTTTGTTGCACCACCTCTGTGGATTTACTAATTTTTCCAGCACATGAAATTGTACTTGGGAATGAAGCACTCATCCCCTATTTATAGAGTTGAAGTGGCCGATTTTTTGCTCATGGAATAGGGGAAATTTTTTTTTCTTGATCTCCAAGAAATCTTGAATATATCTCATATATTCTTTTTCTCCATAATTAAAATATTCCATAAAAATCCCATTCACTCTTGTTATGGTGTAATTTTCGAAATATAGGAAACAAGAATCCAAGATTTGGATCTTCTTGAATTTATGAGATATTCTTGTATTTCAAGAAATACATATCTTCCATAATATCTTTTCAAGAAAATCAAGAAAATCTTTCTTGCCCTTTATATTTCAAAATTTTCGAAATTTACTATATGGATAACCAAGTGGGAGATTTCTTTAATTCAATGAGATAATCTTGTATTCCAAGAATACATATCTTCATTCCATAACAAAATTCAAAGAAAATCTTTCTCCCCTTTTAATCCATAATTTTCGAAAAAATAGAGAGGAAAAAATAAGGCAACAATATTTATTTTATTTTAAACACTTTTTTCAGTTATTGGACTTTATGTTGGGCTACTTAGGGGGACCTTTAGAAGAATTAAGATTGGACCTTCCAATGGATCTTTAATTATCAATATTGAGCCACAATATTATTCAAGCCCATAAATATTAATTAATCCCACTACATAATTAATATTGCACTATCCATCTTAACCCATATTACAGTCAATATGGCTCCCGGTTATTATTTCCCGTGTTTAAGATTATCTAGCCCATTAATTAATTCAAGCCACTGAAATAGCTTTCCATTAATTAATATCTTTTGTCCTTGGTTAAAGAACCATTTCAACATTATTATCCATAGGAAACTAGTTCCACTTGCAAGATTTGGTATGATAAATCTTATGAACCTCCCAAGGGGAAAATCGAACAAAGCGTGCTTTTTGCACGATTCTCCGTATTAAATCTTAGCAATCGCATGTGACCAATAATATTGCCCAAGATATAAAGTATTGAATCTCGTTGATTCTCTACCCGTGATAAGTCAAAGCAATAGTTATCAACCACACGTGATCCTATTTAAGGAACGAAGATTAAGAAATAACGAACCACCGAGGTCTAATTCTTCCTTGTTCGGATTACGAAGAATTTGTCCTCCTCAGGTCCTATTCAAATTCATCGATCATGCACTAGTGTAATCTCTTGGTCAAGACAAGCCAATCGAGCCTTACACTTCAACCTTTCACGATGGATTGTTCATTTCCATCTAGGTCGTGAATGGTGTACATTTGGTTACAAAGAGGCATTAATTTAATCTTACGTGATATGGTATCACTAAATTAACTACAATGTAACACGTCTTATTTATTAAACAGGTTATGCGCATAAATATATGTAACATTCGATGATATTTAAATCATCAGTGATAAACAATTTATTTCAGTAAATAAGTCCGAAATTCAGTTTTGATTATACAAAGTAAAAACATACTTTCCAGTATAATCCCAACAATGATATTACTTATATCACATTAAAGTCAACTTTATTCTCTTTTAATAACACCACATATTATTACTTTATAATATAACCCTCACCAAAAAATAATTTATATTAATACACAACTCTCACATTAAACTAAGCGTAAACCGTGAATGTTCAAGCGAATTTGAGACGGAGAGAGTAATAAACAACTCTGACAATAAAATCTGCGCGAAAGCAAAAGGGATGGAGGGAGTAATAGTACTTTTAGCTAGAGTGGGTCTTGTGTGAAATATTGCACACTAGTGTTATGTGCAATACCACACAATTAAGACATAAAAGATTAAAATTCGCTGGTCAATGGAGGAAGGCCTTGGGCGCTGGTCGGGCCCGGTCGGTGAGCCTTGGTCAATTGGAAGGAAAGGTAGAGCGGGTTGGGCAGGGAGGGTTGGCTATTTAACTATTATATTTCATGCAAGGATATTTTTATCAAAAATTGTTGTAGCCTAATGGTTCTGGTTTATTTTTAGTGTATTTGGTCGCAGATTCAATTCTTATTGAGCACATAATTTTTTTTTCAAGTTATTTGTGTGTGTTATTACAGGAACAAAAAGTGTTACGCTATGAAGAAAAATGTGTTACCACATAAACAAAACCAGTACCTGCGCGAAAAGAAATCCCCAGTCCAAAATTGCAGATTTATAGAACAACTTGATGTGTTACTACATGAACAAAAGAATGTTACCCTATGAGCAAAATAATGTTACTACATGAACAAAAACCAGTACAAGCGCGAAAAAAAAATCATCAGTCCAATTTTTTTTCAAGTTATTTTTGTGTGTTACTACATGAACAAAAGAGTGTTACCCTATGAACAAAAGAGTGTTATCACATGAACAAAATCAGTACAAGCGCAAAAAAAAAATCCGCAGTCCAAAATTATAGATTTAAAGAACAACTTGATGTGTTACTACATGAACAAAAAATTGTTACCCTATGAACAAAAGAGTGTTACTGCATGAACAAAAATCAGTACAAACGCGAAAAAAATATTCAGTCCAAAATTACAGATTTACAGAAACAGCGTGAAAAGAGTGCATAAATATCTGAAAAATTGCGCTAGAAAATCAAGAGGAAAACGAACGGAAGGACCTGCAAATTTGCCAGGATGAGAAAACTGAAAAAAGGGAGAAGAATATGGAAGAATTTGAATAAGGAAGAGAAAGAAAAGAAAATGAAGAACAAAAGAAGAAAAAACCACACCACGGTAAAATCTGGAATCGCGAGGAAGAAGAAAGAAGAACGCGAGGAAGAAGAACCCTAGGATCACGAGGAAGAAGAAAACGGGCAGCGCCGGATCTGAAATGGCTTTGGGCCTGACTCGCGAAAAATAAACATCTCTTTTATTTGGGTTAATTGCACATATCACTTGTATGCAATATTGCATACAAGTTTTTGTGTTTTTAGCTACATGAAGTACTGATATTTCTCGTATTCATTATAAGTGTCGTTTTAACAGTTAATTTAATTTGCAAATTTATTTTCAGTTTTTATTATTGTAAATTAGATGACTTTTTGCGCTTTATGATATAAATTAATTGCATTTTTCTTAAGCTAACCTTAAAGTTAAAATACTTAGGTAAATGGGTTTAGTCTACTTTTTTTTTTCGTTGTTAATATATATGTATTGATTTAAAACGTGCTTGCAGAGTATACGAACTTTCCAAAACAGCAAAAAACCAGATATAACTAAATAATGTAGGCTTGTGATCTGCAGTAAATACTCTATAAATCATATAAAAAATTGAACACTGACATCTCTTTGTTTCTAGTGATAATTGATTATAAATTATGAGTTACATAATTGAATTTGCTTGAATTATTACACTAGGCGCAATCGTAGATATCGTTTATCTATTTCACTATGTCGGTACAATAATAATTAAATACGACATAAGTGACATAATTAGGTAGGGTCATATTTTTGGCTAGCAAGCATGGGATCCCAAATATTTTTCTTACCTTTTCAATTTAGGCTAAGTTTTATATCCACGATGTACCATATATTTCATAGTATATTTAAAAATTATATTATATATAAATTATATGTGGATTATTAATTTATGTAGTAGTGTAGTATTATTAAGTCTTGTGTTGTGTTATTTAATTTTTGATTTTTTATCATAAAAAAAATAAAAATGCGCCTTTAAAAATGGTTTAATTTCACAATGTCAAATTATTTCGTTTTTTTTTTTTTTACCGAAACATAACCAAAAAATTCGTTTCGGTTTAAGATCGATTATGGCGTAAAATGGTTCAGTTTCGATTTACTATGGTGAATATTTTGATTATTTTGATTTTGCTATTTCGGTTCGGTTCGATTTGGTAACCGAATAACCGAATGATCACCCACAATTTCATTTGTGTTGCTGAAAAAGTATAATATTGTGTATAATATTTCAAGGCTATAAAACAAATCAATATTAAATACTACTATAGTAATTGAACCCGAATTGCTTCGTGTTATTACATTGCCTTCCAGTACACGGTTACCCATTCTTGTAAGGACCAATCTAGTCTTGTTACACAGTCCTCTCGAATGATCTATATTTATGAGCAACATAATTGGAGTTTCAACTTTCAAAATCAATTCATGATTGGAACGCCGAAACACTTCAAGATATTCAAGAACTCCGGTGTATGTAAATCGGCTAGTATATCAACATTCGTATTAGACTTGCACATACAATCGAAACTCAAATACATTCTTGCCTCATAGTCGTTCATGTTTATCATGTATTCGTTAATGAAATCGACGACCCCAATAGTGAAAATATTGGAAATAAGATCAAATAAGATCTAAAGAATGTATTCCGAATAAAAATATAGATACATAAATATATGTAACTAATTTTTTTTCCTTTTTGCTAAATTTCTATAGAAACAGAATTATTGTAAACTTGGTAAATTAATTGTAAATTATTTGATAGCATAAGAAAGATAAAAAAGATTTGATAAAATATTTGTAATATTATTGTAAGAAATTTCCAAAAAAACAAAAAAATTGGTTCATAGCAAAAAGAAATAAGAGACATAAATTATTATTAAACTATTTTTTCTTAATCTTGATTTTGGTCATTCTTTTCTTATTTGGATTTGAACTTGTCATATCATTACCAGATAGTGGTCTCTTAGAATTTTCTTCATTTGTTATATCAATGAGTTGTTATATCAATGAGGTCGAGATCTGGATATTCTCCTTGAATTGGAGTGTTTTGTTGAATTGAAGAGTTGATGGTCTCGCCGATGGAATCTTCCTACACTGAAACATTTTATAATTACTTATTTATAATAATAACTTTAGAGTGAAAATATTCTAACAATAGAAAGATTTACTTGACTACCATGAAAATTTATAGAATACTTAGAGATGATTTTCTCATCCGTATTAATTGTTGGGGTTATACTGAAAAGTATGCTTTTACTTTGTATAACCCAACTGAAGTTTCGTATTTATTTACTGAAATAAATTATTTAATCACTGTTGTACTAAATATGAATGAATGTTATATATGTTTATTGCAAACCCGTTCAATAAGACAATACGTATTACGTTGTAGTTAATTTAGTGATACCCGATCACTGAAGATCAAATTAACAGCCCTCGTAATTAAGTACAAATTCACAACCCAGATGGAAATGAACGAACCATCATGAACGGTTGAAGTGTGAGACCCAGATTGACCTGTCTTGACCAAGGGATCACACTAGCGCATTTAGGTGCGCTGAATGAGGACCTACAGGAGGACAAATTCTTCGGTACTGAATATACAAGAATTAGACCTCAGTGGTGCGTTGTTTCTTAATCTCCGTCCCTTAAATAGGATCGTGGGAAATTAATAACTATTGCTTTGACTTATGATGGGAAGAGAGTCAATGCGATTTGATACCTTATATCTTGGGCAATATTATTAATTACATGACGATTGCTGACATTTAATACGGAGAATCGCGTGCAAGTACGTCTTGCTTGATTTGTCCCCTTGGTGGGCTCATATCCTTTATCATGTCAAATCTTGCAAGTGGAAATTTATTTCCGGCAGGGATAATAATGTTGAGCTGTCTTTACTCCAAGGACAAAGATATTAATTAATATAAAGCTTGTTCAGTGGCTTAATTAATTAATGGACTAAGATAATCTTAAACGCGGAAAATAATGACCGGGAGCCATGTCACATGTGAAATCGTAATATGGGTTAAGATGGATAGTTCAATATTAATTTTATAGTGGAGTAAACTAATATTAATGGACTTGAATAATATTTGGCCCAAAATATTATAGCTTCATAGTCCATTGGAGGTCCAATCTTAACTCTCCTAAAGGCCCCCCAAAATAGCCCAAAATAAAGTCCAATTAATGAGAGAGAGAAGAAAATATTCTTGCCTAATTTTCAAGAGTAATTTTCGAAAACTTTGTCTATTAAAGGAAGAAAAGATTGTCTTGATTTTCTTGTAGATATTTTATGGAAAGAGATAATTATTGTAGGAATACATAATTATCCCATAAATTCAAGAAGTCAAATCTTGACTCCTTTATTAGTGTAATTTTCGAAAATATGGGTAGAAGAGGGGAAAGAGATTTTTATGGAAAATTTAATTAAGGAGAAAAGAATATAGGAGATATATTCAAGATTTCTTGGAGATCAAGAAAAGATTTTCTCCCTATTTTCCAACCCTAATTTTCGTCCCCCCCTCCTCCCTATTTATAGGGGATGGACTTTTCATTCCCAAGTGCAATTCCATGTGTTGGAAATATTAGAAATTCACAAAGGTGGTAGCAAAATAATTTATTTCTCTCCCATTAAAATCGTTCGTTGAAATCTTCCCACCGGATAGCGTTCGTGGACTTTGGGAATATATTTGGGAAGACTCTTGGGTTGATTCACCCGTTTGATTCTTCAAGAGGTTAGTAATTTCGTAACTCCTAGTTCCGCATGTTTAGGATTTACGTGAATTATGTGTACACATGTTGTTTATTATTATGTTGAATTAATTTAGGATTAATTCATGCTAGTAATTAACTGTTGAATTTAAACATGTATTTAAATAATCATCTCGAATAGATCCGGGCACCCCGATTTCCCCAACATTAATTTTAATAACACTGAAAGTGTCATTAGAATTATCTATATGCTCATCTTCAACGCCAACTTTGAACATCAACTCCCTTTTAATAATATTTTGCAGTTCTTCGCATCCTCTTTAATCTGTATAATTATTTAGATCATATTTTTTAATTTAGAAAATAACATGTAAATAAATTAAGAACAATATATTTTATTAAAAGGATCTTACCTCTGAAGTGTTGTTCATCATATCACTTGCACTCTTACAAAAGAGTTCTAAACATGCAGCATCCCATAAAGTCAAAAAAATATTGCTCGTACCATTCATCACAACTACTTTAACTCTATACCTCAAGTTTGCAAAAACATCACTCTTATTGTAATTTTTGTTAGAATATACTAGCACGTAGAACACATAAACATGCGCAGCAGAATAAGACAGTTCACCAACAACGAACAATTAATTGCATAATTAAATACGAGTAAATGTAAACATAATTCTTACAGCTATTCGTATACGGATTCCTAAACTATGGTATCCACGTAACAGTCGTTTACTAATTTGCACAAATCTGCCAGCGTTGAATCCCCGAGATGAATTTGCTAAGAAAATTATAACTTAGAGATTTTATGGAGAAAATATGAACTCACGTATTATGAATTCCCAAGAGCTCATATATATATGAGAGATCTAACTTAAATCTTAAGCTAACCTTTATTAGGATAAAAATAAAATAATGTTTAAACATTTTAAGGTGTTAAGACTAACAAGGATTTTAGGTTGCAAAATGGAAATACAGATTCCAACTCAACTATGAATGAGATGGCTAAATTCTCCAAAGAATATTGAAAGTTGATGATGATTACCTTGGATATAATAGAGATGCATCTGGTAATATTGAGATTTTCGAAGATAATTTAATTTATGATGTAAGTGATCATGTTGTTAATATAGTGCAAAGTATTACACGTCTGTAGCTGATAATTTACGTATACATAAATACTTTGATGATAGGGCACTTGCTCGCGAAGTGAAATGCATTTATGAGAAGCTTCTGTTTGTTATACCTGATGATATGAGAGTATATTAGAGTTCCGATAGTGTTGGTAGATTAGATTTTAAGTGTTTGGGACTTCCGAACCACAGTTTGACACGTGGTGATAATGCTTTTCAGAAAAATTGATCAAAATTTAGGTCAATAACACGAGATTGATTGTCACGAAGCTTAGAAATCACAATCTCAAATCTAAAATTATTTCATGAAGGAATATTGACAATAAGGAGTTCATCCACACGTGACACTGAGCAGAAAAAACTATTATTATTAATATTATTATTAATAGAACTAATTGAACTAAATAAAAAGATTTACTATTTTTATAATGTATTTGATACAAGACTCAGTTAACTTTATATTTCTAATTGATTAGATTTAAATCTCCGTCAAATTTAGATTTTCTAAATTATAAGTACTCCCTCATTTTTTATTTACATGTCGTTTTAGCCTTTTGAATTATTCGTAAAATAAATGTCATTATTGTATTTTATCCCCTTTATCTCATATTTACCCTTAATATTGTAATTTCAAATTTTAAATTTCCTACCAATGTGTTGTGTGTTAAAATTTTCAACTAATAGTATTTATTGTTAATAATATTTAAATAATATTAATTAAGGTTAATTTTGAAAAAAAATATGTCTTTAATTTGTCTTAAAAACCCCAAAATGACATCTATTAAATAAATGAGGGAGTATAAGTTTTTTTTTTTGGGAGGTAATTATAAGTATAAGTTAAGAATTATAATCTTAATCGTGTTATGTGATGCATAGATATTTTGTTCCTTAAATTATCTAATGCGAAGAATATTAGCTCTACTTATGTAAAGTATCATATATGGTTTTTTTTTTAATCTAAAAGAATTATGAGAGTAAATAATAATTATAGTGAGTAATTTTATATATTATAGATTACATAATATTTTAATCTATATATTTTATTGAAACCAATTATCATCATCTACCTATTTTATAAATGATACATGAAGATTCATTGAATTTTTTAACTATATTAAGTGATTATGACTTTCTAACCAGTGTTTGAAGATATGAATGTTGATAATGTTTTTAAGAAATATTGATAAAAAGACTGGTTATGCAACAAGATTGATTAGTACTAAGCAAGAATCATGTTCTCGATGTAAGAATCATTTCCAGAAGGATCCCATGATTGACCTTGATCACTTCAGATGAGACAATTTATAATATTTTTTTACTTCACAATAACAATAAATAAAAGTCAAGCTCAGACACTATCAAAATTTGGTGTGTACCTTTTCAAACCAATTTTTCATAGGGTCAATTATGTGAAAATATTTCCTAAGGCCCGTAACTTGGGGGTTGACAATTTAAGGACAACCAGTTTCAGTTTGGAAAAAGTCGGGCATTAATTTTTTTGTTTGGGGCAAAAGTAGCACATTAGTTTTTTTTTTTGGCAAAAATATGACAATAACGTTTTTTTGGGCAAAAGTAGGACATTAATATTTTTTTGGCAAATATAAGTCCATTTCCCACACCGACGGGCTTAAATTTGTGAAAACTTAAACTTACAGGCTTACTTTTGCCGGAACTCAAAATTTACTTGCCTAAATTTGTGTAAACTTGAAACTTGCAGGCCTACTTTTGCCAAACTGAAACTAGCTAACCTAATTTTTCCAAACTGAAATTTACCGTCCTTAGATTGCCACCACCATAGTTACGGATCTAAAATACATTTTTCTCATTCAACTACATAGTGTTGTTTTAAAATTAAAGAGCAAAGAAGATTAAAAACAATGCCTTGATCATGATAAAAAATCATGCATAATTAGTATTTTGTGAATTATAAATTGTTTGACCATAAAAAATATTAAAAGATCAAAAAAAATATTAAAATATTATTAATTATTTTAAATAAAAATTTATTTCAATTCGCGAAGTGCGCGGGACTAACACTAGTTTAATACATATGTCGAATTTCCAATCAATTTGCAGAAAAGAAGTGAATGTTGAAGTAAATTGTATAGAAAAATTAAAATCAAGAGAAAAAAAAATTCTATTAATAAATTCTGTTTTGCCTAACAATTAAATTGAAATCTATTAATTAGAAAAATTTATATAGTAAGTTTAATAAAGAATTTCAAAGTAAAGAATTTTAGATTAATTCCATTTTATGGGATCTTTTACGATCAGGAACGGTTTCGCCATTCCTAACATCAAGAAATTGTTTTTTTACCGTTGGATCAACATTCCAACGTATAATTTTAATTTTAAATGATTTTACTTTGCACTAGTGCTTTTGCGATGTGCATACTGCAATCGCACTGCATCGCCCTACTAATTAATTAAATTAATTTTTATAAAATGACGAAATTATTCCGGACCAAGACCCTGACCCGGACCCGGACCCAAACCCGGATTAGACACGGACCACATAGGACCTAGGCCTGAACCCAACCCCGACCCGGACTCGAACCTAGATCCGGACCTGGATCCGCATCAGACCCAAACCCGAACTCGGATCTAGACCGGACTCAACTTGACCCGGACCCGAAATCGGATCCTAACCCGGACTAGGACCCAGATCGGTCTCGACCCAGACCCAAATTCGACTCTAACCTCGAATTCGGACCGAACCCGGACTCAAACCCGAATCCGAACCCAGAACGGTCTTGGACTCGCACTCAGACCAGACCTGAACCCAATCCCTTACTATGATTCGGACCCAACTTAGGACTCGGATCCGACTCGAGTCGCGCATGGGCCGAGTTCGAGATCGTGGACAAATTTTTTTTAATTTGTAAATATTATATTGTTTTATTAAATAAATGTTATAAGGATATTTAAATAATTTTACCATTTTTATTAAAAAAATTAATTATTTATTCTTATGACAAAACTGTATTTCACATGACGAAGTTAAATGATGTTGTAACTTTTTATTAAACGTCTAACGCTAGAAAAAATAAACCATTCCTAAACGTAGAAAAGCCTGCCGTTCTTTTATTCATTTTAAATTCTTTAGAATATTAATCTCTCAACCCAAACAACACGATTTTTTTTAAAAAAACCGAAATCCCAATTTGAAAATTTGAACATATTTGGTTGGTGCAATATGTCAACAACGACTTACCAACTCTCCAAATAAAAGCGGGCACACATTTCAGCGACTTTTCCCTCAGAAACTAAAACGCCAATCACAACCGTCGATATTCTACTGCTTAATGACGGTGGAGAAAGAATCTCACGCGGATGCACAATATTAACCTAGGGCGGGCGCCGCAGAGGATTACTGTAAAGATATACACGCAGCAGATGTATACATTCTACACAGTCAACTGAAGAAGAGCCATCGAATAATGGAGGACAGACGAAGAGATAGCACCGGAGTTTCGCCGCCACCTCCGTCGATGATGGAGGCGTCGCCGTCGGAGCAGCCGATGTCTCGGCGGAGAGGCGGAGGTCTCAAGAGGAAATCGACCTCAATCAACAACAGCGGCGGCAGCTCGGCTTCTCAAACGGCGTCAGCTAAGAGGCAGGCTAGGGAGAAGCCTCAGGCAGTGCCGTTCCCTCCGATCCACATGAATGGACCCTGTACTAGGGCGCGAGTGCAGCCTTACAACAGTTACAGCTCGCCGGAGGTGGCTCGGGTCAAGAGCGAGGTGGAGGCACGGGAGGCGGCGGAAAAGTCTGAGGAAATGAGTAGATTGATTGTGAATTGGGAGGCTTTGGAGGCTAAGATTGAGGCGGAGTATGAGGCGATTAGATCGAGAGGTGCTAGTGTTCATGTTGTGCCAATTCATGCCGGTAAGTGAGTGATTTGTAACACCACGTTTTGTAGCCCTAATTGTTTGTTTGAAATATTCGGATGTGTGATTGAATTTACAGTCACATTGCTCGCTAGGATGTTTGCTTGATTTGGGAATTTAAACCTTGCAGTTGTATTAAGGGCAGTGAGGTGACAATTTGGTGAAAATTGAGAAGAAAAAACAATCGCATTGTTTTTTGCACTTTGTAGTGATGTGTTCACTTCTAAATTATGCTGTCACTGTGAGCGTAGGGTTTGTAGGGAACTTGGGAATTGTTTCTGCATTTGAGAGTATCGAAATGGAAATTTCAGTCCATCCTTGAATACTTATAATTGGTTAAGTTTATGATGCATCATGAATGGGTTTTGTTTTTGGATTTTGAGAGGATGATGAGTACAAATAGTGGGTAAGCATTTCATGTTCGATCAGGGATTAATTTAAATAGGAGTAATACATGATGGAGATCGGCGTGTGTATACTAAGATGTCTTTTTCCAGGCTGTTATTGGGGAAGACTTAGAAAACATAATTCACTTAAGAGAGATTTTCTGCCTTGACCCATTTCTCTTTTGTTTTGACAAGTGTTCGCCTTACCTCTCTTTTGTTCTGACAAGTGTTATGTGTTTATTATGGTTCGGGCAGTGTTTTTCAGCTTTTTCACTGCAGAAGAAACAATGCTGGAGTCTCAATCTTTTAGATCTTTAATATCCAAAACTCAATTTTGGGTTTGCTTGAATATTTATATAAAAAATTTAATATATCATATATTCCAATATAATAATTTATCTTCTCATCTTCACACGTATTCTAGGTTGGTTTTTATGGACCAAAGTCCATCCACTGGAAGAGAGGATGTTGCCTTCATTCTTTAATGGGAAATCAGAAAGTAGGTCTCCAGAAACATATATGGAGATTCGTAATTGGATAATGAAAAAGTTTCACTTCAATCCCAGTGTGCAAATTGAGTTGGAGCATCTGTCTGAACTTACAGTTGGAGAATTGGATGCTCGACGAGAGGTGATGGAATTTCTGGATTACTGGGGTTTGATAAATTACCACCCATTCCCACATCAGGAACCTGCTGCTATGATTGTCGATTCTAATGCTAGCAAGCATGCATCTGAGAAAGTGGAGACATTTATAGAAAAGCTATTTAAGTTTGAGGCCGTGCAATCATGGACTCCAACTGTACCTAGGATGAGCATGGCAACCCCAGCCATGTCGTCTGGCTTAATTCCAGAACCTGCCTTTGCTGATGAACTGGTGAAGTCAGAGGGTCCTTCTGTTGAGTATCATTGTAACTCTTGTGCAGCAGATTGTTCTCGGAAGCGCTATCATTGCCAGAAGCAGGTTTTTAGTCTGTTATTGTTTTTTTCTGTTCAATTGAAAGTTTATTCTGGCTGCAGAAGCACCTTTGAAGATTCATCGTTTGCTTGAGTGTACTTTTCCCAGCACCACAAATGAATACGATTCATTTCTCGGAATAGGTTCCTATATGGCATGTTAAATGTTTGCAAACAAACAAAAAGAACTAAAATGTTCAAGGTAAATGTTGAGGATGTCTTGTTTTGCCCATTGGATGAGTGGAGGAATGGCAGTCAAATAACATTTTCTGATATAATGTGACAAGGTTGACCAGTCATTGTTACAAATTTCATTGATTATTCGAGCTGACAAGCCTTGTGTGAAATTACTATCTGAATATTCTAATATGAAAACATTCGTAGATCCCTCATTAAGACATATACTTAGTTTGAAAAATCATGAGATATAAAGCATGTAACTTTTAACTTAAAACTAAAAATAGGCAACAATAGTAAGTCGAAGGAATGGTGTATACAGTGTGTGCTTGAAAGATCAGAGAAAGAGCTGAGTATTTCTTTTTTCTTTGGGGCCGTCAATATGCATGGATTATGTCAATGATTCATTTTTTTTTTCTTCATGTCAATATTCTTTTGCTGAACTCCATCTGTAAACAGGCAGATTTTGATCTGTGTGCTGAGTGTTACACCAATGGAAAGTTTGGCTCGAATATGTCTCCTTCAGATTTCATTCTTATGGAACCACCAGAAGCTGGTGGTGCGAGTGGAGGGAAGTGGACAGATCAAGAAACACTTTTACTCCTTGAAGCAATAGAATTGTTTAGAGATAACTGGAGTGAGATTGCTGAGCATGTGGCAACAAAGACAAAAGCGCAGTGCATATTGCACTTTGCTCAAATGCCAATTGAAGATGCATTCTTCAATCATGATGACGAAAATAGTGATGCTCCTAAAGAAAATGGGGTACCAGATTCCAACAGTGCTAAAAACTCAGATCCCAAAACTGAACAAGACAGTGATTCTGCTCCTAAAGATGCCCCTGAGAAAACAGAAAGACAGGATGGTGGTAATGACAATCAGGAATCATCCTGTCAGGTGGAAATCTCAAAGGCTGACGAGGTCAACAAATCTGATGTGGGTCTTGAGGCTGGAGAGAGCTTCACACTGAAGGCTCTCAAAGAAGCATTTGAAGCTGTGGGTTATTTTTCTTCACCTGGAGGAAGACTATCATTTGCTGAATCTGGTAATCCTGTGATGACATTGGTACGTGGATTTTCTGTCTATTACTTAACATATCATGCTCCCCTTTTTTCCTTTTTTTCATTTTTCTTTTTTTACTTCTGTATTTCCTGGGGAGAAAATTTTAACCATCGAGTCGAAATGAAATATAATGCATTATATAAACTATGAAAAAAGTCCTGCATCCGTTCCTATTCAAATTCAACCTGATAATTTTCTGTTGCAGGCAGCATTCCTAGTGCGACTGGTAAAACCAAATATTGTCAATGCATCAATCCATAGCCTTCTGAAATCTCTATCCAGCAGTTATGCTAGTGAGCAACTCGCTGCCCGGCACTGTTTCCCTTTGGAAGACCCACTGGATGATAAAAAGGGCCCGACTGATGCAGAGGGGTTGGTGCATGCCTGTCATTTTTTGAAATAATACTAAAATTGTATTCCTGACTTCAATGTAAATTTACAGAGCTGCAACTGAAACAACTGAGCGTGAAGCCCAAAAAGTTGAGGATGGGCAAGCTGAAAAGCAGGAGGAAATACTTGATTCAATTGTTGATGGAATCAGTTTAGGTGATGATCATAATGACAAAATCAAGGATTCCGCCCCTGAAGAACGTGACGAAAGAAGGGATATTGCTTCTGAAGACCAGAAACAAGCAGACAGATCTGACATTGTCAATGAAACTGATGTAACGACCTCTCACGAGGAGGCCCGACCTGTCTCAGAGAGTGGCCCAAGTAGTTCTGATTTCCCGAACGAACAGGCACCAAAAGACACAGGAGAATCAGTTGTTTCTGCATCTCATACTGAGCTTCAGTCAAATACTGTTAAGGGATCTGAAGATGGATCTTCTAATGGGGTGGACTCTCATTCTAAAGAGCCTACGAAAGATGAAGATAAGATACCCATCTCTGAAAACAAAGGTACTGATGCATTGGTCATATCAAATTCAATAACAGAGAAGGACAACTTAGCAGGTACTAATTTGTTTTTAGCTTGTTTTCATCATTGCAAGAATGTTTATGGGGTTGATCCTAAAATTCTTCCAAAAGTTAATTGAATTTGATAATCATAATAAATCTATTAGTTGTGATAGAGGTGGGACAAATTTTCATGTTATTAATATTGAAGTATTGCGTTGTTTGGATGATGAACTGGATTTTCTGTAAAAAAATAAGAGGTACATTTTTGGGTCTAGGCGTCTAGCATAGCTCAAACAGTTATGATGTATTGTATGTAATCCGGGTTATCCGCGTTTTGGGATATGCTTGTTACATGTAATGGCACTAAAACAACTTGTTAGCTGAAATTTCACGGGAAATCTGATGGGTATCATCTATCTGACTTTATAACAGGTGATAGAGAAGCTAAAGATGTTGGTACTGAAGAGCAAGAGCCCCCAGTGACTAAAAATGATCTTGATATCAATGATAAGTTAAAACGAGCTGCAGTGACTGCCCTTTCAGCTGCAGCCGTGAAAGCAAAGCTTCTTGCAGACCAAGAAGAAGATCAAATACTTCAGCTTTCCACATTCCTAATAGAAAAGCAGGTATTTTTTACAACTTAACAGCTAAATTTCATGATATCATTGATCTATTTATACGTCTACAAAAGCTTGAAGTCACCTTTTTGTTATCAGCATGGTGGCTCTAGAATTTCAGAAAACCTATTTAAATGTATGTTTATATTCATTGTTCATAGATTAGGCTACCTTGATTTCAGTTGTACAAGCTGGAGACCAAGTTGGCTTTCTTTACTGATATGGAAAATGTGGCAATGCGGGTTAAAGAACAGTTAGAACGGTCAAAGCAGAGGCTTTTCCACGAGAGAGCACAGATAATTGCAACACGATTTGGAATGTCGGGACCCGCTCGTCCTACTTCGCAAGCTTTACCTCCCAACAGAGCAGCGGTTGGTATTCCTAATGTGGCATCAAGACCCTTTATGGGTACAAACTCCCTTAGGCCTCCTGTATCTAGACCCATGTTGCCACCAAATTCTACATCGAACACTTTTTTGACTGGAAGTGCACCAGAAAGCTCAGTGCCGCCAAATGCAGATAAGCTTTCTTCTGTTGGCATGAAGTAGTCTCTGAAGTATACAGGAGGAATCATCTTCTGTTCCAATAGATGCCTACACAACTTATCTTCTACAAAGTGAGTTTTTGTCCTAAACTGTCACCTTGATTTTTTATTGTTCGGTTTAGTGTTGTGAAATATTTGAATGACTAATTTGAGAACTTGCCAGCTGAAACTAGTAAATTCTAGGTGGTAAATATGTAATTGGAAAAGTATGTGGCTTTATCCGGCTCACGTCTTCTTATCAAGCCTTTCGTTTTTTAGTTCATTGGGCATATTGTTGCAAGTGGGAGCGAGTGTCATCATGTTACACTCTTGACAACTTTAAGAGGGGAACAAAGCAAACTAGGATGGAGTTTTGGTTGAAAGGTCTTTTTTTTTTTAACTTGAATAAACCTTACTCCTAGGAAAGATGCATACTCCATTACTCCTGTGTAATATTAGTTAAAGCTCAGAGATTAAATTTCAAAATTATGACCCGATTATTTGCTTTTCCATAGTTTTGCTTTGCTTGGTTTGTTTCCTAAATAAAATAACTTGAGCATGCAATTTCTTTATCTGCTTGAAAATTATGGGTCTTTCTTTGTTAAGTAGGCATCTTTAGTCTTCAATCACCCTGGGGTGTTTTATCAGGTTTCCTTTCATTACATACATCAAAACTCTGTGCTGTCTATCAAAGTGCTGTTTATCTACTTTGGCTCAACGTTTTCATGCAAGTTCATTGATTGAAGCTCAACTACAAATTACCAGGTTAATGTGTACACCACGCTAGGAGGAGTAGCTGAAGAAGCACTGAAGTTTTGTCGTATATAGGATAGCCTCCTATATTTATGACAGTAAGTAGGATCCTAGTATTCTCAGACTCCCTCTGTCATAGTGCAGTTCGTAGATTATTGCTGCACCAGGACATTGTATATTTATCTATAACTAAATTGTCCTGTATTCAATGATGCATTTTGCGTTGAATGTCATGATTTATTCAAACAGCATTTGTTGCAATCAATTTGTATTTTGTTAAAGGGGAATTGCTTCTCAATGCATAAACGTAAAGTTATTTGCAACTCGGGGGATACAGCAAAGGTGCTCCATACGACAACTTGTGTCATTGTCATGAATTTAAAAAATCAATGTAAGAAATTATCATCTTTTCTAGTATCCAGAGGAGTAAAGATACAATAGTTTTGACAGAATTGACAATGATCGTAATGAATAAATATTAAGCAATCCTGGCACACACCGAGAAAACAAAGAGGAAAAATTCAACTCCACAGCAGAAACACTAGTATACAGAAGAACACAGCAAAATGACTCGAGTCGAAAGTAATTTTTGAGCGATGGCCGCATTCAACACTCGCATCCAGTTGACCTTTGCTGACCGCTGCTTCCAACGTCGATTGTGTCCGGTAAGTATCTTTACCCACAAAACAAAATCATAATCAGAACTGAGAAGTCACGCGTAATTAATTCAAGTACTACTGCTAAAATAACATATGTTCAAAGAGATGGGTTTACTTACATTTCTTCTTCTTCTCCACTCTTGAGGGCATTTTTTGCTATGACCTGGAAAGCCTCTTCAACATTTGTGCCTTCTTTGGCTGAGGTCTCAAAGTAGGGAATATTCCCCTTTGAGGCACACCAAGCCCGAGCTTTTTTCTCAGATACCTGTGCCAGTTCAAACAAATTTCTGATGAGCATATTATAGCTGAGAGTTTTCAATCAAGGTGCCTTACAACAAGACCTACTCCCCAACACCCTATTCCTCATATATGGAACATATCCACCATTTATGCATGAGGCAACCCGGCCTTGAATGGGAGGGGGGCCGTTGGAAATTCGTATCCAGAGAAATTCTAGACAATGTTTATTATCCTGAAATTCTTTTGTCTGTTCTGAATGATAAGGAGAGGAAATTGGACAAAGAAAATGCCATTTTGATTTACCAGTAACAATGAAAGAAAAGAAAAAAACATACTGGTTAACTGTCATGAGTAGAGATATGACATATTCAAGCATAAACATTTGAGTAAATTTAAAATCCAGATGTACAATCCAAAAAATAAGATCCATGGACATATTTTATAGTTAAATTTTTTAAGTTATTGAATGTATAATTGTAAGACATACCGAAAGTTCTATAACTAAAGGAGGACAGAAAGCAAGAACAAAAAGAAGTGAAGAGGACGTAGTGAAAATATATGTAGGAAATATTTTATACCTATATTTGGGTGAGAATCTCAAAAAATATGTAGCTGGGCGCATATTATGTCAGTTATCCCTTGGGATTATAATATAAGTAGGATATAATTTAGACCTATAATTGGGTGAGAATCTCGAAAAATATGCAGGTAGGTGCATAATATGTCAGTAACCCCATGGGATTAACAAGAGCAAGAAAAAAGTATCCCCATGGGATTAACAAGAGCAAGAAAAAAGACACAGAGAGAGAGCTTTACCACTCTACTATTTCCACCATCCACATCAACCTTGTTGCCAATCACAACAAATGGGAAGTTCTCTGGGTCTGATGGGCTTGCCTGCAGTGAAATTTCTGCATTAGTTATGCTTATTTCAAGGTTTTATCATATGCCAAACAACAAAGATGTCGTAAGATATGTAATGCTTGCTTTCAGAATGTCTAACCCATGGTAACTATTTATTTGAGTTGCAAAAGAGCCACAAAGTTTTAAGTAAAACAGTTAATACAAGGACTGTAACAACTCAAGCTATAATAATGACACAAGGGAATGCACTGGTCTAACAACCAACTTTATATTCATCCAGACTAGAATGAAGTGAAATCAACAGCAGAACAAAACCCATATTTAAAACTAATTGGAGCTGCTGGATGTTTGGCCTGTGATTCTAGCACTCCATTTTATCTAATGGGGAACAGAGGCGTTGATATGTTATATGCATCATAAAGCAACATACTCAATAAAAGAATTTGGGAATGTAAAGGAAGCAGGATAGGAGTGTGCCATATTCCTCCCAGAAACATGTAGATAAACACAGTCTGTATAACTCTATCCCAAAGCCTCATGCTCTATTAAATCAAACAGTGAGAAAAAAGGAAAAGAATTGAGACAACAGAATAGAAGTTGTGCATTCTGAGAAAGAATAGCAGAGTACCTGAATTAAGAATTCTTCCCTCCAATTGTTAAGATTGTCAAATGATTTCATCACATTAACATCGTAGACGAGCACACAACAATCAGCACCACGGTAAAAAGCAACCCCAAGACTTTGAAATCTTTCTTGACCAGCTGTGTCCCATATCTAATTGGAAAAAAATCAATGGTAGGTCATAATCAAATATCAAGACAAAGGCAAGAAGGAAAAGCGGTACGCTGCAAGATTCCGGTTTTTTTAACTGCATAGTAAATTGCCTAGGGTTCCAATATAATGTATATTCATTTTAAATTAAAAGGCCTACATATACTGTTCCCATATCCAAATTCAAAATTTTGTTTTTCAATGGCCAAACAAGTGACCACAAAAGCATTATAAGCTCCTGATAAAGCAAGAAAAGTCAAATGCTCGACTTGCTATCAAGATAAAGCAAATAATCTTTCAGACTAACCTGTAAAGTAAAAAGCCGATCCTCAAACTGAACTTCCTTTGTTAGGAAATCTGCTCCAATTGTCGCCTTGTATTGGTTGCTGAATTTCTTATTTACATATCTTTAAATGAAAGATCAAGGGAAACATCAAACTATTAACTTAAAACAATACTTCACAAAGCTCTACTGAATCATAAATATACTAATTACATTAATAGATAAACCAATTGCAAGGATACTGATTCATCAACGAGGTCTTGCCCACCCTGCAAATCACACATCAAATTCAATTATCAAGCACTTCATTAATCAACATATAGATCACATGGACTTAATTAATGAGACTGTAGGCTGTTTTAGGACAAAGGAAAACATCACCTCCGTCTCATTTAAAGCCATGCATAACAAACAGAATATGTCAAAGCATTGCAGAATTCATTGATTCATCTGCATAATTTCCCCCTCACTAGTTCACGAGGTTTGCAAACACTAAAACTTTCAAATTTGATACTCAAATTTACCAGGAAATAGATGCCACTAATTCCAGTTCCAATTTCAACAACAACAGAAATTAAAGTTGTCAAGAAGTCCGAATTTCACTGAATATTACTCCAATGCTTTTCACATACGTCAACTAAATCACAATCGGAAATCGGATCATTCTTAATCAAACCCTTAAAACCAGAACACCTACAAATCACCCGCCTAACCAAGAAACTAAAGCACCGACGCCAACCAAACCAATAAAATTGACATTAAATCCCTAAAAGCGTGTGCAAATTTCATTCAAAGGAATATGGTATGTAGAGGAAAAACTGACCCACTATCGCCGAGTATGATAACCTTGAGAAGAGCTCTTCTGCGCGACGGCATCGTCCTGAGTTTTGGATCGTCGATTGACTCGATCTAAGATTCTCCGATTACTGTATAAGCGGAAAGGTAATTTGCTTTCTCTCTCTCTTATCTGCGTCGATCCAATTTCAATTTCAATACTTGTATGTTGTTTTGTTGTTGCGTTTCTTCTCTCTCCAAACAACAACAGTTGTCAAATGGCAAACGTAAGTTTCTGATTTGGTGAATTGCCGAATTTTATATAAGTGGATTTTCAGTGTTAATTTGGAATTCAGTGTATTCTGAAATGGTTATGGAATGGTTAATTTGGAATTCAGTGTATTCTGAAATTTAAATTTTAAATTCCTAAAAAATAGTAACAGAGTTTTTGTTTTGAGATTTAAGTAAAATATAATTAAATTTTATGTAAAATAGATGTGTAAAAGTGTGATGTTGTATTATGATATTGTTAATTGTAATTATATTGATAGAGTGAATATATTATGATTGGTAGGTTTTATTGTAAGTTGTATAATTGAAGACAAAAAAATTGTGCAGTCTCAAATTAAAGATAGCAAATTTCATTTTTCACATAAATTGAAAAAACATTTTGGCAAAGCAAAATTTACCCACATTCCTCCTATGTCTTATACAAGATAAAAGCTCGTAATGAATAATGATTAATATTATTGTTTTTTTTAGCGCGATTAATATTATTGTTAACCCAACAATTATTACCTGTAAAAAATAATCCCAATAATTATTAAATAAGAGTATTTTGTTATTAGTCATCTTACGTGGAAAATATGATGTGACGTGACGTATGACAACTCAACAAATAAAATAAATAGTGATGTGGCGAGCACAACTGTTATGTGGAATGGAGAGCAGGTATAGGAGTAGCAAGTGGGAAATTTCTGAAGCTTTTATTTGACTCAAAGGGTCTATTTATACAAATTTACCAAGCGTGTATTGTCATGGCAAGCACGTGCTGGCCGTTTCTTGTCATGCAAGAGTACATGTGGTGTTGCCACGTTTTCTACTATGCTTCCCTGATCGACATCTGTCTTTGCTTGCTGATGAAGTCTTCGACTTGTCATTCGGGTGGTATCTGCTTAGTAGGTGACCTGGTCTTTCTGTTCGTCACTACAGACTTGACTTTACTGGACTATCTTTCTCACCTTGGATTGGCAGCCATAGCTTGGTTGTTTTGGACCTTGCTTTATGCTCGCCCTGTTGGGCGAGCAGATCTTCACCCCTTTGTTCGCCTGGGGCAGAGGGTAGTTCTGACTTTGTAAGTGAATTAGGAGGCAAAGAATTTGCTTATGATGGAGAGAAGGGGCCCTATCCCTTACCAATCACTGTATTCACTTCCTGTTCGCCAGCTTTCTGCTCGGCCTCGGTTTTGTTCGCCGGGCGAGCACAATCTCCATTGGCGGGGGCCCGTGATTTGTCCCCATGTGTGTGTGAGGGCGTACACCTGGCGAGCACATATAGGCGAGTCGGGTGCCCGACTAGCTGGCGAGTACCTGTCGTATGCAACCCGTTAATTGGTCCACGTGGCGTTAGGCGAACACGTGACTTATTTATCTTTGACCGTGCACAATATATTTTAGACAATTTATACCATTTAAAATGAAAGTGAACTATAATTTAAATAAATTAAAATATAAATAGTGAATTATCTTTTCTAGACTGATGAAGTATTTATGTTATTATTATAGGATTTATAGGTATTTACATGGGAGTATGTATTGGGTATTTTGAATTTTGGATTCTAAAATCACAAAGTATAACATATTTAATTTTTAATCCAATCAAACATAGATGCAATAAATAATTAAAGGGTATAACATTTGTTAAAATCAAGCTAAAGAGAGTGAAAAATATGACTAGGGGTCACTTGGTTAAAAAAATACAATGAGAATGAGAACGAGTTTCGTGTAATTATGATGGTTTGTGCAACAATAATATGATCATTTTATTATCCGTCCATCCTGAGAAGGTAATTATTATTCTATTTTTATTAACAATTTTTTCTCCAACAATCATTGTCCTCTAAATGATTAAATCATTCTCCTATTTCGCAACCAACAATCATTTGTTGTCCACTTTATTTCAAAGTTAGGTAGCACAGCGTAGAGGATAACAAGATTTTCATTAAATCATTCTCATTTTCATTGAAAAATTTGAACCAAGTGTCCCCTTGTATATTGTGTTAGGATGTCCTTGGTGAGCCGTAATAGGTCGGGATAAAATTTTATTACGCCCTTATGCCGTCATTGAGTATTTTATAAAGATAAAAAATTGCATACACTAGGTGCATGATGTAACCAAAATATTTTTATTTAAAATGGCATTATGTGTTATATACGAAAAATATATATATATATATATTATTATTATTTTTTTAAACGAAAAATTTATATTGCTTTTTACTTGAAAAATATATTTTTCCCGTTGCACAAAGAATAATAGAATATTCCTTCACGCTAATTGAAGGTAATATTATAATTAGTAGATAAAAATTTATATTTATATTAATCATTACTATAATAGATTGAATAACATAAATTAAATTAGAAAAATTAATATTAAAGATTAAAAATTATATAATTAATAATACTATAAATAATTTTTCTTAGAAAATTCAGAGATTTATAATAGATCAACCATATGAATAGAGTGTTATCCACAATTAATAGATAATAGATAAATGAACAGTAAAAATTAAAACTAATAAAAGAAATTAAAGAAATAATAATACTATAAATAAATTCTCAAGATAAATAGGAATTCCTGTATATAGATCCCCATAATTATTTCATTTTGTCACATCAAATAACACTTTTACAGTAACTAAATTATGTAACCCAAATCGGAATTAAATTCCGCAATAATCCTTGAGAACATCTTTAGAAGAAAGGCCAGGTTCAGAGTAGGCAAAATCAATAAATTTGTGATGATCAAAAAGCTTATAAAGCAAAGGGTGATCTTCATCGACCATTTCTTGAGGGGCTTTACTTAAATAGCCCGATTTTGGCAAAGAAAAAATCCGATTGAGTAGCGATCTTCATCTCCACTTATTATCACTCTATGATTGGTGGGGTGCACTCTCCCATTTGTCCATACCTGCAAGTCATTAAGCATAAAAAATTTTGAACAAATATTAGTTGGCCCATTTTTCAAAATATGAACTTGGAAGTGATTATTCAATAAATCAGTTGAAAAGCATCACAAAATCAGATTTTATTTGAAAAAGGTGCTTGAATTGAAAGGAAATATCGAATATATACACTCTAGAAACAAAAACTACTGCGCATCAGTTGGTAGTCACTTGGTACGGGTGTAATCTTAACTCAAATTTCAATCCAACTTTGACTAATTCACGAAAATAAAATAAAATATATATTGAGAACTAGCGGCTCATATGAAAACATATATTATTTCATAAGAAAGAAAAGCATTCGTTTCTCCATCCGACCCATTTTATCTATCCTTTAAAAATATTTCACACGAGTTAAGAAAGTCATTAACTAAGCAGCAACAATCATATATACGTGTAGTGTGATATTTTTATTTACCTACAAAGTTATTAAATGCTTGTTATTACTTCCCCGTCCCACAAAAATAGACCAATAGTTATTTTTGCACTGATTAAGAAAAAGAAGTAATTGTGGTTAGAACTTAGAACATTAAAATTTTCTCTTATTTTTCCCATTTTGTCCTTATTATAACTAACTCTAGATATTAATTTGGGAAAAAACAAGATACACTAAATAGGGACAAAATGATTGAAATGATAAGGATATAAGAATAGATTTTGGGGGTGGGGGTGTGGGGTGGGTGGGGGTGGTTGCCCCCCTTGGGATTAGAATTTTTAGAACTATATGTCAAAAAATTTATATTTATATTTTAAAATCATTAAATTTTGTCATTTCGCCCGTTTGGAATTTTAAAATTTTGTCATCCTTACCCAATGGAAAATTTTTCGCCCTCCTTGGAACAAAATTTTGGATTCGTCCCTGATAACAATTGATCAATATTTGTGAGACAGACAAAAATAGAAATCAAGCATATCTTTGTGGAACGGATGGACTATAAAAAAATTAGTAGAAAGACAAAAATAGAAATCAAGTCTATCTTTGTGGAACAGATGGACTATAAAAAAAATTAGTAGAAAGACAAAAATAGAATATAACATTTAATCTTTCTAGATTAGTGCAAAAAGACAATCATTTTGAGCCTTTTTTTTTCTAATCTGGAAATACAAACAAAATGTGTAGTTAACATTTTCTCAATGTACAACTAATATTTTTCATCATATAAACCGATACTTCTCTTTAACCACATGAACTGATACTTTTTAGGTCAAAATTAGTCAAAATCACACCAGTGCACAAGTGGTGCACCGAAATATTACTCAATTGCACTATGGAATTACATGGAAAGACTGTCCAGCCATGAGAATGAAACCATTTGATGAGGAATGAGCAGTGATCCATTCTCCATGTTTTGTTTGAACTTGCAATCCACTTACCTCATTCTGATACAATGTTGTGATAACACTACCATCCCTGTGTGATGCCAATCCAAGTTTAGGTTCATTGATTCCAAGCCCGTCATACTTCTGGAGTCGGAATACGTATTCTGTGAAATTGGGAATGTTGTCCCATGTAGCCATGATAGGGCTTTTGAGGATTGTTACGTAGTTTAGTCTCTAAAGGGAGATCAAAGAGCTCTTGCATTGCATCAATAAGTGATTTTTGGAGATGAATATTCATCTCATTGCACGTGACCTCAAAGCACCCATATTCTTCAAGGGGGCTTTTTTAACTTCCATTTTCATAGATTCCCATGTTGAAGTTTCTTGTTTAAGGTTGGAGAAATCTATGAGAGGGAGGACATTCATGGTTTGATCACAACCCCTTTGATAGAAATTAAGTGATGGCTAGAATGTTTTTTTTGGTTTTGATAGTTCTAGATTTAAATATTTTGAAGGTATTTATAAAATTATAATCGTGAAAGTGTTTTGTTTTATCACGACCATTTTAATAAAGTGACCGTCCTATTGAATTAACTTTGTAATATTAATTTCCTAACATTAAGATAAAGGTTCAAATACAAAAGAAATGTCTCATCTAAAAGTTGAGCACACTGAAATCCTCTATATCACTAATACGTACACATCACATATATTATCAAAAAAATATTACCAACTAATAATTTATGTTGATTAAATTAATATTCGAATTAAGTATTATATATCAATACACTTACTTTTTTTTTGAGGGAATTTTCAATAGACTTACTACGTGTATAGTATCTTTTTTTTTTCTTTTCTTAAATCGTCAATTATACCAATTATCAGTCTCGCCAAAAAGAAAAATGAAAAAAGATCACTCATAGTAATTTGGTGTGACTATACCGCCTGTTACAATTTGGCTTCAACAATAAGATATTATTTGTTATAACATATTCATTTATTATAATGTCAATTATTCTTTTCCTTTTTCATCTAAGCATGATGATTAGTTGAAAATCGACGAATTCTTCAAATTCATCTAAAAATTCTATATTCACATGGTTATGCCAACCATTTCTTGTGTTTTATACATAGAGCTTGTTCCAGATATAATTAGATAGCAGTCACCGAAATAGGTGGCAAATCTAATATCTGCAAGTTACGTATATCATATTTTAGCTTGTTAATTTATCTCTACGATCATGTAATTGATAAGATAATATAAACGGTTTTTGATAAAGACCATTTCCCAATCAATAAATGGAGTTATCTTGAATTAAATATGGGGCGTACGTGAGTCGAGTCAGCTCACGAGTTATTCGTGCTTGATTTGAAAAATTCAAATTCAAGTTCGAATTCAGTAATACTAGACCCACGAATTTGTTGGAATATTTTAGCACAAAAAATGGCTTAAAATGTTGATAGAAATAAACAAAAGTACAAGAAAGTAAACACTGAAAAAATAAGTAGAGTCAAGGATATATCCTTTGCCCGCTAAACAAATACGTCATGGCTAGTGCTTACGGTTTGACGTAATGTTCTCAAAGATAATTGGATTATATACTCAAGCGAATTATACGAGTTAATTGGATTATACTGAAACAAAATTTTCACTTTTTAAGTGCAATGTATTAAATCCCAAATTAAATTTTAATTTAATATAGAGGAATCCAATTATGAAATATAAATTTATAATGCCTCAAGCATTTATCAAATAATTTTATCCATAAAATTTCTGGTAAAAAATTCAATTGATACAACTAAATTTTTTTTAGGTACAAGGACATCAGCCCAAGTATCACAAGAGTCAAAACACAATTTGTTATGAACAAATGTTCATTATCATCCCATAATTCCTCTTCACAGTTCAAGAATCCTAGTTAATTACTCACGTGAGGTTTGGCGCTTTGAAATGGTCCATTCTACCGGGTATATGTGGCTTTCTCAGCCCAACATATATTATTCGGTCCAAATCCAAGTAACTAATCAAAAGGCCCAAAATAGATTTCGGCCTTACTCAATTAGTCAGGCCAAATTGGCAAGCCAATTAATTAATTATTGACTTTTAGTCCATTTCAATTAAAATTTGCAGTCCAAATTTTCAACTAAAATGGCAGATCCAATTAATTAGTCTGTTCATTATTGGCCAAGCTTATCAAATGTCCCATTAATATAGTATTACAGTAATTGCATTATATTTTAATTAAACTCAATACAACAAATATGTATAACATCACTTGTTAAACACAAGCCAATAAATATTTGACAATCTAAAATTCTTCAAACTCAATATTATATTTATTTATAGAACGTTTTCCAGGAACCTAGGTTCCACAGTAAGCCTTAAGTTCGAGCAACTTCAGAGTAGTAAAACTCCATAAATTTGTGGTGATCAAAAGGTTTGTAGAGCAAAGAGCGTTCTTCATCTTCCATCTCATCAGGGGCTTTAATTATATATACCTTGGTTTCAGAATCGAAAACAATCCGATTGAATACCTACCGCATATCATTACCCTGTGATACTCCCAGTGCACCCACCCGTTTGTCCAAGCCTGTAAAT
Organism: Stenogyne calaminthoides; assembly: GCA_037126765.1. NCBI lineage: Eukaryota > Viridiplantae > Streptophyta > Magnoliopsida > Lamiales > Lamiaceae > Stenogyne > Stenogyne calaminthoides. Next base: position 32,805,192 of record JBBCBC010000023.1, on the reverse strand, counting down.
TACTTGATAAAATTAGTATCATTTATTTGCCTGTCTTATGAAATGTGTTTCGTGTACTAATATAAATTTCAAAATAACTAATATAAAAAGTAATTTATATACGAAAAAATTGTTGATAAAATAAATTTATTATAAAAAAGTTAATATGGTCTTTTCATGTTAAAATGGGTAGAATAAATCTTTTATACTTGATATGGGTAAAATAAATCTTAAATTTATAAAAGCGGATAAAATAAACCTACGTTCATGGTGAACTCGTTTTTTAGGGTGTCGCAGTTAGATATAATCAGTATCATTGTTATTCATATATGTATTATAACTATTTAAAAACTTGCTTGATTTTTCAAATAATGATAATTAATGCATATATATAAAAGTAATTGTGCATGTGTACGCATAACAGGAATAATGCATATACATAACGATGCTATTTGAAGAAAAAAAGTTTAAATGAACTCGAGTTCACATGATCATATTTTGCTTCAATAGATAAACAAATTTATGTTAAAAAAATGCATTATTTGAGTCAACTATGAAGGAGCAATTGATCACCTTAATAGATCGGGGAATGATATAGAGCCCATCGGTGGATACTATATTATGTATTGTATCTGCCGCCTATGTGAACGTCCTAGGAGTCTAAATAACATTTGCCTTACAGTGAGCTGTAAAAGAATGTTTATGACCTATATGTTTATCAGAACTGAACTCCTTGAATTTTTTTTAAACTTTTTTTTTTAAGAATATGAATTAAAAAATTAATAAGTCGGACCGGAGCTACAGCTTCCGTCTCGAGGGTACGTGCCCCCACAAGCTTTTTTTTTTTACTATACTTATATAATAATAAGTTGGATTTTGCTCGGATATTATTGCCTAATTCTTAATCCTCAATCCCAATTTCAATTTCGAATTAATTAAAATGGTGTTCTTTTATAATGAATCTCATAAAGTATTTTTTATGGAATTGGACGAGAATTATAATTTGATTGTATATATTGGGAGATACGTTTTTCACAATGTTGATAATGAGTTAATCATGCAAATATTTTAAGCTATAAAAACCAGTAATTTTAACTTATAATAGAGTACTTGAATTGTTATGTAGTGAAACAATTCTTAATGTCACTACAAAAAAAATCATGTTTAGTGACAAAAAAATTAGCGACAAATGAATATTTGTCACTAAAAATATACATATAGTGACAACAATATGTTATGTAACAAAATAACATAACTAGTGACAATTTTTATATTATCAATATTTAATCGAATATTTGTCACTAAAAACACATATATAGTGGCAACAATTTGTTATGTAACAGAATAACATAATTAGTGACAATTTTATATATTGTCAATATCTAATTGAATATTTGTCATTAAAAACACACATATAGTGACAACAATTAGTTATGTTACAAAATAACATGACTAGTGACAATTTTTTATATTGTCACTATTTAACAGAATATTTGTCACTAAAAACAAAAATATAGTGACAACAATTTTTTATGTTATAAAATAACATAACTGGTGACAATGTTATATATCGTCACTATTTAACATAATATTTTGTCACTAAAAACACACATATAGTGACAACAATTTGTTCTGTTACATAATAACAAAGTTAGTGACAATTTTATTTGTCACTATTTAATTGAATACTTATCACTAAAAACACACATATAATGACAACAATTTGTTATGTTACAGAATAATATAACTGGTGACAATATTATATATCGTCACTATTTAACTGAAATATTTTATCACTAAAAATACACATATAGTGACAACAATTTAATTTGTTATAGAATAATAAAGCAAGTGACAATTTTATATATTGTCACTATTTAACTGAATATTTATCACTAAAAACACACAATAGTGACAATAATTTATTTTGTTACAAAATAATATCTGTGATTAATAACGACAACTTTATATATTGCCAATAGTTAATTGAGTATTTGTCATTAAAAAAAAAAAAAAATTAATATCCATAAAGTTTAAATTCATAAAATTTACATTTTAAAAAATATCAAATTTTTTAATTAATCTAAAAATAACTATACAATGTGTAAAAAATTTGAATTAAAATACATTAGATAAAAATGTCTAATAATTTTAAGATAATTAAAATATAAATATTATAAATAATGTATTATAATTATCTAATCACAAAAAAAATTAAAAAAATTTAAATTATATCAATTAAGAATTAAGATAAATCAATTTTTATTAAATTATATAAGATAAACTGAAAATGATCTGAAAATATTTAATTAATTTGAAAATTACCATAAAATACAAAAAAAAAATCATATAAAAAATAATTTTTTTTTTTAAAAATTAAAATAATTATTAGAGTTTTGATATTCGAGTGTAATATTAAATCTCTCCATTATATCAAATTCAAATATATTTGATTGTTATTAATATTTATATTTTAATACCAAACTCTTTTTAAATATTTGAATTTGATACATAATCAAATATAGTGAACATGTTTAATTAATAATATTCAATTCTATAAATGAGTTATATATATATATATACATACACACAATTAACTTAAAAATTATAGTAATATAGATTTTGAAAAACTCTATAATGTAACAACAAGTAAGAAACATTTGTAACAACTCCAAATTTATATATAAACTCAACATATAAAGTATCAAAAGAAATGAATATCAGAGAGAATCGAGTTAAATGGTTAAAAAGGTTAAAACACCATTACCTATAGCGTGAGGTCATGGGTTGGAGTCACCATAACCCGATCAAAAAAGAAAAAAATTAGCAATTAAGAAATACTTAAAGTCTTTTTGGCTTAGCTTATAATTTCCTAAACAATTTGAGAGCTTATACGAATGTGAATTTTTTTAAAGAAAAAGGGTCTTTATTTGAATTTTATAAACATAACTATAACACCTATAGGCCTATTTTCACAATTTACAATACCATCAATATCTTTTTTCTTACACATGTTTATATATTTAGATTATAATTATTAACATCAGCAAATCATTACAATCATACTAAACAATAATACTATAACTTCGTTCACCTCATTATTACACTCGCATTTTCATTAGGGTCCTCTAACTTTGTGGTTTCTATTTTTTGGTCCATTAATCGATTGTAGCAGTAACACTACCTGTTATTGATAATGTCGCATTATCTTTTTTTTAATTGAGTAGGTCTACAATAAACTTGTTCATAATATGAAATTTATACCATTATACTTATAAATTAATATCATAACATTTATTAACTGATATCACTACACTTGTAAACTGAGATCATAACATTTAATGTTATTGGTCTTAGTTTCTAAGAGTAACAATATCAGTTTATAAGTATAATTATATCAATTTCATAATATGAATAAATTTCATATGAGAGTTTGTATTTTTAATTTTGTTTTATTTTATATATAGGGTGAACAAGTTTCACGGTGAAACTGGTTAATGAGTGTGACTTATATTATTAAAGAGTGTGACTTTTTACTATAGAGGGTGTGACTTTTTTACTATAAAGACTATTACTCATAAAAGTGAAGGATGTGACTTATATTATAGCAGATGATATCATAGTGATAACTGAAGGGTGTGACTTATATTACTAAAGAGTTTGACTTATATTACTAAAGAGTATGCCTGTAAAAAAAAAAATCAATTTTACGGTGAACAAGTTTCACAGTATACCAACCCGTCTAAGAAAATGAGACACTATTTCAAAATTTTCAAATATAACAAAAACGTTTTCAATTAAAAATGATAAAATTCTAACAAATTCTGAAAATTTTAATTAATTACAAAATAACATACATGGATGTGAAAATCATATAAAAGAATCATGAAATAAAATTTTAAATTATTTAACAAAATAAAATTTGTTATAATAATCTAAAATACGTATAATAAGTAAGTAACTTAGAACATATATATTAAATTAATATATTTGTAAAAAATAATAATAAAAAGAAAATTTGTAAAATTCAATAGTAAGAATTATGAAACTGTGAAAACTAAAAATAAAATCAAGAGATTATTTGGTGTGGGTCACTGTTCATTTTTTCATCTTTAAATAAAATATAGAATTCATATTGTGTTAATTAAATTCCACGATCAAATTGATGAATATATTTTTTGAAGGGTAAATTGATGAATAACTAATCACCCTTAATTAGGTGATTGAGTGAATTAAATATTAATAATGATGAGATGCAACCGTGATACATGGGAACAAACCTAGTCAAATGTACTGAAGATATATCTATATATTATGATTTATGTAGACTATTTTTGATATACAATATTGAATTAATCAATATTTATCCTTATAAAGAATTTAAATTTATTCTCTGATGAATAAATATTTTTAATTTGATAAATAAATCTTTATTAGAGAGATAAAACTCCTGCATCCTTCCCCTCCGCCCCCCACCTCTCGATCAATGATATTAATTTAAGGTTATAAGGTTATTATTATAAGTTTAAATTTTAAATTATTATATAAAAATTATAAGGTTATGAATAAAAAATAAATAACATTAGCAACAGGTTTTTTTATCATACCATGCATCACTATTCCAACCCACGTTTTCACGGCCATACTTCCACTTTCTCTTCTTTTGTGAATTATTTTCATTTCCCTCCATAATATCTTAAATTTCTTACCCAATTCTCTTAAATTTAAATTCCCTCCACAAAATTTAATTTCTCTTAATCTCTTCAAATACAGATTTATGTTCGTGTATTCATGGCAACTGCTACTCCTAATATCCTCTCATCATATCAGGTACGAAAAACTGTTCTTGTACGAGTTATTTTTTCTATTGCTCTAATTATGCATGATAGATTATTGCACTAATTAATTTCTTTCTGTGCAGTTCCAAACATGAACCCTGATCCAGAGCTACAATTCGCTTTTGTTGTACTTGAATTCTAATGGTAATTAAATTACTATTTTGAGTTATGCATTTATGTGTTGTTTGTTTTGAAGATTATTTACATGATGAAAAAGGAAATGAGTTTAGAAGACTTTCTGAAGTTTATATTTTATATTGTCTTATACAAATGTTGCATGTTAAAATACTGTTTATGTGGTATGGAAATCATTTCCGTATCTGATCTAATAAATAATGTACAGTCTTTAAAAAACTTATATTGAATTTTTTTATTATTTTTTTTGAAAGAAACTTGCAGTGAATATTAGTATATAAATTCAACTATGATTTTCATTTGTAGTGTGACATTTGCATTTGATTTTTTTATTCTTTTTAGTTGTATTATTGATCAACTCTAGCTAGTTTTGGAGAGGCGATCAGATATTCATTAGATTGTATATGAGTATTTTTTTATTTTTTTATATTTAAATTTGGACGTCTACGTACGTTATCAAATTTTCTACCTTATTGTTTTCTCATCTTTCTTCAATTTCTTCAGGATAAAATTGTTGAATTAAAAGAAGGTGATGATCCAATTCCTAAAGATGAATCATTTGTGGAGGTTCTTGGGTAATAAAAAATTAATCGTCTACGTGGTTGTGGAGCCGCCTTAAAAAAATAGAGAGAACTAATGCTGAACTACTAAAAGAAAATGAAAATATGAGAAAGGAATGTGAACAAGATAAAGAAGAAATAGAGGCATTAAAGACACAAAATCAAGAGATGAAGATGCAGAATCAAGAGATGACTTTACTAATGGAGACCTTAGAAGCCAAAATTTCTGAAATCCTCTAATGTATGGGAGTTCTTGAAAGGCAAAATTCCTCAAGAACCATATAAGTCACATCGTATCTTCTAACGTAAGTGATTAAATTTTATTGATATAATTTATCGTTGATATTACTTTCTCTAATAAGTATTCATTAGAACTTTTTTTTTCAGGTTTGAAAGACAATTATTGATGGAATTGACGTACTAGCTACAAGTTTAGGACAATTCATTATGTTATGTAATTTCTTTTAAACATTTGACTTTAGTGTATCTTGTTTACTTTAGACTCGCAACGACTCACACTTTTATTTTAAGTATTGATTTATTTTCAATACAAGATTTAATTACAATTTCACTGGATAGTGACTATTGTTAAAATTATATGTTTGTTCAAAATATTACAAATATTATTATTCTTTTAGAATTTTATTTAAAACATTGTGATGATATCTTTTAATTTGTAGTGATAATTATATTTTAATTAGTGACACAATAATAATGACGACTTATAGTTACGACTATTATATTTCAACACAAACATCAATTTTACTGATAATAATCTAACATGACTAAAAGTTTTAACTATAGTGACATGATTTTTTGTAACTATATTATGTATTTTAGCGACAATGAGTAAATGTGACTAAAACATTGTGTAACAGTGACACTAAAATAAATGTGACTAAAACATTGATTTACAGTGACAACAAAGGTATGTGACTAAAACCTTCAAAGAATAAAGTGACAAAAAAAAGACTTGTGACTAAAATATTGAGTAATAGTGACAACAAATATATCGTGACTTAAACATTGAGTAACAAAGTGACAATAAATATACTTGACTAAACATTAAATAACAAATGACAAAAAAGATTAAGGATCTAAAAACATTGATTAATAGTGACAAAAAAATATATGTGACTACAACATAAGCTTTGGTGACAAAATATGAACGTGACTGAAAATATGATTTACAGTAACGACTAAGGCATTTTTGTCACTAATCTTATAGTGACACTATTTATAGTCACAACCTAGTGACAACCTCCAAAATTATCACTAACTATTTTCAGTGACAAAATTGATGTATATAGTGACAAAAATAGTTGCCACTAAAAACCTTTATTTTTTAGTGTGTGTTTTATGTTTATACTTACTTTGTGGCCACGCTATAAAAAGTTCTTGGGTCCGTCCCTGAGTCAGACACTCAATTCTTACTGATTTAAACGATTTATATAAATATATATAAATAGTAGTGAAATTAAATATGTTGTATTAAATCAAACACGTATGATTCAGCCAGTGGCAGATCTAGAATTCGAAACTTGGGATACATTTGAGTAAAATTTAAAATTTAGGGATACATATAAGTATTTTTTTTCCTAATTATACATAATAAAATACAATTTTATATTTTTAGCACTGAATATAAAGAGGAATACATTTCATTTTGAAAAAGGAACTATCTTCATCCAAATCTTTGTGATAGTCTAAATATGAGAATGGAAGTTTGAAGTGAGAATGAGAAGTTTGGTAGTTGGAATTCCAAATCAACAAACTTATATGTAACTTTTCTATTTTAAAGGTAAAAGTTGTTGATTCTTTTTCTAGAATAAAATAAATAAGAAATATTTATAAACTACCCCATAAAAAAAAGAAAAACAAAAATAGGAATGTACTGTAGCAATTTGCATATTTCCAGGAGATTTAGTGGGATGAAATACCATCCATGGTTTGTATTTTGTTGAAACTAATCTCATGTACCATCTTTTTTTCTCTCCTCCCTCTCAGACATCACCCTGCCCTTCTCCTAAAGGTATCTATCTCTTTTCTGTTCATCTTTTCAATATTTTGATTCTAATTTCAAGTTATGGTTATGTTTCAATCAACTTGCATGCTTTGATTGTTTAGAGAATTATCGATTTTCTGTTGGAATATTATAAGTTGAATGAAAATTAAGATCTATGCAAATTATGCATTTTAGCTCGTAGATGTTGATCATCAATTTGGTAATTTTTTGGCTAGTTTTTGAATTTGAATTAGTTTGAATATTTTAAAAAACATGAACAAGATGAATATTTGTTGATTTGAATCAGGGGGACATAAACTTGGGAGAAAGGTAGGGATTTGCTCGATCGTTTTCTTCTGACGAATACGTTATTGTGAAAATGTCTTCGGACAATTCTTTGGCTTCACCGCCGTCGTCCGATTCATCTGCATCACCACCGCCGCCGTCCGATTCATCCTCAGCGTCACCGCCGTCGTCCGATTCATCTGCATCACCACCGCCGCCGTCCGATTCATCTGCATCACCACCGCCGCCGTCCGATTCATCCTCAGCGTCACCGCCGCCGTCGAACAACAATCCATCACCACCACCGCCGTCGGACAATAATCCTCCGCCATCGCCACCAAGTTCAGATTCATCGCCACCGCCGTCGAGCGGTGATTCAAAAACACCACCTCCGTCGTCGGGATCCGGCAACAGCACGTCTCCGTCACCGCCTTCAAAACAATCTCCGCCGTCGGACTCCGGCAGCAACAAAGGCAAAGACAAAAGCGGCGATAACGAAGATAAATCCCCGCCGTCCAAGTCGAAGGGAGACGGCAATGTGCCGCCGTCTAGATCTGGAGACGGCAATTCGAAGGACAGCACGCCAAAATTGGCAGATAAATCCGGTTCGTCGAATGAGGGCTCCATTATTGCCGGCGCTGCTGCTGGAGCAGGATTGCTGCTTCTGATTATGATCGTCTTCGTGATTTCCTGCGCTAAAAGGAAGAAGCGTAAGAAACACGATCACGAGCTCAAATACTACCCAGATAATTCAAATATGAGTATGTTTCCAATTTCCAGATCCAGATCTAATTTCAATTTCAAAATTCAATTTCAATTTCAATTTCAACCCTAATTTCATTCCAGATCTGAAAATTGAGCATCAATTTTCGCAGAAAACTACTACAACAACCCTCCACATTGGCAAAACAGACCTCCAAACGACCTAATGATGAAAATGCCGCCTCACGGGATTAGCGGCGAGCACGGGTGGGGGCCACCTCCGCCGCCGCCGCCGATGATGAGCAGCAGCGAGATGAGCTCGGCGGGATTCTCCGGGCAGGCAATGCCGCCGCCGCACCCCGCGGTGGCCCTAGGGTTCAACCAGAGCAGCTTCACATACGAAGATCTAGCGGCGGCAACTGGCGGTTTCGCGCGGGAGAATCTCCTGGGGCAGGGAGGGTTCGGTTACGTGCACAAGGGGGTGCTGCCGAACGGGAAGGAAATAGCGGTGAAAAGCCTGAAAATGAACAGTGGGCAAGGTGAGCGGGAGTTTCAGGCGGAAGTTGACATCATTAGCAGAGTCCATCACCGCCACCTGGTGTCGCTGGTTGGGTGGTGCAGTACGGGTGCAGAAAGGCTGTTGGTTTATGAATTTGTAAACAATTATACTCTTGAGTATCACCTACACGGTATGTACCGTACGCCCCCCTCTTTTTCTACCATTTCAATTTTTTGTACTATATTTATTATTTAATAATTGAGGCATACTTACATTAGACGGTCACACGGTGAAATTGTGCATAATTTGTGAATTGACATTTTAACACTTTAAAATTGGTGGATGTAATTTATACTAAGTTGTATAACGTCTCATACATGAGACCGTCTCATTTGTGTTTTTATCTTAATCATTTGATATTTAATTAAATTATCAATAATTTCGTATAGTATATGTTAGCAATTTGATATAAAAAATTTATACAAGTTGCAACTTAAAAAAAAATAGTACATATATGTAAGTTGATATTTGCCATCTACATCTATGACATTTTATCAATTTAGAATATGTATAAGTTTTTCTATTCAATTGCAACATGCACTGTTTTTTTTTTTTTTTAATCGCAACCTGAATGTTGTAATTTGTCAATTTCTTACAATGCATGTCACAATTTGATAAAAGAAAAAATTATACAAATTGCAAACTGATAAAAATACCGTGGAACAGATAAATTGATATTAACACCTAAGTAATTATTAAATCTCACTGAAAATTCAAATCGCAGGAGCTGGTCGCCCAGTTATGGATTGGCCTACCAGAGTTAAAATTGCTCTGGGATCTGCTAAAGGATTTGCCTACCTTCACGAGGACTGTATGTTAATTAATTACTACTTTTTTGTCCCTCCAAGTTTAATTTGAATATTTTAATCTAAGTTAATTGTGCACTAAAAATTCATTGTTAAGGAGTAGGACTGGTTGCTTTTTCTTATGCCACCAATCTTTAATCAGGTCATCCTCGCATTATCCATAGAGACATTAAAGCTGCAAACATTTTAATAGACTCAAATTTCGACGCAAAGGTATGTACTTTATGCTCTGAATGTAGTATAAAGATTTATTTAATTACTTAAACCGGTTTGATTAATCTTATAATAAAAATGCACGCCTCTTCAATATAGGTAGCTGATTTTGGTTTGGCTAAACTTTCCAACGACAACCATACTCACGTCTCAACCAGAATAATGGGTACTTTCGGGTAAGAACAATTTCAAATAAATTTCAAACATATAATTTCTAGGAAAAATTAATATATGTATATTAATCAGGTCTTTGTATCTTCACTTATTTTCTGAGATTTTATCCTTGTATGCCTAATAATTTATATATTTTATGAAATCATGTTTTATTTAAGAGTAGGTCTAGTGTGAAAATTTTCATGTATGAAAATTTATAAAATTGTTCTAAATCAACCATCTACACCCTAAATACTAAATAATGAACCTTAAATTATGATCTATTCGGGCCGGGTGAACCATGAACCACTTGAGCCGAGTGAACCATGAACTACTTAATTTTGTCTTAATTACAGAATTTGGTTGTAAATTAAAGTTTTTTCATGTGAAAATTTTCATACTAGACCAAATCTTTATTTAATTTAATCTAGTTAAAAATATATAATTGGTTATAGGTACTTGGCTCCTGAGTATGCATCAAGCGGTAAATTGACCGAGAAGTCCGACGTCTACTCGTTTGGGGTCATGCTTCTGGAGCTCATAACTGGAAGACGTCCCATTGACATCAACAGCGACGAAGATAGTCTTGTTGATTGGGTAATTTAATTATAAAAAATTAATTTCTGCATAAAAATGGAGTACTTAGAATTTAATTTCAATCAATGTATAATTTTATTTTATAATTATATGTACTGCAGGCTAGACCTATTTTGATGAATGTTACCGAAGGAGGTAGCTACGAGGAACTGGTGGATCCACGACTCGGAAACAATTATGATCCTCAACAGATGCTTCAAATGGTGCATTGTGCTGGTGCTTCTATTAAGCACTCTGCTAGGGGACGACCTAGAACGAGCCAGGTATGTAACTGAACAGTATTAGTTGTTTTCATTGAAGAGTATTAGTGAATATTTGTAGGTAATTATTAATTTTATTTTTTTACTATATATATATCTATATATAGATCGTGCGTGCTCTTGAAGGGGATGTGTCCCTGGAAGACCTAAATGCGGGATCGAGAGGGTCGATGTTGTCGAGCAACGGGTCAGACTACGACTTAAAAAGACTTGGAAAGGGCGGGGTTGCGTCGAGCCAAGAGTTCAGCAGCAGCGATGAAGGGCAAACGGGAGAGTTCAGAAGGTGAAATTGAAGAGAAAGAATATGCATATAATGTTGTACACTCACTTAATTATAGTGACCGGTGACACCTGGATGCATAGGAGAAAGCGCGTTTTCACCATTTCAGTATTTTGGAAAAACGTGAGAGTGAAAGATGATCGATGATGATGATGATGGTGAATGAATGCATACGAAACATAATTAGAAGCTTTTGAGATTTGTACGTACCTTTTATACGTTATGTTAATTTGTTTTACCTTCATGTTAATTTGTAGTTTTGTTTTGTATAACGATGGGGTTTGTTTATGAGATTCTTGTTTTTTGTGTATGTAAAGTAGAACACGATTATGCTCTCAATAATGGTTCTACTCCTTAATTCCTTCCATGTTTAATCTCATTAATCCCTTTCTACAAAGCCATCATGTATGTGTACCATCATATTTTATTTCATTCATGAATAACAATTCTTACTGTGTGAAAACATATGTATGATGGTGACGTTATCATTATAAATTCAACCACCTCCTCTTCACATTGTACATCATAATTTAATTATTTTGTATCTATTAGTAAGTTGCAATTGTAAAATGTATCTATAAATTAAGTCTCCCCTATAATTTCTGGTCATCCCGGGTTTCATTTCACTTGCATTATTCACCGTGGCGGAGCCACGTTGATAGTGGGGGTGGCCCCCCACCCCAAATTTTTTTTTCTCATCATCTATGTTTGTGTATGTGCCTATGTATATACATGTTAAAATAAATCTGTCAAATGGTTCTAAATAGGCATGCGTTTTGGATATCAGTGTATTGAGCTGAAAACAATGACATGGGCCACTAATTGGACCGTGATCCACCTTCATTAAATTGACTCATGACTCATACATGAATAATTAGTAAAAAAGTATATATGTGTATTATATATTACTATGTAGTAAATTATATATATATGTATGAACTCCACTTTATTATTTATTAATAGTTGTTTAATTATAATTGAGGTAGTATTGTATGAGACTAATAAATTAATGAGACGAGCTCCATTTTTATTTTGTTTATATTTCCCTTTTAAACATTATTATAGAACACCCTTTCAAAAAAAATATTATTATAGAACACATGAATTATATGATAGAGTAAATGAGACAATTCTATATGAATTTTTGCCTTCTTAAATTTTTGGCCTCCTCACTATGCAATTCTGGCTCCGCCCTGATTTTTCACATGATAGTAGAACTTATATATTATCACAATTTTTCAATCTCACCTGATTGAATCATCATAATGCTGAAGATTGTATACTTTTTCCAATTTGGAATTGTAATTGTAGCATGAAATAATGTTCTCGTCTGGAATATTGACGTTGGTTTTTTCTTCTCTGATTTTACTGAGTTTCCCAATTATTATAAGCCCAATCGGCTCCTTCGGTGGTGTTATTCCACTCATTGAGTTACTATATTATTAACACACATTACGTGAATTCAAACATTACAATTTGATCATTCATTTCAACTATCACGTACTCATTCCGAACATGATCTATCACGAAAACAATACTCATTATAACTATCACTTACTCATTCCGAACATGATCTATCACGAAAACAATACTCATTATAAATTAAAGAGGCGCTCAATCAATTATAAAAATTATTTCACATATATGAAAACCTATAATCATAACACATCTAGAATCTATGTCAATCTTGTATTTAGGTACGTAGCACAATTAGGTTGAGGAAATAAAAAATTTGAGTGATAGATACATGTTTTTGTTTCATGTAAGTCGTAATAAATCCAATTTCGACGACTTGTTATACTGTTAACATGAGTTCGCGGTAATTCATTTTTTAAAATAGAAAATATTTTTTTAAGTAGTAATATTATGTTTATGTATAATAATAATAATTAAAAAAACAGTGCGTATACATAATATTGATATTTTGAATAAAGAAAATTATTACTGAATAAACAGAGCTCACAGTGAACTAAAGTTCATGCCAGTTTTTATCATCGACAACCACAACTCGAATTGGGGGTTGATTTATGTGCTAAATACAAATTATGACGATTAATCAATGAATTAAATAAAACCAATTATTTATCATCTTTATAGTAATGTTTATGTATCAATTTTATCGTTCACTCGTAGTATAATGTTGTTGTTTGTATCCAAATATTTTGCTCCTTATTTTTTGCTTTCCCACCAAGTCTTTGTTTTGCACTACTACGGTAGCACTGCAAAACGCAGAAAGGTATCAGGAGACCACAGACAACGAATCCCCGATTGCCACGTGGGCATTTTACTAACCAATTTTTGAATAAAAACAAAAACGAAATTTTTTACAGAAGGAGGTGAAACGGTTCAGTGCTACTCACTGCTCCATTTCCACTATTAGCCATGCAGCTGCAACTCTCTCTCTCTCTCTCTCTCTCTCTACAATGTCAATCCACACCATAGTCTCTCTCTCTCTCTGAATTCCTGAAAGCCTATCAGGATCGGTTCTCTCCTGAGCGTCATTTCTGATCTCCAGCTTTGATTTTCGAGTTGTGAAAGGTATGGCGGTCCTTTGATTTTGAAATCTAGTTCCTGTGATACTATGTACTCACGTGCTCTGTTTATGTTGTGTAGAAATGTTGATTAAATTAATTTTTGAAATGAGAAATATTGTTGAATTTGGTGATGTTTGGTGTAGATGTGTTTTTAGAGTGCCTGTGTGTGTTTGTTTGGCTCTGTTTATGTTGTATAGAAATGTTCTCTTCTTTCTTTTGAAATGAGAAACATCATAATTTTTTTAATGTGTGTGTGCGTGTTTATTTGTTTTTCTGGTTTCTTTTATTATATTGGTTGTCATTATTCCTATTTCTTAGTGTGTCGTATTTGTTTGAATCTGTTTATGTTTTATAGAAATTTTATGAACTTGTTTTGAAATGAGAAATGTGACATTTCTCAGTGTGAGTGTGTGCGCGCGTGTTTTTTGGAATGCGTTTATTATATTCGGTGTTCATATTCGTATGATCTGTGTGTTTGAGTTTTTCGTTTTAATCTGTACCGTGTGTTTCTGGATTTTTATATAATGTTCATCCAGACACGAATTATGCTCTGATTTTGACGTGATTTTTTTTCCGTATTTAGTGTTCTTATCTATTGTGTAAATTTCTTTTAATCTTGTTCATTAGTTCCGTTTCCCAAATGGTTTGATCTGCTTGATTATGATTAGACTAGGATTACATACACCATTTCTGTCTTTTATCTGCTGCTTCTCTGCACAAGGACATTACAGAGTGATCGATTTCATTCTCAATAAACACCTAGTCAATATTTATCTAATGCAGGTGTAGATTGAAGATGTCTGATTCAACAGAAGAAGATACAGATATGAGTGAGTCTGAGTTAGATTCGTATGCTGATACATGCCATGAACAATTGAAGCAAGCTGATCAGACGGTGAGAATTTCAGAAGATTCATACAAGTGCCCATACTGCCCCGGAAAAATGAAGCAAATCTTCGGTTTTAAGGATCTTTTGCAACATGCAGATGGGATAAGCCGTGGATCAAAAAAGAGGACAACAAAGGATAGGGGGAGGCATTTAGGTTTAAAGAAATTTATGCAAAACGAACTTAACAAAGAGAATTTATCATCAAGTGTAGTAGACAACAATGAGATAGAGGAAAGCTGTGATGTAAATGAGCTCTATGTGTGGCCATGGATGGGAGTGGTGGCAAATGTCCCCGTCCAGTGGCAGAATGGACGTTATGTGGGAGAAAGCGGGTCGAAGCTTAGAAACGAGTTAACCAAGAAGGGTTTCAATCCAGTAAGGGTTCTGCCTCTGTGGGGTTTTAGGGGTCATTCTGGATATGCAATAGTGGAATTTAGGAAGGAGTGGCTAGGACTCAGTGATGCCTTGAGATTTGAGAAGGCTTATGAGGCACTTAATCAAGGAAAGAGGGACTATAATGGAGTCGAAAAGAGGGGTAATAAGCTATATTGTTGGGTGGCTCGTGATGATGATTACTACTCCAAGAAAAGCATTGGTGATCATCTAAGGAAGAATGGAGATCTGAAGACGATATCAGATTATCAAAATGAAGAAAAGATTAAGAACAGTAGACTCATCTCCAAGTTGACTGATACGATTCAAGATCGAAATATGCGCATCAGAGAAATGGAGAACAAATACAAAGAAACAACCATATCCCTGAGCAGTGTGATCAGCCAAAAAGATGAGATGGTTCAGGCTTTTAATGAAGGTATACATGATTTCAGAATTGATTATAGTTATCTTTCAGTTTTTATTTTCTAATAAAGATGATATGGTTCCTTTACAATGAAATATGTATTAGAAAGACAAAAACAGCAGAAAAATGCAAGCGATTACCTTGAGAAAATAATGAAGGAGCATGATAAGATCACCCTAGACCTGGAATTTCAGAGGATGAAGCTGAAGCAGGAGGAGCAAGAACTGAAGGAACGTGAGGTTCAAAATGAAAATGAAAACGAGAAATTAAAGCTCTATCATGAGAAGAAACAGGTAATTTCACCCTCTACTTAACCATATCTCTTTTACCACTCTCCATTCCATGTTTATTAAGAAAATGGGCTCAGTGAAACTATTTGTGATTCCTATTTGAGGACTTTTTGTACTAAATGAAGACACGAGACTTTGTAATAGCATGAATCTTGTGTATAGTTCATCTTTAAGCTCATATTATACGGTAGAGTATTTTCAATTTGTTTCAGATATGGCCTCAATTCATTAAGTTTGATTGTACTTCTCTATATAGAATGAGAGGGCGATCTTGGAGCAAAAGAGGGCAGATGAAAATGTTTTGAAGTTGGCAGAGGAACATAAGGTGCTATATTTTTGTTTGCATCAATTGAGAACTCAATATGTAGGTTCTTCTGAATACTTAAGAAACTTTACAATCTTCTTTTAGAGAGAGAAAGAAAAACTTCATAGGAAAATAATTGACCTGGAAAAGAAACTTGATGAAAAGCAAGCATTGGCACTTGAGATACGAGGTCTCATGGGAAATCTTGAAGTGGTAAAGCACATGGGAGGTGGTGATGATGATGAGAAAGTGGCAGAAAAGTTGCATGCCCTCCAACAACAACTAGAAGATAAGGAAGAAGAACATCAACATCTCGAAGCACTCTGTCAAGCTCTTATTGTCAAAGAATGCAAAACCAATGATGAATTACAAGAAGCTCGGAAGGAATTAATAAATGTAAGTTCTCCACAATTATTTTATTGTCCAATTAATGTGATGCATCATGAATTTGAATCTTTCTAATGCCCTTGTCTATTATTTATTGTCCAATTAATGTGATGCATCATGAATTTGAATCTTTCTAATGCCCTTGTCTATTATTTTTGTATAGTTTTTTGTCATTTGTTAACCAAATGCAACCAATACTTCCTTGTAGATTTTCATGGAAAAGTCTTCAAGAGCACTCATTGGAGTCAAGAGAATGGGGGAGTTGAGCAGTAGTGCCTTCGTATCAGCAGCCAAAAGGAAGTGTTTGGATAAGGACGTAGAGGCCAAAGCTGTTGAGCTATGCACTCTTTGGGATAGTCGCCTTAAGAATACCCAGTGGCATCCTTTGAAGACCGTCCCTGTTGAAGATGGTAAATCTTACAAGGTATGCATTAATCATCAATAATGTTGAAATGTAAATTTATACTTATAACGATTAGTTTTTCTACTGCTTTCCATAATCATTCGGAATAATAGCTTGGAACTGTCTGATGTAGACGATACTGGACGAAGAAGACAAGCAACTGACAAAACTGAGGAAAGAGCTGGGAGATGAAGCATACGAAGCTGTGACAACGGCATTGATGGAGATGAATGAGTACAATCCCAGTGGGAGATATATAGTTCCAGAGCTGTGGAATAACAAAGACGGAAGAAGAGCAACACTCAGAGAAGGAATTTCGTACTTGGTGAAGCTATGGCACAAGCTCAAGGCCAAAAGGCACTAAATATTGCTTCTTGACATGCCTTTATCAGTAGAGCAATACTACTCGTCTCTTCGACTGTCTTCTTTTGTCTTTGTAGAAAGCCAGATTTTGAGAACTAGGCTATCGATCAATATTGGTCAAGATTATTTGCGATGATCAATTATATATGCTTATACATGAGATATTGTTGCCACTAGCACTGGGAATCTCCGACTTCAGTGTTAAAAGGTTTCCCTGCATGCAAGATATGACATAAATCATAATGAACCTTGAGTATGTGAAATTTCTTTTTTCTGAGGTATCATTGTCTGCATTGTATGAATTTGATCTTTGAGCTTCATGAAAACCATTTTAAATGTCTTGTGTTTGCATTTTTAGGTCCCATATGTAGTAGATAGAGACATATTTATTATCAGTACTCCACTATTCCTAGCGTCTTTAGCACCAAATAAATGATAACCTTTGTCTCATCCTTCTTTTTTTTGGTTTTAACTCTTTCCTTGTTTTTAACTCTTCTCCTTACTGTAGTATCACAAAATTACAACTCCAAACCCTGCAAATCACTTCTCTCATTGATATCTTCTTCCTTCTATTTACTTCTTAGAGCTGAGTTTCATTGTTTTTTTGTCTTTAAATGTTCGAACGCTTTGAATAAATGAGTTTTGAGTCAAATATACCTTAGTAATGGAATCTTTGAGGTAGCTGCTAGAATGATCTCCATAGAAGATTTACAAAATTTCCTTAATATCATAAATTATTAAGAAGATCAATAAACCATTCTACCACTCTTTTAAAAAAACCAAGTAAAGAAACATCGAGCTGAATGCAGATTGATTTCAAGAATCTCATATTCGTGCAAGCAACTGTTTAACAAATCTAAACAAATTTCTTGCAGCATCAGGTGATCAGTTTTTTTTTTTTTAAATATTAAATAATAATCACTATACGTAAAATGAGGAGGAATGATAAGCAGATAAACTGGATAGTCGGCCTTCTGCATTACCAAAGATGGATCAAAAATCTCGCATATGATTTTCATTTATCTACTCAAAAGTGTGTTAGCAATCACCAAGGTTACAAGAAGAAAATACAACAGAATAGCGATATTACAACCCACAACATGGACAGGTGAAAACTCGGCATTTTGATGGAGGGTAGCATCCTGAAAGAGTGAAAATGCTCATCTTCCAGATGAATCAAAATAAAGAATCAATCTCCATTTACTCAGATCACTTTTCTATGCCCTCCAAATGCCCAAATCTGTCAAGGTGTAGAAACTTATGAGAGATTCTCAATCTAAACTTCAAACTAATTAGGGGATATGAGAATTATAAGATAGGATAGAATTCTTTGATATATTCTGAAGCAGTAAAACAATCTTGTGATACTAATGATACAAATATAAGCATGCAACCAAATTAAGACTAACCTTCAAGTTTGAGTCCCAACTTCCTGTACATAGGGCACTCCCATCAGCAGATAACCCGAGACAGCTGATCCGACCAGCATGAGAATTTTGCAGAGAACCCAGATTCAAGACCACCTATTAAAAGGGTACATGAGTTAAAAGTTAATCAAAATATGTGATGATTAAACATTCGTTACGATGAAAAGCAATTGAATGTCAATTTGATGAAGCACAATTAATATTGTTGAATGAAAACAACTAATAATGCTCAGTGAAAACAACTAATATGTTTCAGTAAAACAACCAATACCATTTTAAAATGCACTCGAGTTTCACGGTGCAGTTGGTGCATGTGAGAATTCGCCTAAGAATATTAATACCTGTGCCAATAGAGTGTCCCAAACATAGCAATCTCCATTATTGTACCCCGCAAAGAGGAGTCGACCAGATACGGAAAATGCAATTGAAGTTACAGGAGGCACCTCATTATCACCATTTGATTGAATGTACTCTTGCAGCTGGTGCCCAGTTCTAATGTCAAACAGTCTGCAAGTTCCATCATCAGAACCCGATCCAAATCTATTCCCATCGGGGAAAAACTTCACTGCATTAACATCTCCCTCATGACCATGAAAAGTACGAACAGCTCGACTAGCAACACGAGTATCCCACAGACGAACAGTTGAATCACAAGAGCCAGACACGAACATTCTAGAGTTGGATCCATTAATAGATACACTGATCCAAAGAACAATTATTAAAGTCCTTATCAAAAATCAAGAATTTCGTAAAAGCACTAGAATGATAATGAACATACCTTAGAACATTAGCAGAATGCCCAGACTGGAACTCACCACCAAAAACGGACGTTCTGAGGCCAGTAGTTATATCCCATAGGACACATGTTTGGTCACCAGAAGCAGTTATAAGGTGTGTGTCTTCATCTGGAACATATTGACATGATGATACATAACCCTTGTGCCCACTGAGCGTTCTGGATACAGGCAGATTCCCATCCTTTTCAGTTTGAGAGTTTAAGTTAAAGATAGAACACATACTATCTAGGCCACCACAAGCAACAGTTTGTCCACTGGGAGAGAAGGCACAGGTCATGACCCACGCACAAGGTAGCTTAATAGCGTGAGTCTTCTGGCTGGTTAGAGCATTCCAAACTATCAACCGGCCATCTTGAGATGCACTGACTATACGATTCCTTTCTGGAGTCCAGTCCAGCGAATACACCTGAGAGTCATTTGATATTTTTTTACAGGATCAGATTCGAATTTATTACAAACAAGAAATCCAAGTTAAACTATTTGAGCATCCAACTTTGGTACATGCATTGCACTATTACAGGGTCCAGCAGTAAATCATTGGCGATAGAATTATATAGATGAATTTTCCCAGAAAGTGTTGTTCCATGTTTCCTAGCTAAAAACCAAAGATAATGATTGCCATTTCAATACAATGATTCCTTTTTGTGCAACTTCCCAATTATGGTTCTCTTGTGTTTTTCACGGGACCCACTACAATGAAGGCACCCATCATAAATGTGATATTCCTATCAATCCATAATAATGCATACATGAGAGGGAAATTCAAAGTGTGCAGAATAATATGAGTGGCAAGGGAAGTAATTTCCCCACCCCTTTAAAGAAAAAGCCAGATCCCAATGGAGCCGGAATATTCATACTCTTAAGGAATTACTATACTGAGATTAACTAAAGTCATGTATACAGCACATCTCATCTAGACAGCGATTGACTAAATCCATGGATACATGAATATTTGTAAGAACACTCGTAGAATTTTCTCACAACGGATTTGAATCAGAATATTAGAAAACTGAAAATTTTGTGTCCAAGGGATCTCACAAGGCAAATATGCGCAACTTCTGTAGATACAGTAGACAAGTAGGCATGCTATTGAAGGTCTAAACCAAACTGCTTCAGAAAAGGATATGACAAGAAATGCACATCCATGACCAGAAGAAAGATAGCAGACAAGAGAACAGAAGGGTTGTCAAAAGAAAATTGAACCGAACTTTGAAACATATGTACAAATTCTAGTTTGAGACAGTACATCGAGAACGTGTACCTATCCATCGACATGAAATTAGACTAGATTTAACAAATTTAAAAGTTTCTCGGGAAATGGACCGCTACTCAAATCCTACACGGCCTTTAATTCATTTTCTAACATCTATACTAGCCAAGTGAAGAATCTATAGGACTTCCGATATCCTGCAAGAGCAGGGTGATTCACTTTGTCACTTAACTCAGCTTCTATACGATATTTTCATTCTCATCACTAGATACCCAAGCCACTTATATCCAGTTATCTATCTCATTCACAAGACTAATCACTTAAGTCAACAAAAATTTGACTTCGTCGAAGAAATTCATTGAAATTTCAAGCTGTAGAATTTCCATCTAGACGGTCATCCAGAGCACAAGTGACGGTAAGTGTCTTATGTATTTGAAAATTCAAGTTACGTCAGAGAGAATTGAAAATAGGTGCAACCAGAAATGATGATAATTAGGTCTACATACTGTATACAACAATATATTTATACATGCGTGAATCTGATGAAATAAAGATTTACTGCATTAGCCATTTGTAAAATAAAACAAAAAAGACTGACCTTGCCCGTGTGCCCTTGCAGAGTCCGGCAACAAACCAGATCAGTTGGGCCAAAAGTCACCGAAGTTTTCCCCTGCGAACGCGCGTACCCCGCAACTAAAAGAAAAAACACGTCAATAGACAAACAACCACATCATAATTCATGCAAAAAACAAACAGATCTAAACGCACAATAGCAAAACACCTAAACCAAACTCTCACGAAATAATTCACGAAAGGAAAACGGAAAGAGAAAGAGCAGTAACCATCGGTGTCTAGAAGAAGAAGACGCCTTTGCCTCAATCTATCTTTGAGAGAATTAACGGTTTCCGTGGCAGCCATGTGACGCTCTTTGAGTTCAGCAAATGACATCTTTTCCCCCAAAAATCAACGGCTGGAAAATTGGAAAGGATTCAGCATTTGAGCTTCAATTGAACCGAGAATTTTAGAGAATTGAGGTGGAAATTACTGAAATTGGGCATGGAATGGAATTTGGGGGTGAAGAAGAGAAGGTGTGGAAAGGAGGTGGACTGTAAAGACTTGGAGAGAGATGGTAATTGGGGCATTGACTACAAGCCGCCGGCCCCACTCTTTGCTGATTCGGAAATTATTATATACTAGTGATACCCGCGGATTTAAAGAAATTTTTTATGTAAAATCAATGTTTTCATAATCGAATCAAATTGATCGAGCCGGATTGACCACCTGGCCATCGGCTCAATTAATGGGTCGGACTCAGGATTCAACCCGTGATTCAACTGCTTTTTACATGTTTAGTAAAAAAAACAAAATAAGTATACCTTTCACAAAAAATTAAATATATATTTTATAACTTTTCATATCATATTTTATAAATTTTGTCCCACCTCATACATTTATCCCACATCGAAAGTATTGGAGAAAAATGTGAGAGGAATATAAATTTAAAATTTTAAATATTTAATATAAATTAATAATTTAATTTTTTTTAAAAAAAAAAAACCTATAGTTATTTAGGTTGAAAGGGGTTTTGACCTGCTTTCGACCAGGATTCAACCCGAAATCCGGTTATATAGTGCTTTTTAAACCGGGTTACCGGCCGGTTCCCGGTTCAACCGGTTGAACCGGCCGGTTCAACCTGATTTTGAAAACAGTGTGTAAAATAATCAATAATAATTTAATATTTTTTATGATTAAATAATTTAAAATTTATAAAATATTAAAAATAAAAATATAATTTAAATATGTAAATAATATTATTTTATATGTTATTATACTTGATGACTTTATAAAAAATAAATAAATCCAAAAATTTAGATTTAAAATATATATATATATATATACACACACACTTTAAATTACAAATTTTAAAAAAAATATTTGTAAACAACATTTTTTATATACTTGTGTTGTGACCTAGATTTTACGTCTAGGGCAACATGAGATTATTGAATGGGATTAATTAAGTAACAAAGAACACATATGAAATATAAACAGATTTGGTTACCCAGTTCGCCTTTTGAAGAAGACTACGTATGCAGCGGCAAGAGAGTATTTTATTATATTTTTGCTTTTAAGAGTACTAAGATTTAGATCCATTTACATTGATTGATACAAGTTGTATTTATAGAGCGTAAATTAAGGTTCAACCTCCGCGGCTTCCTTCAATGGGCTCATAAGCACCAAATGCCTTGAGAGTTGTGGTTTTATCGGTTAATCCCGTGGTTTCGCGTCTGGATACACTTGCCTTTGCTTACCCCGCGATATCGCGCTTTTCGATTATCCGTATCTTTCTTTATAAATAGCCGTGCGAGGTCGCCAGGCTTGTGGTCTTTCGAGAGTCGAATCGACCATGCTGTTCACCTAGTCGCTTTTGCGACCTCGTTGACTTCTCTAAGTCGATGTGCGATATTCTTTATCTTTGAAATCGCCTCATCGGCCTCCCGATTCCCTACGGAAGTCGCTCTACCCGATCTCCTCACCGGGTAGGAGTATTCCATGGTACAACAATTGCCCTCAAGTCGAGGGTTGCGTCTTT
Organism: Stenogyne calaminthoides; assembly: GCA_037126765.1. Lineage (NCBI taxonomy): Eukaryota > Viridiplantae > Streptophyta > Magnoliopsida > Lamiales > Lamiaceae > Stenogyne > Stenogyne calaminthoides. Next base: position 32,781,824 of record JBBCBC010000023.1, on the reverse strand, counting down.
GCATGGGGACTAGGCTTAATCAAACGATCGACTTGGGGAGATTCGACCTCCGGAAACTCGGCGCTGAATATCGTGGGAAAGTGGATCATTGCGCCCGATTTGTCGCGAGACTCGATGGATTTGCCATGATGATGTTGTAGGCGGATGAGGTCATCTTGTGTCCCTCTCCGTCGGTGGCCTTGATGTAGGTTCTGCAGCGATGACTGCTTGAAAACGTTCTTTGAGAGGGGTCGACTTATATTTTTATTGCATTTTGATTTGGGTTTACTTTTTATAAAAAGAGCTAGGGCTACTACGCTTGGTTGCCATTTCTCCTTCCAGCCTGCTTGTGACTCTAGCTTCTTTTCGAACTGAAAGCCTGCGCTACCGGCGAGACTTCAAGCGAGGTTCATTGAGTAACCCCATTTTCCCTCTTTCTATGGCTTCAGGTTCTTCTCGCCCGCGCCTCGTCCTCGACCTCTTCCTGACCGGAAGAGACAATGCGGCGATAACCCAACTTTAACAACACTGGCGGCTCCGTTAGCCTCCGACCCGTGGTGGGTCACGCCGTCCATAGAATCCGTGTTATGCGGCACCGAGGGCATGGACGGCAGTTTTCATCCGAAAGGTGGAGGACATCACCCATCTCTCCTCCGTTAGACATTAGCACATTTCGCCCAGGATCAGCGTCGGAAACGACCAGCCGTACCTCGGCCCCGACCGAGACTATACGGCGGGCTTTGACTACCACATCTATTCCGGTGAGGCCCCTATGTCGACCGAGCGCCAGCTTTATAGGGAAGTCGGTTTGGTCCGAGTATGGCCTCCAACGCCTGTAAAAGTCAACTATGTCCCGACGCGACGCGCCCCTCCTCCCGGTTTTATATAAAGTGCCTTGGCGTGCATTTTTATGGGGCGACCTCCGAAGAGAGTGCCGATCATCCACCTCCAGGCATGATAGCGATCAACGAACACACGATGGAGACAGGGATTCGCTTTCCTCTTCACCTGTCGATCTCCCACTTGCTGGCGGCTTGGAATCAGAGCCTTACCCAGATTACTCCGAACGGCTGGAGCTACATACTCTCGACGATGACCGTTCTAGGTTTGGCTGGGCTACACCGGATGCCGACTCCTGGCGAGGTCGCTTATGTGATGTCGCCAATCTTTCAAGCCGGCGGCTACAATGCTGTGCGACTTCGCAAGGGTCGGGAGCTCATGAGTGGGATTCCGAACAAAGTCACAAACTGGCATCGGAAGTGGTGGTTCGTTGGGGGCGCTTGGGAGTCAACGGACCCTTTGAGTACATTACCCATCCGGGTTCCCACGGACTATGCACTCCGAGTCGAACATGGTAAAAATTTATCTTCATACTTCTGAGGTCGTACTGATCTAATTCTCTTTTTTTTGCAGTGTTCGCGCCCTCGACCTCCGACCTGTTCTGGAATTTTCAAGAGGCGTTCATGATCGTCCATGACACTGCCCCGAGCCTCCGCGATGTCAACACCCTTAACTCCGCGCTCGATCGGTTAAAGGCCGGGCTTTACACTTATCCCCGCCACCTGAACATCCCTTGTGAGTACCTCTTTCTTTTTCTTTTTTTTTGCCTTTGATTATCTCACATTTTTGGCGTGCAGATCCCGACATCCCCATCTACCACTGCCCGCCCTCCGCAGCGATCATGGCCTCAAGGAAGAAATCGGTCTTTGGGCGGATGAAGCATGTCGCGGGCCATTCGACGTCCTCCTCCGAGCTCGGCTCCATCCGGCCCCTCAGCCGCTGATAGGGGCAAGAGGAAGCAGAAGAAACCCACTCCTGAGCCCACTCGGAAGAGGGCGAGGAAAGAGGTCACCCAGGACGCCGGGAGGTCGCAGCCCCCATCCTCTCAAGAACTCCGCCCCATTCCTCGGAGGAGGTTCCGGCCCCGGAGGATGACTGTTCGTTAGCCGACGCCGACCGTGTCAACGAGTAAGTTCTCGACTATGAGTCTTCCCTTCATACATTTTATTTTTTCATTATTAACGACCGGATCTCTTTTTACAACCTCGAGCTTACTCCACACAAGTTCAAAGCCCTCGAGGCCCTGCTTTGGAGGTCGAGCCACGTTGTCCCCGGGGGGTCCCCGAGAGCGGGCCCGCCTATTCCGGAGGGGACTACATAATCTAACCCGGACGGACGAACGACCATAAGCAACGCCGGCCAAACAGGCGCGATGGGTAATCAGGGCGGTCCTTGCCCACTCCCAAAAGGCGGCTTCTACCCGAGAAGACAAAGGCTCACCGAGGCCGAGATGGAGGAGCTCAAGACGCAGTTCCCGGGTTGCCGACCAGTTAAGATGTTGTTCGGCCGCGGCAGATGCTCAAGAGGTTGATCCTCCAACTCCAAACTCGCTTAAATGGCTCCGATGCCGAGGGGAGGTCGGGCCGATAAGAGAGGGCGAGCCGAGGCCGAGAGGGCTAAGGTGACCCCACGGAGGGCTTAGCCGGCCGAGGTTTCGGGTGTTGTCCGCGGGCTGGTGACGACTTCGGTGAGGACAGGAGGAGCTTAATGCCAACTTTTTCTTATGTGATGTCCCACGCCGGGGCTATCCATGTCTTTCACAAGGCTTAATCCGACCGTGACCTCACTCTTTTTTGTTGTCGAAGTTGTTCTTGACTATGTTCGTGGACCGTCCCTCCCGCCTCCTACCGTCCTTCTAGAGATCAAGGACCGAAGACACGGGTAGTCGACCTCTCCTTCTTCGCCAACCCTCCCGAACCACAAGGCCAGTCCCCGATCTGGAGGTCGCCCATTGAGTCCGGTCGGCTCTCAAGTCCCCGTGTGCGAGGTCGCGGAAGGAATGTGGAGGGTCGGTTGGTGGTTTGGCGAGGCCCCGAGTGGAAAAGCTCTGGCGGTTTACCTTTTTTGTTTATCATTTTGATGTACCGGCCTAGGCTTGTTTATCAGATATACGGGCCCCCACTTCTATCAATATAAATGAAATTTCCTTTTCTTTTATTACAATGTGTTGACTTGATTTCCTTATGCGACTTGTTGTCTATTTGTCCATGTTGTCTTATCCATATTGCGACTTTATTGTTTGAACTTCATTTTTTTGGTCGTCTTATAAAGTCGGGGGAGGTCGCCCCTCATGGGGTGTCGATCCTCCCCTCGGTATATCGAAAGTCGTACCTCGGGTGACTTATGTTTTCTTTACATAATCCCTTTGGGTTTTACACAGTAATTTTGAGATAAAGGAAAAGACATTATTATTGATAAATAATTAATAAATAACTTATTACAAGAATGTAATTTTACTGATAATATTTCCTCAAGTGTGTTGCATTCCATGGTAATCGAGCCTTGGTGCCATCTAGTTGTTCGAGCTCGTACGCTCCATTAGGTAAGATTTTTGAGATCTTGAATGGGCCTTCCCAATTCGGGCCGAGGGTTCCTTTCGATTCGCCGAGTATCTTCTTGAGCACCAGGTCTCCTTCTCTGAAGCGTCGAAGTCGTACTTTGGAGTTATAGTACTTTTCCGACCTTTGTTTGTACCTTGTGTTTCTTATGTTGGCTTCTAGCCGCTTTTTCTCGAGCAGATCGAGGTTTCTGGTTAGGGCCTCATCATTTTGGTCGAAGGCGACCTGACTTGTGCGGAGACTGGGGAAGTCGGTTTCTGCGGGAACTACTAGTTCGGTCCCGAAGGCTAGTGAGTAGGGGGTTTCTCCTGTTGAATTTCTGCAGGTCGTTCTATAGGCCCTCAAAACATCCGGGAGCTCGTTAGCCCACTTTCCCTTAGCTCCCTCAATCTTGGCTTTGAGAGTGTGTTTAATGATCTTGTTCATGGCCTCGACCTGGCCTTTTGACTGCGGATGATATGGGGTCGAGAAGAGCTTGGTGATTTTCCATTTCTTGAAGAATGCTTTGACCTTGAGGCCGTCGAATTATTTACCATTGTCTGATATGATTGTTTGTGGTAAGCCAAATCTGCATATGATATTCCGCCATATAAACTTGATGGCCTAGTTCTGATCTATGGTCGCCAGTGCCTCAGCTTCGGCCCATTTTGTGAAGTAATCTACCGCTACCAGGGCGTATTTGACCGAACCTGGCGCTGTTGGGAGGGGGGCAATGATGTCTATCCCCCACTTTGTAAATGGCCAGGGACTGAGGATACTTGTGAGTTCTTCCGGTGCGCTCTTGATGGAAGGGGCATAGATTTGGCACTTGTGGCACTTGCGGGCGAAGATGATAGCGTGAGCCCTTAGTGTGGGCCAAAAGTATCCTTGTCTTTTTGGGTGACTGGGCTTCAACTTATTTTGGGCTGCCTTAAATCTTTTTATTAGGCCAACTTATCAATTCAGAGTAATGAATTGTTGGGCTCCCAATAATATTCTCAGCCCAGCCCAAAAGAAAAAAAAGAAAACATAAAATTATTTTATATACTTTTATGTGAATAACTTTATCTATTTTTGCGAGGAAAAAATGCTCATGACTCTCGCAAAGGAAATATGCACGGGCACACAAAGCCTCGGGGGCAACTCGAAGAATCTATGGGTAGTTCTTTAGCCCACTCAAACCAGGTTCCATTCCATTTACTTCCTTTTAATATATATTACGGTGTTCATACTTTTACATATATAAAAAGGCGGGGGCATATGTGCTCATATTTCGAGCAATTCGAGTTAATTTCAAAATAATAGTTGACGCTAGAGACTCAAGCTTGCATGTCTAAATTTGGAGGGTTAATTAAAACAAACTCCAAATTCTTATTTTTTTTCACTAATAACATAAACCCTCAAAAAGGGACTCTCACAAAATTCATCTACGAGCACTCAAAAGTCTCGTACAGATGAAGCGAACTTATAATTCGACTTCAAGCTTACATCGTATCAAGCGAGTAAGAAAAATACTCAAATTCATAAAGTCGCGGTCTCAAACCAGAAGACCCGACAACGTCAAAATCACGAAGTCGTTGTCATAAGCAAACAAGCCCGACAACCTCAAATTTAACAAGGTCACAGTTCCAAAAAATGACCCTGTCGACCCCGACAGGCGCAATGGTCAAACCAGAAGGCAATCAAGTCGCAATTTAAGTAAGACGACAAATAAGTCCTTCAAATCACAAGTCAGAGAGTTGTAACCTCAATAAAACGACCTCAAAAGACGATTTTTTTATCAAACGAATATCTCAATCTAAGCTGACACCGAGTTAAAACACTTGTTTAAAGTCACATTTCGGAACATCCTCCAGCTCACATCGTAGCCATGACTTTCGAATCTCAAGGTCGATGACCTAAATGGCTCGATTATGGTCACAACTTCATAAGACGACAAAGAACAAAGTTCATTTAAATCGCAATGTCAATAAGTTGATAAGAAAATAACTCGATTCATAGTTGTAGAAGTTATTCAAGTCACTAGCAAACAGTCAGAAATGACTATAAACTGATACAGTCAGAAATGACTATAAACCTATATGCCAACTCTCTTTCACATTCTTGAAACAACAAATCGCTCTGGTACAGACGATCTAAACAAACGAGAATCAAATCTAGATCCTAGGGCAAGACCCTAGGGATTCCAAACCTTTGTACTTCCATGAAAGATGTTTTTAAACAGATATCAAAACCCCATAAATCTCCAAGATTATTTTATACCACAAAAAACCGAAGAAGATCTTGCTAATAATCTCAAATTCCAAGCCTCCCTTTCAACACTAATAAAAATTAATTTTACAAAAAAATATCAGAAATATTTTCTGACCTCCTAATAATATCTTTACAAAATTTTCAAGAGTCTTAAACCTAAACCTCTCTCTCCCAAAGAATTTCCTCAAATGGTCGAACAAACCATGGCATTACCGCCTTCGTGGCGATGATTTATCCGCCTCAAAGGCGTCGACCAGCCTGCCTTCTCAGCGCTGGCACTCCGCCTTCGTGGCGATAATTTTGTCCGCCTCTAAGGCGTCAACCAGCCCGCCTTCTCGGCGCTGGCATTCCGCCATCGTGGCGATGATTTTGTCCGCCTCTAAGGCGTCGACCTGCCCGCCTCCTCGGCGTTGGCATTCCGCCTTCGTGGCGATGATTTTGTCAGCCTCAAAGGTGTCGACCGACCCCACCTTCCGGTCTTTGGCATTCTTCGATGGCGATGATTTGTCGCCTCTAAGGCATCGACCACCACCTTCTACCGACGCGGCATTCGTAGCCGTGGCGATGATTTTGTCCGCCTCTAAGGCGTCGACCAGCCCGTCTCCTCGGCGTTGGCATTCCGCCTTTGTGGCGATGATTTTACCTGCCTCAAAGGCGTCGACCAGCCCGCCTCCTCGGCGCTGGCATTCCGCCTTCGTGGCGATGATTTTGTCCGCCTCAAAGGCGTCGACCAGCCCGCCTCCTCGGCGCTGGCATTCTGCCTTCATGGCAATGATTATGTCTGTCCTCTAAGGCCTCGACCTACCCGCCTCTTCGGCGTTGACTTTCTTAGCCTACTCGGTGAGATTCACTGGTTTTATCTATCATAAGCCAATACAAGTCAAATAAAATGTTACCTTTCTTTTCATAATTCCTGGGTGTTAAACCGAAGGAGGTCGCATGAATAAACATCGAACCCCCGAGGTACGACTTTTGACATACTGGCGACGAGATCGCCACCCTAGCAGGTGCGGTCCTCCCCCGACTTTGTAAGACGACTAAGCAAAAGTTCATAAATAAGTCGCATCCAAATAAGACGGCAAGAACATATGCAATTTTAAAGTCGCATAAGGAAATCAAGTCGACATGCTAAAGGTAGAAAAAAAAATGAGTTTTATTGACGGAAGGCCCAAAGGCTAAATACATCAAGTCGCGAACAGCTCGGCCAGAAATGGTCATCGACGAGCTCAAACAAGACTCGTAAAGTCTCGCACAAAGAGGTTCAACTCAGAGTGCGAGCACAGAAAAGTCTCGCACAAAGAGATTCAACTCAGAGTGCGAGCACAGAAAAGTCTCGCACAGAGAGATTCAACTCAAAGTGCGAGCACAGAAAAGTCTCGCACAGAGAGATTCAACTCAAAGTGCGAGCACATAAAAGTCTCTCACAAAGAGATTCAACTCAAAGCGCGAGCACAGAAAAGTCTCGCACAAAAGAGATTAAACTCAAAGTGCGAGCACAGAAAAGTCTCTCACAAAGAGATTCAACTCAAAGCGAAAGACGTAAAAAGTCTCGCAGAAAAAGAGGCTCACCTCAAAGTACGAGCACAAGTAAAGAAAATCAAATACCTACCAAGTCGTAACCTGAACTAGCGACCACGACTCTCGACGAGCTCAGCTTCTCGACGAGCTTAATCTCAACGAGTAGCAGTTTCACATGATTAACCTCCTGACAAGCAATGAGCACAAGATTAAATCCCCCGACTTGGGGGCACGAAGGAGAATTGAGCCCGCTAAGACATGTTAAAATTCGGAGTCGAAGATCCAAACTTGATACCAGAAATATTGTCATCAGAGTATGAACAACCAAGACCTCATGAAGGCATTCAGGGCATGCACAGGGGCAAAGAACGCAACCTCAAGGGCGAAAATCAGACATCTCTTATGTGAATGAAGATCAAGACCGACCTCCGAACAAAGTCGAAGTCCGCTCTTGGGGGCAATTGTTGTAGCCATAATAATCAGTCAACAGCCATATGGTGAATAGTGATGACGTGGCAACCAGACCGGGTCTATCCGTAAAGAAGTCGAAGTCGGCCCCCTTAGGGCGACTTGGCGACCAGAGCAAGGAAGAAGACGAGTCAAGCTTGCCTGAGCTGGTGACCTCCCGAGAGGTCGCTCCATAGGCAATGTCGACGTGCATATCAGGGAAGAGACGTCAGGTCCGAATATAAGCAAGATTCCCAGTGTCAATTATGGAAAGAAAGATCTTACATATCTATTGAAGATTCAGACGAAGATTTTGTGTGTCTTGTATTTCCTTTTTTAGAAGGCCCATTAAGTGGCCCATTAGGGTTTTCATCTTTGTACCTTGTAATCATTATAAATAGGGGACAAACCCCAAGAGAAAAGGGACACGAAAATACACACAAAAATCATAGTAGAATAGTCCTGGCTTGGTATGCCCCCAGACGTAGTCCTTCCGGACGAACTGGGTCAACAAGTTCTTGTCTTCGTTACGTTTTCATTAATTGTTCATTCATTCTTCATTAATTACTTGTTTGTGGCATAGACGTGAAATCTATGTTACAACAACTTGCAAGGTCTTCCATCCGAACCGAGACATAAAATTTCCATACTTCTTTTGCTTTTAGCTCTGAGATTGCAACATTTAATTGTATGTTGTGTTAAATCGACTTAGGAAGATACAAATCTATAGTTGAAAGAGATTGATACAAATTTTTATTTATCGTCATCGCAAAACATAATAGGATTGAAAATTATTTCCTCTTAAACTTTACAGACATTGTTTAGTCTGAATTATTTAATATCAATTTTGGGATGAACAACTTATTCTTAATAATTTTTCCTAAAATTATTTGTGCTTTAAAAATTATAATTTTCCAGCTTTGTGACAACCAACTTCGTCCTATTACACAAACCTGATTTTACATCAATATTTCTGAGAAGCATTACATGCACTCCTTCCTTCAAAATGAAAACGGTGATTTGATAGTCCTGAACACTTAATAGAGAAAATTAATAGAAACCAGCTCTCCATTAGCTCTAAACTAAAACTTTATTATGCAAACATTATTAAACTTTGATCAAATACTTCAAAATTGTATTTAGCTTAAATTAATTCTATTCAATAATATAGTAATATTTTTAATATTTTATATATGTAAAATACAAAACATATATTAATTTACTATGTAAATTATATTTAAAAGAAAAAAAAATGTAATTATTTGACACCGAATAAAAGAATGTTACATTAACAAAATGAATTTAATTTTGAAATAAATTTAATGTTCAAAATCACAAATTTCTAACCACATATTTGTAAATAATATTAGTTGTAATTTTGCATGATGTGTGAAATACTAATAACAAACAACAAATTTATATAAAATAAAAAATCAACCACATCTTATCATCATGGCAATAATATTTTTATTTATGTATATAAATATAATTTTAAACCAATCAAATAATTATAGGAAATTTTATTGTTAACTTAATTTTATAACCTTGAATTAAGATATCAGACTCCCTAAAATCGTTTAACTTAATTAATTACGAAGATTGATTATTGTAATTTTAATTAAGGGAATTATAATTATTAAATATTTCATATATATTTTTAATCAAAGAAACTATTATATTTAAAATTTTAAAAGGGTCGTATATTTTTTAGTAGAAGATTTATTACTATAATAATATTTCTTTTTTTAAACACATAATATATAAAAGATAATTCTATACAAATACAAATCATCTTATTTGTTTATCGATCTTGACCGTAAAAAAATTAAATATTGAATTCAATTGAATCTTCATGATGCATAAAAAATCAAAAGATAAAAAAATCTTTTACTATTGATTTATGGTACTATAAGATGTACATAGATAAAAAATTCTAAAATATTATCCTACCAAATCTAATTTCAATATCAATTTATTATTGCAATCAATTGCAATAATTATGAAGTAATCAAATGACACAATTATTTTCAATAAAAGATTGGCATTAATTAATTAAGATAGATAAATATTTAAGAATGATTATGTGCGCGCGCGCATATATATATATATTATTAGGCATAAAAAATATAGTACAAAATTAAAAAGAAAATGAGGAAACGTGCAACAGTCTTGACATAAATTTATCAGCATTAATATTTTGAGTATGTTTGACTAATTTGTTTAATTAAATAAACGCCAATGTCCAATGTATTAATTGATTCCAAAAAAACTTAGAGGATAATACGCGAAATCTGAGATTTGAAAATTCGATTTAATTAACTTTTTTTAGATGACAAAAATTTAACGGAATGCATAAATCAAGACATAATTAATAAAAAATCTATATAAAATAAAAAATCAATCATATTCTATAATCATGTCAATCATTTTTAATTTAGATTTATATAAATATAATTTAGGCTTAATTAAATATGATACATTTGTGTGTATGGTTTCTTAAAGAATATTGAATTATGAGATTTGATAATTTGGCCAAGTTAAGTTATTTAGACGGTAAGAATGATTATTTTTAAACACATATAAATTACAATAAAAATTCCTATTTAATTTGATATGGATTATTAGTATTAGTCGAAGATTTGAAAAATATTAATTTAATTGATCAGATAAACTAAATTTTATTAGTTAAATATCTTTTAAAAAAATTTGCGCATCTCAAAGATTTAATTGAAATTGCAATTTTTAATTATAAAATCAAATTTTGATAAACAATTAAGATGTTGTATATTTAAAAAAAGAGGCGCACTTATATGAGACCGTCTCACGGCGAGACGCGATATAAAGTGGACATTGACGCTTTAACACTTTAGGAGGGGTGGGTATAATTTGTGCTAAGTTGTACCCCGTATTATGCATGAGACCGTCTCATATGAATTTTAATTTTGTCTTAAAAAAAACAATTTAAAGATTAATCTAATATTTTTTTTATCAAATATACATATTACTTATTAATTTAGTCAACAAAATATGTTATTAAGTAAACATTATAAATTTATAATACGCTGATTGGGTGTCGTAATTGCTCGTATTTATTTTATTTTCATGCTCAATTTGATAGGAATTCATGCTTTTATTGCACTAATTTCACTCAATTTGACCTAAATGTGGAGAAAGGTTGTGTTTTGTTTTTTGTTTAGGAAATGAGTGAAAACGAGCTAGACTGATTAAATAAACAGCTCTGATCTAGAAGGATGTAGTAGAAGAGAGTTGAACCATGTGAAAAAGCTTGAAATGAGGATCGCAACGCAAAAAGTACCAAGTCAATCGGAGTTCGGGAGCTCGAGTTATGGGCGAAACAAAAATATCGCGCTGTTGGTGCTACTCGACTCGAGCCAGACTGCTCGAGTCAAGCTGGCAGCTCGAGTTGATCCAATGTACTCGGCATTTTGAGCATTTTGAGTACAGTAGGTTGGGGAAAAAGTATGGCCAGCTCGACCCGAGCAACCTGGCTCGAGTCGAGCTGCTGGAATAGCAAAAATGCGAGCACGATTATGGCCAGCTCGACCCGAGCAACCTAGTTCGAGTCGAGCTGGCCTAAAATAGAGATGCCGCCAAAAAGCCCTAGGGACACGTGCCAACTGATTTCAAAGCATATAAAAAGGTCCAACTTCGTTTTTTTCATCAGATAGCAGCTGGGAGAGAGATAGGGGATAGAGAAAGTAATACTTTTGAGAGCTGCAACTAATACTTTTACATGTTTTTCAATTTTGCTTCCATAGATAGCTTAGATAGTCATAGCATAGTATAGATAGAGTGTTTATTTCAGTTTTGAGCAAGAAACCAAGGAGTATTGATGGAATTTGTATGAATTGGTGCTTGAATCTCAAGAGTAAGGTGTTTATTTGTTTTTACTTGTTGTTTGTTGCTTATTTTCATATGGGTTTCTTGTTTATTTGCATATTAGCCATGGGTATTGCTTGTAGCACCATGGGCTAAGGTCCTTTTGTGTTTGGGTGTTGTGAATTGGGTTGATGATTGATTAATTACTTGTTAATGGTGGATTATCTTTATTGATGGTTGTCTCTTGAATGATGGGTTGTTTAATGATCAAAATCGGTGGGTTGGGCTATTAGCTTGTTCGTTTTGTCTAGTTTATTGCAACGAGAGTTGGGTAATTGGGGGTAGACGGATAGGTATTGGTGTGATTCCCGATTTTGAGTCAATTCACATCCTATTGCAACGAGAGTTGGGTAGGATCGTTAGAATTCTCTTAGTTCACATTGATTCACTAGTTAGCCACTAGTGTTGAAAATGAAGAAATTTATGTGAGTGATCTCTATGCTTCAAGTGGGAACACAAGGGTGGGGAGTAGTTAGTTAGTTAGATGACCCTTCCTTTGCAATTACCCGGGTGAGAAAGAGTGAATTCCATCCCGATCTTAGGAGTTTAATGAAATCGGATCCTAGGCTTACCAAGTACGGTGAGGGTTAATGAATTGTGATCTTTCTTAGGGAGTAACCAGACGTAGAGATAACCACCTAGGCAATAGTTAATCGAACATCATCCGAGGATCAACACCCGAACACCTCTCACTCACAAAATACAAAACACTTTAATCTAGTTGTTTTATTTGTTTGCTTACTAGTTTATTGTTTGTTACTTGTTTGCTTAGTTAATTGTTGCTTGTTTTAAGTTTCCAAATCATTTCACACTATAATCATGCGACAACACATAGTAATTGGGCTATATTCACCATCCTAGTCCCGTGGATCGATATTTAACCGGGCACGAAATGACCCTTTTATACTTGAGAGGTTAGTGTGTTACAAAACACGTGTCAAGTTTTTGGTGTCGTTGCCGGGGACTAGGTTGTGTTGAGTATAACTAGTTGTTCGTTGAACGTGATTACTAGTGTCTTTTTCTTTTAAGTAACTAACATTGCTAATAGTTGGCTTGGAGATTTGTGGTGTTTGTTGATTCTCTAGGTGTGTATGATCACAAGAGCAAGTGGGATTGAACCAATTCCCATTGATCTTGAGATTGAAGCCACAGCTAGGAGAAGAAATCGAGACCGAAATCGAAGATTAGCCCAACAAAGAGCAATGGGCGAAAATCAAAACAATCGGATGAATTTGGAAGGGGGTGACAATGGAGATCGCCCAATGTGGGAATACTTCAACCCTCAAGTGTAAAGGCACTATGATGGCATCGCCCGTCTGGCTATTGCGGTGAATAACTTTGAAATCAAGTCGGCCCTCATTCAAATGCTCCAAAAAACAACAATTTGGTGGAGGGAAGAATGAGGACCCAAATCGGCATATCGCTCAATTCTTGGAGTATGTGGACACTGTCAAGATCAATGGGGTCACGGATGACGCTTGGAGAGCCCGAACCTTCACCTTCACCTTGAGGGACAAGGCTAAAGATTTGATAGTCTCCTTACCCCCGATAGTCTTGGCTCGTGGGACATACTATGCCAAAAGTTCTTGATGAAGTTCTTTCCACCCGCAATGACACTTCAATGAAAGAAGGAGATCGCCCAATTTAGACAAAGAGGTGGGGAGAACTTATACGAAGCTTGGGAGAGATATAATGTCATGTTAAGGAGATGCCCACAACACAATTTTGTCAACGATCAAGTGGTGAGTTATTTCTACTATTGTTTGAACGATGAAGGAAGGATGTTCATCGATTCATCATTGAGTGGATCGATTTTTGACAAGACCGGTAAGGAAGGGTTGTCATTGATTGATAGGATTGCCAACAACACCTTCACTTGGCCATCCGATGTTCAAAAGATTTCCCAAGTTGATAGTGATCCGAACAATGCAATGGCGGAAGCAATGAGAGTTTTAATGAACAAGGTTGATTCGTTAGCGGAAAGATAAAGGAGAGGAATATTGGGAGGGAACATGGAGGTGCCATTGAATGCTAATCAAGTTGAGGAAGCCAATTACATGGAAATGGGGAATTATCAAGGAAACTACCAAGGGAATCAACAATTTCAAGGTAACTACTACCAAAACCCCAATCAAAACTTCCAAAACCAATCGTCACACTACCAAAATCTCAACCAAAACTTCCAAAACCAATCCTCAAACTACCATAACCATTACCAAAACAACCATTCACAAAACTTCTCAAACCAAAACAATCCATCATCAAACTTCCAAGGCCAAAGCAACCAAAACCAATCATCTAGCCAAAACCAAGGTCAAAATCAAAACCAAAACACCCAATCCTTCCCACACAATAACTCCTACAACCAAAACCTCCGTAAACATAAAAAGATTTCATACTCTAACCCGAAGGCCGCCCTCACTCTACCACCGGGATTTGATCCCGGAGCCCGTGCCCCAAACAATGAAGGAAGACCTACTTTGGAGGATAATTTGGCCACCTTCATCAATCTTTCAAACCAACAAACTCAAAAGTCTAATCAACGGTTTGATAAGATTGAAGAAGACTTGAAGAATCTTGGAAATATTCCAAATGTTATTACCTCTCTCTCAAGCCAATTGAAGAACTTGGAATTCCAACTAGGGCAAGTGGCATCCTCAAGCCAAGGGAAGGATAAAGGAAAGTTCCCCTCCACGACGGAGGTGAATCCTAAAGAACATTATAAGGCCATTGAATTGAGGAGTGGTACGAGGTATGATGGGCCGAGCATGACTTTGGAAGATGATGAGGTAGAAAAGGAGGGAGAAAAGAACGATAAGGAGGAGGAGATTGTTGTTGAAGATATTTGTGTTGAGGAGGAAGGGGTTAAAGTGAAGAGGGTTCCGAAATGGAAGAAGGCTAAAGAGTTGAAGGAGAAAAACGAAAAGGTTGAGTGTGATGGATGGGGAATTCCTAAAACCCCCATTCCACCACCTTTTCCTCAACGTTTCATGAAAAAGAAGCTTGATGATAAGTTCGCCAAATTCTTGAAAAATTTTAAGAAAGTGACCTTGAACGTGCCCTTCTTGGAGGCAATTGGGGAAATGTCATCTTATGCAAAGTTTATTAAAGAGTTGGTAACCAAGAGAAGGAAGATGGAAGGTGGTGAGATGGTAAGCTTAACAAGTGAGTGTAGTGCTCTACTACAAAGGAACCTTCCAAAGAAAGTCAAAGATCTCCGGAGCATCGCTTTGATGTGTGAGCTAAGCAATACGGAGAAGAGAAATGCTCTATGTGACATTGGGGCGAGCATCAATCTTATGCCAAGATCAATCTACGATCATTTGAAAATTGGTGAGCTCCAACCAACGTCCATGACATTACAATTGGCGGATCGTTCCATCACCTACCCGGATGGTATTGTGGAAGATGTGCTCGTAAAAATTGACAAATTCATCTTTCCGGCGGACTTTGTGGTGCTAGAGATGGAAGAGGACGTTGAAATTCTCTTGATCTTGGGTAGACCGTTTCTAGCTACCGTAAGGGTAGTGGTGGACATGTACACAGGCAAGGTAACCTTGAAGCTCGATGATGAAGAGCTCGTGTTTGACTCCTACAAAGCCATGAAGCATACACTTGAGAAGGAGGAGTGCAAAACGATTGATGTCATTGAAAATAGTGTTCAAACGGAATTTGAAAAATCCCTTGACCCCTACTTTGCCAATGGATACTACAATGCACTCTTTGAGAACGATGAAAGCTCCTTTGAGGAGGATGATTGCAAAGATGTGCTAGAAGTGGATCAAGTCAATGAAGTGTAGGGAAGGAACAAGATCCCAAGCTTGCCATTAAGGGAACCGATTGAAGGAGTGGAAAAGCAAGAGGAGAAGAAAACCGGGTTAAAACTATTACCTGAGCATCTCACATATGCCTATCTTGAGGATGGTAAAAAAAATTCGGTAATCGTTTCTTCCTTTCTCAATTCGTGTGAGTTAGATAAATTGTTGGGGGTGCTTCGTAAGCACAAGTCCGCAATTGGGTGGACAATTGAGGATATCAAGGGGATTAACCCCTCCTTATGCATACATAGAATAAAAGTAGAGGAGGGTAGTAAACCAATTGTCCAACACCAACGAAGGGTGAACCTTATCATACAAGAGATAATTAGGAAAGAGGTCATCAAATTTCTTGATGCGGGTATGATTTACCCAATTTTGGATAGTCCATGGGTGTCACCACTCCACGTGGTTTCTAAGAGAGGTGGAATGACAGTTATCAAAACCGATAATGATGAGGTGATAGCTACACGGGTAGCTACCGGGTGGAGAGTGTGTGTAGACTATAGAGAATTGAACAAAGCTACATGCAAGGATCACTTTCCCCTTCCCTTCATGGATCAAATGCTAGATAGGCTTGGGGGTTTCGATTTCTATTGCTTTCCTGATGGGTACTCCGGGTATAATCAAATCATGATTGCCCCGGAGGACCAAGAAAAGACGACATTCACTTGTTCCTATGGAACGTATGCTTGGAGACGCATGCCCTTCGGGTTGTGCAATGCTCCAGCTACGCTCCAAAGATGCATGATGTCGATCTTTCATGGTTTGATTGAAAATATGATGGAAGTGTTTATGGATGTTTTTTCTGTGTTTGGTGAATCGTTTGATAAGTGTCTCTTTAACCTTGAACTCGTGCTAACAAGGTGCCAAAAGACTAACCTTGTCCTTAATTGGGAAAAATTTCATTTCATGGTTAAGGACGGGATAGTACTTGGTCACCATGTTTCTTCAAAGGGACTTCAAGTAGATCGATCAAAAGTGGTGGCAATTGAGAAACTTCCTCCACCTTCTAATGAAAAAGGCATTTGTTCCTTCTTGGGACATGTCGGGTTCTATAGAAGGTTTATAAAAGATTTTTCCAAACTCTCAAAGCCCCTCTCTCATCTACTTGAAAAGGATGTCTCATTTGTGTTTACTAATGATTGTCTTGAAGCTTTCTTAGCATTGAAGGAAGCACTTATAGCCTCTCCGATTTTGGTGACTCCGAATTGGGAGGAACCATTCGTTCTCATGTGCGATGCAAGCGATTATGCAATGGGGGTGGTACTTGGGCAAATCCGGGAGAAAAAGTTTAGAGCTATCTATTATGCTTCGAAAACTTTCAACCCCGCCCAAGTCAATTACACCACAACGGAGAAGGAACTATTGGCCGTGATTTATGCGTTTGATAAGTTTCGCCCCTATCTTGTGGGGGGAAAAACTATTGTGTACACGGACCATGCGGCAATTCGGTACCTTATGGCAAAGAAAGATGCAAAGCCAAGGTTGATCTGATGGGTGCTCCTCCTTCAAGAGTTTGATATAGAGATTCGGGACAAGAAGGGGACCGAAAATGTGATAGCCGATCATCTTTCGAGGCTAGAGAGGGACCAAGACTTTGTAGAAGAAGAAACCGAGGTGAAGGAAGAATTCCCGGATGAGAAGCTTTTAAAGTTGGAGGAGTTCTTTGAAGAAGTTGAGAAGATTTCGGTAATGAGAATTGAGGTGCAAGAGCCATGGTATGCCGACTTTGCCAACTACTTGACTTGTGGAAAGCTTCCCAATGAAATCCCTTCACATGCCACAAAGAAATTTCTCAAAGATGTGAAGAGTTTCATTTGGGATGATCCGGTGTTATATAAGAGAGGTCAAGACTCGATCATTAGAAGATGTGTTCCAAAAGAAGAGGTTGACGAGATCTTGACTCATTGTCACTCTTTGCCATGTGAAGGCCATTTCGGAGCATCGAAAACGGGAATGAAAGTTCTCCAATCGGGCTTCTTTTTGCCTACGATCTTCAAAGATAGCCAAGAGTTTGTTCAAAGATGTGATCGAAGCGAAAGGATGGGGACCATCACCAAGAGAGATGAAATGCCTTTGAACATCTTATTGGAGATAGAGATTTTTGATGTTTGGGGGATTGATTTCATGGGACCGTTTCCCCCTTCATTTGGATTCTTATATATCCTTGTGGGGGTGGATTACGTGTCAAAATGGGTTGAGGTCATTCCTACCAAGCTCAATGATGCAAAAACGGTGATTCAATTCCTCAAGAAGAATGTGTTCACCCGATTTGGAGTGCCAAGAGCCTTGATAAGTGATGGGGGAACCCACTTTGTTAATCGAGCTAAGGAAAAGTTGCTTGGGAAGTATGGATTAGTTGCATAGAGATAACCACCTAGGCAATAGTTAATCGAACATCATCCGAGGATCAACACCCGAACACCTCTCACTCACAAAACACAAAACACTTTAATCTAGTTGCTTTACTTGTTTGCTTACTAGTTTATTGTTTGTTACTTGTTTGCTTAGTTAATTGTTGCTTGCTTTAAGTTTTCAAATCATTTCACACTATAATCATGCGACAACACATAGCAATTGGGCTATATTCATCATCCTAGTCCCGTGGATCGATATTTAACCGGGCACGAAACGACCCTCTTATACTTGAGAGGTTAGTGTGTTACAAAACACGTGTCATACGCCATTAATAAAAAAAGAGATGTCATTAAAACTAAATAAAAATAAAATATAATAAATATTATAATTTTTTTAATATTACTTATGAAATAAAATATAAAACGTCATTTTTAAAATTTAATAGAAAAATTACATTTTTTATCTCATAAAATGATCGTATCATGAGGATTGATGAGATTTGAAATAGGAGAAAATTATTATAATGAGTTATATAAATATTACCAAATTAAAATTAGAAAATCAAAATAATAAAATGTCATAAATAATTTGAATTTTAATCGTGTAATTTTTATCATCTATTCGCGTTTGGTAAATTAATACTAAAAATATTTTGGTAAATCATTGTCTATAATTTGAACAACATTATAATTTAAATCTTTAGTATTTAAAGTCAAACTCAATATTTAGGCAAATTACTAATTAACTCTTTACTATGATTTTATCTTCTTGCATAATTTATGGAATTTATCAAATAATTAGAAAGACGTAATTAATTATCAAATCAATTTTAAATGGTAAATTATTTAACTCCTTATTATAATTTTTATCTTCTTGCATCATTTATGGAATTTACTAAATAATTAGAAAGATGTAATTAATTATCAAATCAATTTTAAATTCAAAGTTGACTAATCATGGTTGAATTGCGGATTTCATTACATGATTAATAAGAAAAATATTAGTATGCATTATACAAAAGTATTAGATAAATATTCACAGCAAAATAATTAAAATATTTTATAAATATTTTATTAAATATCTTCGAAGATACAATGGGAAGAATCTACAATCTAACATTAGATGTAATGAAATGTAACAATAATTTATAAAACTTTTTCAATGTTCAGATATAAATATAATTTTGCCCTCATCTTCTTAGTAGAAAAAGATAATCTTCATATAACTCATCCTCATCGACTTGTAATATTCTCGATTTTTATTCAACCTGCAAAAAGTATATATAAAAACTAAATAAGATTAGTAATTTAAGATAAATAAAATATTATAAAATATTATGAGAAAAAAATATATTGATAAAAAAATATTGTGAGAAGAAACTTGTAAATAATAATAATAAAATGTATAATGAATAAGAAAAAAAATGAATGAAATAAGAACAACAACAAAACACATAATGAAACCAAACAATATATCATTAAAATCGATATAAGAATGATATAAGAACAATTTAATCATTGAAATAATAAAAAATCCGATCATTAAAAAATAAGATCAGAGATTAGAGAGGATACCGTATGATTAGAGAGATATTGTATGGAGAGCAGATGAAGGAGAGGAAATGAAGAGAAATCGCAGGCAAATGAAAATGAGAAAAAATGAATGAGAGATATCACAATTTATAAGAAATAGAAGACAAAATCAACGGCTGAGATTAAAACAACACTCTAAATGAATGAGATTAGAGGAATTTGAAATAGAAGAATATGACTTTGCCACATCATTGCCACATCATTTTATGATTTGTCACATCATCGTATGGAGGTTTTGCATTATAGAGATTATAGATTTTTAAAATATTAATGTCCCACTTATGCGCATAGATTCCACTGTTCCACAATACTCTATTCCACTCCTGTTCCACATTATATTTCAATTATTTAAAATTTAAAATATATTTTTTTTTTCTTTTTCAATTTTTCTTTTTTCTATTACTCGACCCCGACTTAATCCGGCCCGAATGATTCATGATTTAGGGTTTAAGATTCTTAATTTAGGGTATATATTTTAAAATTTTAAATAAGTAAATCATGGGACATGTGTCAATTTAAGAAGATATGGAATAAGAGTGAAATAGGATATTGTGGCACAGAGGAATCCAAGCGCCATTTATGTGTGTATATGTGGAAAAAATGCGTGTAAGTTTGAACTAACATTTTCAGTTAGACAAAAGTTCGGGGTTTGAATTTTTCCAGGCTAGCTCCTAATTTTTTTTTTTTTTTAATTTTTGGCAGGAGGCTAGCTCCTAAAATTGAAGTAGTATTATATTTTATAATTAAATTCATGTCCATTTATTTGTAGCTATATTTTTTTTTTCTTTTTAACTACTTTTTCTATTCGTGTTTATTCTAGTGTCCAATGTAACTAGTAAAAGGACCAAATCCTAGAAAGGGTTATTCAATTTGAACCATACCGGATTAACTTTTATATATTTGTATTTATATAGTGAGAAAATAAAAGGCTTGATTGGGTTCACAAAATGAATTTAAATAATCTTTTATAATCCAGTGATAGTTATGATGTCAACTGTTGTTGAGCTTCCACACTTTTTTAATTAAGTAATATTGAGTTTCGTCGTTACTACATACTATTAATATGTGTACGTAAGTACTAAGTATTTGATTTTTTCCGTTTTATATTCAGTTGATGATTCTAATAAGAGGCACATCTACATGAGACGGTCTCACGGTGAGACGGAGCATAAGTTAGACATTGACGATTTAATATTTTAAGAGGGGTGAGTGTGATTTGTTCTAAATTGTATATCGTTTTATACATAAGACTATGAGTATTTGTCTTTTAAGAATTGTCTCGATTCAACTTCACACTTCAAATACTCGTTTCCCGTAATAAAAAAGAAAAATAAATGTTCACTCTTCAAAATTAAATAATTAATAAAGTGTATGTAATATGTTTTTGGTGGAAAATGAGTTCATATGGTTTCAACATTCCATCCCATGCTGAAATTTGGCAGCTAGCATTTTACGTGTTGAGGAGTCATGATTAAATAATAATATTACATGATTTATTGATGATGTACTCATTAGGTAAGCGGCCTAATTAGAAAGCTATATGAGTAATTAGAACCTACTTCCTCCCATTTTTTATTAAACGTGGTTTTAGTCTTTTGAAATATTTTTATAATAGATATCGTTTTAGTATTTTTCTCCTCCTTTATTTCATATGTATTCTTAATATATGGTAATTTTAAATTTTAAATTTTAAATTTCCTACACATGTATTGTGTTTATAATTTTTCAGTCAATAATTTTTATTGTTAAGAATATTTAAATAGTAATATTTATTAAGGTTAATTTTGACATAAAAATATGTTTTTAATTTGTCTTAAAAAATTCAGAATGACATCTAATAAAAAATGGAGGGAGTATATAGTTTGATGGACTATGAATTTCACTATTATCGGACATCTCTCGCTTTGACTTGTAACTAATTTATATTTAAAGAAACGGTTTTAGGTTAAATATCAATTTAATTATTTTCGTGATTTGGAGTTTGAAGTTAGAAAAGGTATCCTACACATTTTATCAGGTACAAATTACATTAGTGTGTCCTTTCGAAAAAATTACAATAGTATGTGAACGGTATTCTACTCAAATAAAGTGTGTGGAGGATGTATAAAAATATTTCCTTTGATCCTCTTTTCTTTATTTCCTGTTGCATTTACATTTCAATTTAAATTTCTTCGTAAGATCAAAAAACAATTAAATAAAGCAATGTTTGTGGGAGACATTATCTCACATTTCACCATAATTTTACCTTTAACCCTTGTTAATTATTGGAATGCTGAAACTATAAACATAGTAGCAAGCAATACAGATCAAGTTACATTTTCTTAAACCATTGCAATAAATTCATATTACAGTAAACAAAAGTACAAAAATTATCAAAATTTATATGAAGAGTCAAGATCAAATATTCGTTAAGTAACTCTGAGAAATATAAAATTATTGAATTATACGAATACAATGAGGGTAGTAATTCTTGACCTCATAGGGAATATACACACTTTTTGACGTTATTCTACGGTAGAATTACATCAAATCTCCCTTCAATTATTTTAGCTACGAAATTGAATCGAATGGTCATGTACTTCCACCAGGGTAAACACAAGAATTATAGCCTGTAACAGGAAAAAAAAAAAGACATCAAAATACAAAACAAGATCCATTATATTCCAAGTAATGATTATTGTGAAAATGAAATCAGGATCTCGTGTTATACAATAATGTAACATCTTTTGTCACACCACCTTGAATGAATGACACATAGACAGTATAATTAAAAAAGAACAATAAGATGATAAATGTGATTAATTGGACGACATAGGTGTCATTCTTCATCTAAGTAGTGCAACAGATGATGTTACGTCTTTGTGTAACGGGAGATCTCATATGGTGAAAATGTGTAAAGATAACGATGCTGAGTCGAGCAATTAAGATACTTGTAAACTTACTAGGATTAGCAGTCGTGACGTCGGCCGTCTGTGAGAAGTCGCAATTCCACGGATTCCTGCCAGCAGATTGATAAAAAACATTCATAGCATAAGCAGCATGTGAAGCAACAGTAGTTGGTTCAAAACAGGCGCCCCCAGGCTGAATCGGACCACAATCGATGCCCTGGCCGCAAGCATAATCGAGATTTGCCTGCAACTGAGCATCAGATATGCCCTGCCTGGGCACACACCAACCTGCAACGAGGCTCGGAACGGGATTCACTGGAGTCGCTGGAGCTGGATTCACCGGACTTGTGGGAGTCGTTCGAGCTGGACTGACCGGAGCCGGAGTTGTTGGAGTTGGATTCACTGGAGCGGGAGTCGTGGGAGTGGGAGTTGCCACTGGTGCTGGGGTCAGTGGGGTCGGAGCGGGAGTCTAGTCAAATCGACAAAAATAAACGAACATTTTATCCATCAGAATCAGTATGCGGAAACTTGCCAAATTCCAAATATCTGACTAGTCAATTATATGATGATGAATAATACTTGGGTAAACCAGCTGCACCGTACATGGCACAATGGGTGCAAAACTAATACTTTTCAATGAAAACAAGTAATACCTTTTAATAAAACAACTAATACCATTTAAAAATGCACTTGAGTTGCACAGTGCAACTGGTGCATAGAAGTATTTGCCAATGAGATACAGACAATTTGGTTCAAGGCAAGGTCTTATGTAAACCATCAACTATTTTGCATTTTATATGTATACTGTAACAGTATTTGTTACTTCATTAAAACGTACTAGCTTGATAGAATTAGTTGTTTTATTATAAAGTCAAGTCGCTAAACCAGTTTCACGGACTATTTGCCCTGTATAAAGTCTAACCCACCTGTGTGCTCTTTGACAGACCGGCTTCATAAGTGACTGTAAGATCAGGTTTAAAAAGTCCAAACGATCGCTCTGAGCCAGGGCCGGGTTTCAAGTCCTCATCATAAAGCGCAAAGATATAGGTATCGACAGATTTTCCAGGCATAAGCGGTGTCCCAACCATCGATCTGAGGTGTTTTATCAAATTCGCGTTATATGCTTTTGCACTCTCCAAACTAGGACCCACTTCATTTGGATCGCCTTTATACGGCCACCCTGTCTCAGCAACCACAATCTCAACATCCTTAAACCCCATTCCTTTCAACGCAGAATGAATAGCATCAACCTATACCATACATTACCCAACCAGAAAAAACAGAACCATTAAAACCTTTCACAAGCTGTAAATACAAAAATATCTTGATTCTGCAGGAACAAGTAATATCGCTCTCACGGGGGGTCCCCTTATGTCAACAAAACATAAAAAGGAGCAAACATCATATAATTACTATGGTCCAATAGTCTAAATGGCCAGCTGTCTCAGCAACCACATGGAGAAAGACAGGATATTTTTCACACATTAAGATGCTTTTAAAGCTATCATTTTGTAGCAAGAAAGGCGAGATAATAGTGGGAAATGACTACTCCCGACTGTTTTCAAACTTCAGCTCACATGAATCTTGAGACAAATTATGATATATGATGCATCAACATCAACAATATTTTTCAATTTAATAATCAAAGAATTAGAAAAAAAATCATGAAAAAATCACAGAGGTACAAAGTTGAATTATTTGAGATAGATATTGCATCTACATATTCTGCGATGATAAACGCCAAAGATCTCGAATTTTTTTACCTGTGCATCAAACATGTTCATGTACCTGATGCCAGTGTTAGCATCAGGTCGTCCAGCATTTGGTTGGAACAAGCAGAATGCCAGTGTTTCAGGCCTTGGATCACTTTGATACGCGAAGAAAGGGTATGGATTGATCATGAAAGGCGAACCATTTGCACTGTGGAACTGTAGCAACCCTTTCATTGTATCGCCGAACCCAAAAGCCCCACCTGACGGTGGCTCCGACTGACTTAACACCGCCATGGAATGCACTGTCGAAACCTTGATCTTCCCGCCCAACGACGCTGCCATTCATCTTACATTGCTAAATTTTCAAATATAAAGCATATATATTTTGATCCATCACTCCATCAAAAGTTAAGGGAATCTATGCATATCTGAATCTAAACAAAAACGTGTAAACACCATGTAATTCAAGCGTATTTTTAAATAGTATTAGTTGTTTTACTAAAAAGTATTAGCTGTTTTCATTGAAAAATACTCCTAATTCAAGGAAACTGTAATAAACTATAGCAAGTCATAAATTTAATTCATTTGTAAATATCTACATATGCAGCTGTAAGATTACTAATAGTAAGTCATAAATTAATCTATAAATAGTGCCTAAACTGTAACTTTCTTGGATTAAATTGTGATACTACTATTTAAAATCTCTGTTTTTCAACAGAATATTAGATACAATTATCATGATATTCAAGTAAAGATTTCACAATCCACCTACAAACGCAATAATTTTAATGAATTATCACACAACTATTTCACCTGCATTGAGGGCGTTTTGGACATTTTGCATAGCCGGCAAGAGCTGAGCCACGAGATTGGGATCCGGTGACGTCACGACCTCGTTGCCGACAGTCACAACGATAATTTTGCTAGCCGGGTAGTAGGGCAGCACATTGGAATTGACCCAATTGCCCGCGAAATTCGGGTCGGATGCTAGCGCCGGAATATCCCCATTGGCGGCACCGATCACTATTCCGATGCCGGAATTCGCCAACGCCTTGATGATCGCCGGATCGGCGCCGTAAAGACGCACCTTCTCGATGGTCGTCGATTTCAGAAGCTTCGCCGTCGCCTCCGGCGGTGGCAGGTTGTCCGCCACCTGCCCGTAATTTACTCCGATGAAAGACTGCGAATCTTGAAAAGATTGAAATAATTAAATTAAAAGAAGTCGCGGTTTTAACCATTTTATTTGATTCGATTAAAAGCAGGACAAATGGGCAGTGAAGTGAAGTATAAACAAGAAAATGAAATGAAAATAAAACAAAAATCAGTGTAATTGAAAAATGTAAACAATTAAAGCCAAGAAATGGTTTGATTAAAGAAAAGGTTGAAGTGAAAATGAAAGGGGAAAGAAACGACTTACTGGCAGAGTAAAAGGAAAGAAGCAAGAAAACTGCAAGAGTGGAAGAATATGTGAATGGAGCCATTAGAGGAAAGAAGGTAATAGAAAATATTGTGGAGATGGAAGAAGATGAAGAAGAAGAGGGTGAAATAAGTGTTATCGAAGTTAGAAAATGGCAGTAGAAAGTACGAAGTGTGAAAGGTGGTTTGAAAATTGAAACGTGGGGTGTGGGAATATTAATTTGGGGGTGGGATGGGGAAAGAATTTTGTGAGGTAAGGTAAGTTCATGGAAATGCTTGCTTCAACGGAAATAAGTGGAATAATGCCCATATCATTTATGAATAATAATTGAATATACATGTTTCATCTTCTATTTTTCATTTACCCATCCCAATTTAATTAGAATAGATCTTGTATGCATTCGGGTGCACCGTGTACTTATAATGTATTTTAGAAACGTGTAATTTGTTATGTTGAAAAGTGCGACTTATTTACATAGAAAAGTATAATTGTTAATATGAGAACATAGTTGCATGTTTTTGTTTGGAATAGTTGCACGTTTATGTTTTGTATAGTTGCACCCTTCTAAAATGCATTATGAGTGCACGGTGCACCCGGGTGTTACGGGTGTACATGAGACCCACTCATTTAATTGGACTACGTCTAGTATGCATCAAGGTGCATCGTGTATTCATAGTTCATTTTAGAATTATGTGGGAGAAAAAATCACAAATAATTCTGTATCTTTTTCCGAATTCAATAGTAGTCATGTATCTTTTTATTTTATCACATATATTTCTTTCATTATCAAATGTAGTCCTGCTTGACGGAAAAATTAAAAGTTGCCGGAAATTGACACATGGGTCAACGTCACTCCCCTCATTTGCCTAATAGATCGAAATTGGAGTGACAATCCTGATATTTTATTTATTCCTAAGGTCAATGATAATTAATCTAACCTAAGAACCAGAATATTGAGCGGCATTAGAAACAAAGCTAGAACACCAAAATTTCATGAACACTGAAATTTCAAACGAGAAAAAATCCTTAAGCTGCTGGCTTCATACGAGAAAAAAATTCATTACGTAAATCCCCAATTTAGTTCACATGCATAATTATGAAAATTTTATGTATCAAATATGCGCACCCTAAACCCAAAATTCACATAAAAAAAAATCATTTATTTTTCCTAAATTGAATCCTAAATTAGAGAAGAGACTAGATTGTAGAACAAGTGGTATAATATTAGAGAAGAGAAACATTTTACCTTTAAATCTTTGAGCTCAACAATGTAGTTGAACTCAACAACCCTTGAGCTATTGGCTTCATACGCGCACCTGTATCTTTCACTACAAAAAAAATAGAGGGTTGTCTGCAAAATATTCCATAAAATAGAAGATTGCCTAGGGAATATTTCAATTTACCTAGGCATTTTTATTCATAGGTAAATTTGTCTACGGAATGTAATTCATAGGTAAATTTATTTGTAAGTCATTTATAAACCACAAATATAATTGCCTACAAAAATGTAAGTTGTCTAGAGAATTATCTTTTGTAGTTAATTAGTTTGCCTACGGAAATTTGGAATGTGTAGGTAGTTTCATGGTAGGTAATTTGTTTACCTAGGAAATTATTTTGTGTAGGTAACTTTTTTTCATAGTTTTTTCTAAAAATTGGTAGGCAAATCCTAGGCAATAGTCACTTTTAAGAACCAAATTATTTTTGTAGAAAAAATTTATAGGCATTTAAAAATTTTGGTAGACAATTCTTCATTTTCTTGTAGTGTTTAATGGGGAAAGTATGTGTTTGCTCCTCAGGGAAAGAGATTTATATAGACCCAAAAAATAAAATATTAATAAAATAATATAGAATAAGTAATGACGTGGACTTATTTAATGACGTGGAACGCCATGTAAGCACTACCGCCGGAGTTTGTGTTAATTCCGTGCGACTTTTTAATTTTTCCGGCAAGCAGGACTACATTTAATAATGAAAGGACTATATGTGATAAAATAAAAAGATACAAAACTATTATTGGATTCGGGAAAAGATACAGAACTATTTGTAATTTTTTCTCGACTTCTTATATTGAAAAGTGCGATTTATTTACATTGAATCGTACAACTATTAATATGAAAAAATAATTGCACAGTTCAATACAAATAAGTTGCACTATTCAATATAACGGCGCACGATTTTAAAATGAACTATGAATGCACAGTGCATTTAGATGTACATGAGATCCACTCATTCAATTGATGAATAACACTTGGCATGCGATTGATGTATAAATAAAAGAATTTCACTTTATTTAAAAATTTAAATTTGTAAAATAGTGTGGAATCAATGAGTCACTCTCCTGTGCACCACATGCATCAATTCAAATTGGTGCACTCTAAACCCTCACCCCTAAATAGTGAACCCTAAATCATATATGAACCATTCGGACCGGGTGAACCATGAACCACTTGAGCCGAGTGAACCATGAACCACTCGGGGCGAGTTTGGGTTCGGGTCGGGTCGGGTGTTAAAAAAAAAAAAAAAAAAAAAAAAAAAAAAAACTGAAATTAAAGTTAAAAGAAAATCGAAACTAAAAAAAGAAAAAAAGTTAAAACTAAAAAAAATTAAAAAAAAAACTTTTAAAATTAAATTGCACCAATTTTATTGATGCATGTGGTGCATTTGAGAATTTGCCTGAATCAATTTATTTATATTATATTGATTCCCTTAAATAATCCTCCTTACTCATGGATTTAGATTTTCATTTTCATCATGTGGATTGAGGAGTAGGGTTCTTTAAGCAGACAATTTAATATGGTAAAGTTGCTTTTAATCAAATTTAAACTCAGAATATGGGCAAGTTTAAGTGCTGATAGACTGATATATGAAAGAATCTCATCTTATTTAAAAATTTAAACCTGTAAAGAGGTGTGTTTTAAATCAAAATATTTGTTGTTTTATTTTGAAATTTTGTAGTTGGAGCAAATGTGAGTTGCAAATTTACACTGAAGAAATCGCACCAAAATAGACAAATTACTTTATCAAAGTGGGGAGTGAGGGTAGTTGCTCTAATATTTTATAAAGTTTTACAACTGGAGAACTTTTGTTTCTTCTTTAAAAATTCTACTGTTGAATCATTTGAATTTCAAACTGGATTAATTGCCTTCACAAATATGACTACACCCAAATAAATTGTCTTGAATCGTTCAACAATTTTGATATAATTATTGAGATTTAAGAATACCGGAGCCTCACTATAAATGAATTATTCCTCTCCTAAATGAGAGTCTATAAAATAACCATTTCATATAATAGTAGTAGTAATAAAATAACCATTTCATATAATAGTAGTACTACAAAATAGCAAGCATCATTATATTATTATATAGTATTTGGTTTTCTTTAGTCTTTACAGCAAGTATGTGGCATGTTGGAGTCGTTGTACAGTACACCTAAAAGAGAAGGACAAAAACAGGGGATCTTTGCCCCCTTTTTGTGGTCATTATGTTGTACACAATTCCTCTACTTTTTTTCAATTGCAAGACCATTGGAAAGGATCTGTCCAAAAAAAAAAAAAAAAAAGAACAATTGAAGAGGATTGTATTTTTTTCCTTGTTTGCTAAGTTTAAACTTTATTACTTGCTTGCTAAGTTTAACCTAGCTAGTTTTTGAGTTTGAGAAATATTTAATTTTATATGTATCAAGTTATTACTTTACAGTATAGTAATATAGTACTAATGTAGCATAACAGTAGAAATGAATATTACATACTTATGTGCGTGAGTGAACATTACTATAACTGAATGTTCAGTTAAACCGGATGATGTAATGTGTAGTAACTGAAAATCTTATTTGACCAAATTCACTAATTACCTATTAACAGTAACGATTAAATTAATAATTTTCCAGAGATTAATTGGATTATATATGTTCTTTTATTTCTTTTAACTATTATTATTATGAACTCATTCTAAATTTTATTTCTTGATAGTCAAACATAGTTCAATATTGCAGGGTGCAATACTCCAAAAAATTATTGTAATCACAAATTTAAAAGACAAAAATTTGGGTAGACCTGGTTAATACCATGAACTCAAATCAAATTTGATCCATACACAAAACGGGTCAGATATAAATAATTCAAGTCTCATTTTTTTCGCGCTTCTCTCCTCTCTCACACTCCTGCGAAGCCGCTCCGCTCTCTGCTACTGTTCACGCGAAATCGGTCCACTCCCTGCCACTTTTCGCACGACGGCGACGACTACTCTCTGCGACGCAACGAAAGTGAGAGTTTTTTGTGAACAAAACTCTCGATTGAGCGCGTGAAGCCCTACATATTAATCTGATGGCCTCCGCCGGCGACCCCATCGACGCCGCCACAATATTCAACAAAGACGAAGACCTCCTGGAATCTGGATGACGACGATGGTGACAAAAGTTCCGACCACGATGAAGACGATTCCACTTCTTCCGCCCTTGTCGCCGTTGATCGCCCTCCTCTGTCCACCTCCGTCGTTCAAGTGACGATCGTCGTCCACGGAATGCCCGATCCACACCTTAAGCTACAACAGAAATAAAAAAATTCAACCGGAAAATGTCATCGTTAAAAAGCTGGCGATACTGGACGAGAGTCGCAAGCTTTTCCAGCAGTTGTGGACCGACAAGGATGAAATTGAGCTGTTGCAGGGGCTCCTAGACTACACAACGCAGCGTTTCGGATCAACCCAATTACTTGATATGAGTCATATTGAATTAGAGTTCACACTGTGAACTTGGTTCACAGGAGTGTCACTCAATTTAAAAATAGGCACACTTAAGAAACTCATGGATCAAATTCGAGTTAAATTAAGATACAAATATATTATTTCTTATTTATCTTAAGACAAATTCTCCTGTGCACTATTTGCACCAATTTTGAGTTGATGCAATTAGATTTTAATTCAGTTTTTTATATGGTTCACACGACCCGAATATTAAATGTTTACCCTAACAATATTACTTGTTTATAATATTTTTACCCTAACAATATTACTTGTTTACTCATATTATAACACATTACTAAGGTGAACCATATAACATTTCAATCCGAGTGGTTCATGGATCACCCGGTCCGAATAAGTCATGATTTAGGGTTCATTATTTAGTATTTAGGGTGTAGATAGTTCATCCAAATTGAAATTGAATTCAATTGCACCAATTGCATTTTGTGCAATTGGTGTACACAAGTGTCACTCTTATCTTAATAGTATTAATTATTGTTTACGTATTATTATTGATATTACGTTAAATAGTAATATTATATGAACAATAATGTAATATTGCATGATTTATAATGTATTATAATATGAGTAAACAAGTAATATTGTTAGGGTAAACATTCAATATTAACTATATAGATCGATTTTGACCTGCGAATTTTTTTTCCAATTTTTGTTTTTAATATTTACGAAATATTACATAGTAAGATATTATATACTAATCTTGGGAAACTTACAAATTATTATAAAATGTAGATGCTTTTGAAACTTCATACTCAAATTGAAGATGATAATGCTGAAATCGATGGAAACCTTAAAATTGTGATTGCTTTGGCGTCGTTGTTAAGTAATAAGGTTAGGTTTTCCTTTTTATCCTTATAGGAAAAGGTCAGGTCATCTTCAAATTATACATTGGGTATAAATATGCACGATTAAGTGTATGTTTCAATATAATAAATTGTATATTTTTAAAATATATCATGATTACACGTAGCACTTGAATGCACATGAAACTCACTCTTTGTCTTATTTAGAATATTAAAATTTCGAAGTGCGCGAGATTTGAACAAGGTCGAATTTAACTTGCAACCATTAATTATGAATTTTCCATTTTTTTTTTAAATGTAAAGATGAATTTCAATAACAGAGTACAAGGGGTACTCTAATTAGGGGTGGACGGTACGGCATACCGAAAATTTTCTCGTAATACCGTTACCGTACCGAAATTTTCGATACCGAAAAATTTCATACTTTTGTCGTACCGAAAATTCGGTATACCGAAATTTCGGTATACCGAATTTTTCGGTATGCCGATATTACATACCGATACCGTACCGAAATTTCAATATATACCGGTATACCGAAATATTTTCGGTATACTGGTATATTTTTCCGGTATACCGAAAATATTTAGGTATACCGAAATATTTCGGTATACCGAAATTTTCTATATTTTCATACCGTTATTGTACCGAAATTTTGGGTACGGTATGATACCGTACCGAAAATTTCGGTATACAGAAAATTTCGATAAAATCGATATTTTTCGGTACGGTAAGTGCGGTATACCGATAGTTCCTCCACCCCTAACTCTAATCCCGTAACAAGAAAGTACCTAAGCCGAAGAGAGCAATTACAATTTTTCTGGAATCTAATCCAGCGGAAACGATTTCCAAAAATGATTCTGAATTTATCTATAGTACGAAAAAGTGATTCTGAATTTATTTGAATACAATTAAATTCAACTTAATTTGAATAGTATATTTTAAAGTCATGCATAAATACTCCGCGTGTCAATTCGATTTATTACCACTAGTTATAAAGGAAGGGTGGCTACAACTTTTATTGCAGTTGTTAATGAATTGAATGAGGTTAGAAAGTTGGAGGAAATGACAAATGAGTAAGAAAAAATTGGAAGTTGGAAGACAGCTGCTATGGGAGTAGGCTTGCCCTTTTTGAGACGTAAAAGCCCACAGCAATTGCAATTCAATGAATATTACTACTGTTTTATTTTGTTAATGGGCCGCGTAAGGTATCCGCCCATTAGAAAATAAGATAAAGATAAAGTCTAGTATAAAAATTTTCATACATAAATTTTTTTTAATTTACAATCAAATTTTGTAATTGATGAAGGTAAGACAAAATTGAGTGGTTCATGGTTCACTCAGCTCAAGTGATTCATGGTTCACCAGGCCCGAATAGGTCATAATTTAGGGTTTATTATTTAGTGTTTAGGGTGTAGATGATTGATTTAGGGCAATTTTATAGATTTTTTACATGAAAATTTTCACACTAGACCTACTCTAAGATAAAAACTCATTTGAGACGGTCTTATGCATTAGACGGGGTACAATCAAGCACAAATCACATTCAGTCATTCTAAAATATTAAAGCGTCAATATCCAACTTTTGCCCCGTCTCACCGTGAGACCGTCTCATGCAAGTGTGTCTTTTAGAATAATCGTTTTAAAAGTCCATAAAATATACTTCATCCATCCCCCACCATTTTGCACCCTTCCTTGGGCACACATTTTTAAAAAAAGTTATTTTTTTTGTATTTCGTTGACTTTTCAAAGGGGATGGAAGGTGGAGATTGTGAGAGTGAAAATTGTGGGGTGGAGATTGTGAGATTTTTTTTCATATTTGAGGTGACAAAATGGTGGAGGACGGGCCAAATAGAAAGTGTGCAAAATGGTAGAAGAAACAGGGGAATACAACATAGTAAACATATATATGAATATTTATGAATCCAAACGATAAATTGTGAAATAAATTGTCGAGTAATTGAATGATCTTCACTATTGATCGACTCACTCATGAGAGACCAACTATTTTCATTAACTTTTTCCCCACCCCTCGTAATTTACACTCCTCGACCCAACTCACATTAAAAAATTTGAACCAAATGTCATATGTGGAGAACAGTAATCGAATACCATAATACGGCAATAAATCCTGCACACTGAACGAATCTAATATTTGAGTTATTGACAAGGGATCATGTTAAAGAAGCCAACGTTGCTTCCAGGCTTGTCATAATATGCCTTGTCCAATTCGACCCAATCCAGCTACAGTTTCTGGTGTGTGTGCTTATGTTTCAACTTGCTTTAAAACTAATAAAGATACTTCTAATGTGTGAAAGAATAGACAAGTATACTGTTTAAAATCACGAAACATTTCATTCAAAGTCCGAAACGATTAACATCCGAAGAAAAGTGAGTTTTACAAACAAAACACTCCAGGCAATATATATGTTTACCATCTCCTTAAAGAGAAAAAGCTCCCGAAAGAACAAGCACAACACAACAATTCTGTAAAACAGAACAATGAATATTGAATGGGTATAACCAAAAACTGCACAACCTTTGAAAAAGAAAAGGCCATGAGGGGGAGAATGAGCTCAAACACCTGATGATTTAGTTAGCCACCGGAGTTGTTACAAATTGGCCATCCTTGTATATGTGGATGTATTGTTGTGGCAAAGCATGCTCTCCCTGCAACAAAATGCATGCAGTGTTGAATGATTCTACACAATAGAAATTTTGGCATCCCAATGATCACTTAATTTATAGGAACTTATCTAGCTGTTTAATTTTCAATGCCCAAGATTATAGTACATTCTGCAATGAATATTTGCTACAATCAGATGTAGGAGTGATATTCTTTAGTCCGTTGAGCTACAATTTTTAACTGGTCAGGAAATATGGAACACATATCACCCTCTATCATTAGAATAATTTTTAGAGATAATTCATCAAAGATTTTTACTTCGATGAGTCCCCTTCAGGTATCACTATTCTATTTCACAAACACCCGCGAGACGAAAATTGATACAGAATTTTTTATTCATCTTAATGTTCTGTTAAATAATATACATGCCAACTTTTTTTAACGTTAATTATATACAAAAGTATTTTTCACAAGCCATTGTAGGTAAACATCATCTGTAGAATTTATAATACACAAAACACACATGGATATTAGTAAAACTAACCTTTATATTATGTAATGGGACCATTACACAAAACACACATGGATATTAGTAAAACTAACCTTTATATTACTCCCTCCGTCCCAATCATAATGACATTTTTACTGTTCATAGGGATTTAATGGAATAGTGATAAAGTGATAAAGTGGTGGGGTAGGAAGAGTTGTTTATTAGTATTTTATATGATAAAGTGATAAAGTGATGAGTAATTGGGGGTAGAAAGTGTTGTTTATTAATATTTTATGTAATAAAGTGATAAAGTAATAAAGTGTGTAAGTAACTTTACCATTATGATTGAGACGAAAATATGGGGTACTTTACCATTATGATTGGGACAGAGGGAGTATGTAATGGGACCATTAAGATGAGTAATAAAAATCCACCAATTCTCGTCTCGAAGGAGCTCGTGCAATAAATTTTCAACATTTGAAGGGTTATTTAAAATAAAAATTAGATTAATGACCTTTTGAAACAAAAATTGATAATTTAGGGATATATTGATGCATTATGCCTAATTTTTGTTGCTAAATGTTTTTGGAAGATAAAATGAGCTGTTGTCGAATGTGATACTTTAAGGCAGCTAATAAAAGAATTGAAACATACCCAATCGCCATCCGATGTGGAACCAGGCATCAGCACATTGATTTCACTTGATTTTGCTGTTGTAATAAAAGCCTCCAAAGCATCTTTGCTCAAGTACAACTGGCAACCTGCAGTATTGTCTACTGAAATTGTTGGAGCTGAGCCCTGCACAAAGCAAAGTGGCAATATTAGGCGGCTATCAATTTCACGCAATTGTGCTTACCACCACAGTTTAAAAAAAAAAAAAAAAATCTAACTTATGAGAATGCGACAGCGGTTACCTGACATTGCACCTCCACACCATTGCAATTGACGATCTCACAAGCGGCCACAACATCCTAATTACCACATTTTAGAATTAAACAAGTGAGTTAAACCTTACAGCATATGTCTTTAGAGTATTAGACAACGGAGTTTTAAATGATTCCTTCACCAACCTTGAAGACCACCCCCATCTTAGTGCACTTGTCAATTGTAATGTTGTTTACTTTCCCTACATATACCCATACCATTTTAGGCTTTACGACTGACTAAAAGAGACCTAAGGCAAATGAAATGTAGAAGTTGATTGCTGATTTTAAT
Organism: Stenogyne calaminthoides; assembly: GCA_037126765.1. NCBI lineage: Eukaryota > Viridiplantae > Streptophyta > Magnoliopsida > Lamiales > Lamiaceae > Stenogyne > Stenogyne calaminthoides. Next base: position 32,746,674 of record JBBCBC010000023.1, on the reverse strand, counting down.
ACCTCATGCAAAGTGTGCCCAGTTCAAAATTATAAGCATATATACATACGCATATATATTATTCTAAAGATATACCTTGGATCTGCAGGACTGAATTTTTACACCCATAGACATACACAGACTGTTTCGAATCACAATCATCAATTAGCAAATTATTTCGTCCAATTTGATTCTCAACAACTCATCTGCAAGGCAATATGACGCATTGGCACTTAATTGATTCTCAACAAATGACTCAAAAAGCCATGGAATCATGTCTTTGAATAAAGAATAAATTCTACTCACTTCCGACCCATCTGAAGCTCTAATTTTGGAGGTCCAGACTTTGAGAAAGCAGGTGAACCAGCACGACCTTGCTTCTCAGAAGCAGCAACTATACCACTTCTGTCTGCACGGTTCTTGGTCTTCATATCAGCTGTGACCTTTTTAAGACCTAAGTGCAAAATGACACGCACAAAATGAAGAAAAAAAAAATCAATGAAAATGCATGTGTGGGATATTGAAAAAATAATAATTACCAGAAGTAACTGGCTTTCCAGAACTAATTTCATCGAAGACGGCAGACATCCCAACCTTGGGGGCTGATGATGAAGGTTTTGCGGTTTCAGAACTGAAAATCGAAGCAGGTGGAGGTGGTGGAGGAGCAGGAGTACCTGGAGCGGGAGCTTTAGCTGGGGCAGTTGTTGCTTTTTTCCCTATGGCACTCCACACCGGGCCAAGTGGGTAATGACTCTTCACGTAATCTCTCAAGCCAGGTACATAGAGTTCTTTTAGGGCCTTTGCCCACTCAACATGATTTGCATCTTTGTTTCTGTACTCCACAAGAACCTGGCATACAAAAATAAGAATTTTTCATACATTTTTGTGGAATAATGTGGCTAAAGCAAGGAACACGTGCACTTTCAAGTAAGGAAGGTTCAGAACTATTACCTTGTTACAGTAGAACTCAGCCATTTGCCAACTTTCTTCCACATGTGCTATAGGCATGGTCATACCTGCAATGAGATGGCGGGTAAATTATAGTTTGCAGAAAAGGGAACAGCCCAATTGAACAATTAATTGCACAGACAAATTTTATACCACAATTTTTTCCTGTATATGCGATCCATGCCAGAGCAGCCAGACTATTAGCACCAGTCTTCGTGTGGTGAAAACAGTTGGATCGCCTTCCCCCTGTTAATGCGGAAGCTTTACTGATAACCTTATTCAATGGCTCAAGGAATTCCACCAGCCTTGTCATATCAGCTTTCTGCGTACATGTTGGGGGTAACCAGGTAAGGGATACTAAATAACTTAACAAAGGTACCAAATGAACAATGTCATGTGGATTGAAGCATCTCATAGTGAGATTCCATTCAGATCCAACACCATATGATTTACTGTATCTAGAGATAAAGGCCTCTAAAACAAAAACACCAGCCCCCACAACAAGTGAATCCCATGCTTAAGGAAGCCTATCATGCTATCATTTGGCAACCTTTTAGTTCTAAGCCAATTTGATAATATTAATTTTATTTCAAAACTATCACAATAAGATCAATAGCAGTTTCACAAAAACCGATCCAGGGTTTCATAAACCATTTCGGGATGTCCCCTTCATCCTACTTAACTGACACCATACCTCTTCCTCCTAGGGGGAAGAGGCATAATACAATTCAATCTCAAGACATTATATTTGCAAATTGGATGCAATTCAATCTCAGACATTATATTTGCAAAATGGATGCAATTCAATCTCAGACATTATAATTTGCAAAATGAATTACTTCAGTTATTTATGAATTGAATCAGCAGCTGCTACTACTTCATCCAAATCATTTTCAAGTATCAATTCAAATTCCAAAAGTCCAATGATCAATACTCTATCGCATCAATAACCAATTCCAGAAAACAAAATAACTTCATAAACCGAGCAAAAAGGTACTGATTCCAGTTTCCCCTGTACTTAATCACACTTCAAGTAATTAACCAAGTGAAACCATAAAGTTGCAACTCACCAGAGTTTGCTTGACCTTAACAAGGAGCTCCTTCTCCACATTAAACGCTTCCGCAATGATCTTAGATACATCCAGAACCTGTTCCCCAATCTTCTCCGCGGCGCTAACAACTCTGCTAACATACTGCGAAATCAGATCATCAAAAGCCACCGACGGATCCGCCGCCGCCGCCGCATCTCCTCCGTCCTCTACCGCAACTCCTCTGACAGAAACCGCCTCCAGCCGCGCCACCGCGGCTTCCAACCTCTTCAGTTCAATGGCTTCCGCAATCCACAATATTTGGTCAATAATTTATATACAACAGATCTGATTCGTGCACGAACGTGTATCCCTACTGTTTGTCCATAAATTTTCAAGTATTTTTTAGGACCTTTTTCTTTTGTTTTCTCACCGAAAGTTGAAAGGTCGAAGAAATCCAACTGTAAATATATGGTGTGAGTTGCTCATAAACCCCAGACAATAATTTCGCTTTCCTTTATTTTTAAACAAATTTGAAATTCCATATCGTTTTAAGAAAATAAAATTATTAATTTGTTTGATTGTTATTGTGGAACACCTGTTTTTAATTAAAAGCATGATGCCATAAAGTGGAACCTTTTTTTTTTACGGAACCATAAAGTGGAACCTGAATGCTTGGATTCGACTCTAGATTTATGGAAAGTTTGAATTATAGAAGAAAATAATCGACTCTTAATTGCACAAAAATGTAATTATCTCAAAACTCATATTATGCCTTGCTTGAGTAGTACATGTACCAAAGTATGTTGGTTATTACATTATCAAATTAGTAATATTCATTATTTCATAGGTTTTATCACATAGGCACTCTTGTGTGAAACGGTCTCATACATGAGACGAATCTAGCACTTGACCCATATTGTAAAAAGCTGACCCGTATATATTAGTATGGTAAATATCCTATTATGCCCTTAATGGGCTGAAAGAAACCCAAGAGCACAACGCATAAACGAGATTGATCTGTTGCGCGAGATTTCGATTTTCATGTCGAGTTCAGTGTGATTTTCGTGAGATTGAAAATCAAGGTAACTTTAATACGTTCTGGAATGTAATCGTTTGAATCAATTTGATTTATATGGTATTTATGTTTTTGGATCAATTCTTTGTGGTTGTGAATTAAAACATGAAGCAACATTCTCATGATTTCAATTTCTGGAATTGGATTTTGTTTTCTTTTTAACGCGATATCACTGTAAATTGGATTTGAATGTGATTTTGTTGTTTTTAGTTAATCGCGATCTGCTCTAGATATTTAGCTCTGAGAGAAGTGGTTTTGATAGTTCATTTCCATGTTCTATTTTCTGCAGTATCAATGGTCCTTTCGATTCGTAAAAATTCTATTTAGCTCAGAGGTATGGTTTATCAATACAAATTTTGCTGCTCAAAATGTTTGTGTTTTGCTGATTCAACATGCGTTCAAAGAGAAATTGAGATGATATGACTAAAGATATAAGTTTTTCTCTTGTGCTTCAATATGAGCATTTATGGATTATTCATGATCATCTGGGTTTGTTTCATTCACCTCCATCTACTTTGTTGTTCATGCATTTGCTTCTAATTTTATATGATGCTAAGATGATTTAGGTACATTATAAATGCTTAGAGAATAATGCGACAATGAGACAAGAAGAGGCCTCTCACATTACCAAGAATGTCTATATATATCTCAAAGAAGGTGTCGGTGTTTTAAATAATATCAAGTTGGGATGCGTTTCTAGTTGGATTAAGAGCTGAAGAATTACTTGTGTTTATTACTCATCGTATTGTGATTATGGGCGAAGCATGGATGATGGTTTTGAGGGTGCAAAACATGGATATAGTTTTGTTTCACAAGTATCATTTTTTGTTTAATAAGTATCAAATTTCCCATAAAATATAATTCGTACTCTAGGCATCAAAATTGACACTTAAAACAAGTTGAAAAATATAAAAGAACGTATTAGAATTAGAATACAAGAATAATAAATAAAATTTTATTCATATAATGTTAAATAACAACTAAGAATTTTTTTTTTTTCAAGAGTTACTTTTTTTGTCAGAAGTACATATTTATAATTCAAGAGTATCACTTTCCGATTCTAAAGTATCACTTATTAATTCGGAACGATAACTAAAATTCATAAAAATAATATAACGTAAGCACGTGTTAATTTAAAATAGATATTGAAACAATAATACAACATCACTATATTATTTCAAAATACAGGGAGCACCGCTTTATTATTTGATAGCATCACTGTTTCGTTGAAGTTGATCAAATATATACCTCAAAATGTTGGAGTACATATTAATCTATTCCCATTATATAGTTCCAAAATGCCAAAGGTATCAATTTATTACTCTAGAGTACCACTTATATTCAGAAGTACCATTATTTATTTTGAAGACAAATGATACATAAAACTGATCAAAATATAACTCAAAAGTGGAGCATGTTAGTTTAAAATTGTTACTGGAATAGTGTCACTACGTAGTTTCAAGTTATTGGGAGTATCAATATATGGTCCAAGAGTATCATGTTTTAATTCGAGAGTATCATTTCTAAATTCAGAAGTACCACTGTTTTCTCGAAGGTAAAAACTACATAAAATTTATTAGAATATAACTCAATCATGGAGTATATGTTATTTTAAAAGAGATATTGGAATAGTGTCACTATATAGTTTCAATATAGTGGGAGAATTAATTTTTGGTCCAAGAGTATTGTTTTGCTTCACGAGTATTACTTCTGAGTTCGGAAGTACCAGTACTTTCTTTAAGACAGATAACGCATGATGTCTGGACACTAACGATTCTTGAAACACATTAAAATAGATATTGGAATAGTTTCATTTTGTAGTTACATAAACCTAGAGTATCGGTTTATAGTTCGAGGGTATTACTTTTATCTTCAAGAGTGCATATCACTATTTTATGGAAATGATACCTGAATATTAAAGAACAAATAATACTTGAACCTAATCTAAATAAAACTCCAGCATATTAGAGTAGATGTTAATTTGAAACAGACAATCTCAAAGTTGCAATTTGTCGAGGATATATCAATTTTTGTACCTAAAGTATCATTTTATGGTTCAAGAATATCAATTAAATTTAGATGACATATAATAAGTAATTCTGAAATAAATCAAACTGATTATGTATCACTGTTAATTCAAAAATACATATAGACATAAAGTGTACAATAATTAGCTCTCAAAACTATTTTCATATTACATTAAAATATCCACAAAGCTCTAAAAAGGTTCAAACACATCTTCTTTTTGTTGTGATCTGCTTAATAGCTCATTGCTTTAGTTCAAGATTGAAAAACTAAATCCTGCAAGATGAAAAAGAAAATCCAGAGACATAAAACTTCCAGTACATGAATGAAATTCACCAAAAGGAAGATATAAGTAGGAGCGATGCATCTTTTAGTGAACTTAATATTCAGCTATGAATTCTTGTGTACTTACCAAGAATTCGTCCAAAAAGCAGATGACTCTCACTCTGCATAAAAGCTTCTACTTTTGCTCAAGCTTGTCACTCTATAAATGAACAATTTTAGTATGAAAATCAGTGAAGATAGAAAGAGAAAAAAAACAACAACCACACTCGATGAAGTAAAATCGAAGTTTCTGGTGCACTAGTGCACTACTGAAAATATCTAAGAAATGACACTTCATGAATTGAGGATTAAGTACAAGAATAAAATTTGACTTAAATAGATGAAAAAAATCATGATGCCACACCACGACCATCCAAGCTAAAACATCTATATAATGCATATTTAGCAAAGGAGTGCAGACCTTTACATTTCGTTTCAATATTTATGGATTAGATATTAATTAGGTGGTCCTGTATTTCATTGGTATCTTTGCTTCTTAAATTCTTGATATTAGTCATTCTAGCAAATTAACTTTGAAACTCAAGTCAGACTAACACCAATGAAGATGAAAAAAATCAAGTCAGTAAATGAAATATAATTGTAATTTATCACATCGAATTGTAGCTCGAACAAATGTCCATATGCTATGATGAGATGAATAAATATTAGAAACAATATGGCTTTACAACTCAAAACCCCATGTAAATATTACTCATTTCTTTCATAAAGTTATTGATACCATGCTCTCCTTTCAATTGGTAATGGAAAAATCAATCATTTTTCCACTCTTTACATTACATTACTGTCTCTTATTGATGGAGTTTTTGCTCAGAAATTCAACCATGCTTCCTATCTTTTCATCTGAAAAAATCTATTTTTCACTCTCTTCACCCTTATAAAATCAAACTACAAAGTAAGTTTATGGCAATAACTCAAAAGGGATAAAACTTGTACGGTGCTAATTATTGTCCTACAGAATAAGATTGCATTAGCATATGTACTACGTAATTATTACTTACGAACAACTAGTGAAATTCATAGTTCATCATCACAAGAGTGAAATTCATAATTTTTTGCAGAGCTAAAAAACCTTAACCTATTTTAAAATAAAAAAATAGGAGAAATATCTTAACCTAACAGAAAATCAACAACCACAATTGAACATGAGAATCAAATTAAAAAAAGCAACAGGAAAATCCCCAAAAAGCAAGCAAGTAAAAAAATCAGTTAAACCAAAAACAAAAAAAAATCTAAAAAGTACAAGAAAATCACCTAATGAACGAGCATATGAGCGTGTGATTGAAAATTACGATATTTGTGCGTTGGCGCATGAAATTAGTGTCAGAAAACAAGGTTTCCTAAAAACGGCTGGGCAAACAGCAATATGTGGCCGCAAATAGAGCAGATTTCTACAACGAAGAATCGCGGTGCAAACGAGAACACGTTAACGACCTTCATAGGCGGTGAACGGCGGTACAAAATGTGAATTAGATGAAAAGAATCCAAACCACGGTAGAAAGAAACTGAATACTGATGAACTTCTTGGTGAAAATTGAAAAGGAAAACCTAACTTCAAATAGAAATAGAGGAGGTCATATTGGGTATTTCAATTAATTCCGTGAACGGGATTTATCAGGACAATGGGTATTGGACCAAATAGATAGAAATTCATATTATGTATGAGACGGTCTCATATAAGTTTTTGTTTTTATGAAATTAGTATATTAAGTACACATATTAATTAATTAAGTAATATCAAAGCGTGTATATTATTTAATAAAATATATACATATATATACACTAATGTATATTAATGAAGTAAAATAAAGTTAGGTTATTATAGATAAAAGTGAAGTAATAGTAGAATGCATACAATAATGTTCAATGAATTTAGGAGGTGTTTGTAAAAATTTATGATTTTAAAGAAGTCATTAAAATTAGTGATTATGGGTCAAGCGTGGATAACTTAAGTGGTTAGAACTCCACCACATGAGACCTTTAGGTTCCAGGTTCGAGACACGAAGAGGGAATATTATTTCCTCTTGTGGTGGTCCCCCTCTTGTGGGGTGGTGGTCCCCCTGTTGTTGGGTTGCGGTTGCGGTTGCGGTTCCGAGTTGCGGTTTCGGGTGATCCCCCTCTTGTGGTGATTACGGTTCCGGTCTACAGCAAGATGAAATGATGTTGTCATGTGCCCGATGGTAGAAGGAATTATTGTAATTGATTATATTAGGAAATTATTGTAATTGATTGCCTTTAAAAAAAATTATGGAAAAAATTATTAATAGTAGAAGTTGATAGTGTTTGTAAGAAAATTCAAAAAAAAAAATTGATAGTGTTTGCAAAAAAAGTTAAAAGTTAAAAAAAAAAAAAAAAACTAGTAAGCTACTAAAAGCACCGTCTTTGAAACTTATAACTTATATATTATAAGAGCTTATTTAAGCTACTAAAAGAGAAACAAAACGCTCTAAATTATTTTTCACACAATTTTAGATGACTATAATCACTTATAAATTTTTTAAAAAATCTCCTTAATCATTATGTAAAAAAGAGTTTATGTAATGATGGATATTTTACTTTTGATATGGCACATATTTAACTGTTGAAAAATATTTGTGATGTTTAATTAATGATGAAGACGTTACACCTTACAATCACAAGTTGTTTTTTTTTTCGAGATGGAAATCACAAGTTGATTAGTACTCCCTCCGTCCAGCAATAATTTGCACAATTTTTTTTTTTGTTCGTCCCGCAATAATGTGCATATTTTTTAAAATGACAAAACACTTAAAACTTACACACTCACAATATTATTATAAATGATTTAAATAATACTACCTCCGTCTCATTCTTTAATAAACTCTTACTGTTCATAAGGATTTATGGTAATAGTAATAAAATGATAAAGTGTTAGGGGTAGAAAAAGTTGTTTATTAGTATTTATGTGATAAAGTAAGTATGTTCAGTTTAGGAAATATTCTTTAAAGATTGAGACAAAAAAATGAAAAGAGTTCATTAAAAATTGGGACAGAGAGAGTACCAATAAAGCAAATTTTCTTAGTTTTTGTGTCCAGATAAGTGTGCATGTTATCGAAGGATGGAGTGAGTACTACATAGGATAATGGTTTTTTCATATTTTTTTCATTTAAAAGAGTCCATATTAAAAAAAAAAAATTGAACGGGGCCATCATATTTTATTTTCATACGAAAACCTTACTAAATTGATAAACTGTTTCTTTTCCCAGAGTAGTGATATAGAACCAACTATCTGGTTTTTTATGGAACCAGATTAATGAGGTGTCATGTTAACTCATCATCCACATAATTAATACTACTTAAATAAATTATAGAATATTTTATAATTAATATACTATACCCTAAACCATGAACCCTAAATCATGAACCATTCGAGTAGGGTGAACCATGAACCACTCGGGCTGGATTCGGCTCTGGCCGGGTTGGGTCCAGGCAGGGTAATTTTTTATTTTTTTTAAGTTCAGTTTTATTTTTTCGGTTCAGTTTAATTTTTTTTTATCCGGCCAGACCTTAACCCAACCCGAGTGGTTCATGGTTCACCCGACCCGAATGGTTCATGATTTAGGTTTAGAGTTCATGGTTTAGATTATATTATGTTAATTATAAAATATTCTATAATTTATTTAAATAGAATTAATTATGTGGATGATGAATTGACATGACACATCATTAATCTGATTCCATAAAAGACCAGATAGTTGGTTCTATATCACTACTCTCTTTTCACTATCATAAGTGTATATGAAACAATTAAAACGTGACATCTTCACATTTAGCATTCCAATCGTTCTTTAAATTATATTCACACTTGCATTATTAGTCTATTTACGGGTTCGGGTGGGTTTGCCTGCGATTTTTAAAAAAAATATAAATTTAATTTTTAAATAATATTATTCACTTTAATTAAAATATAGAAACATAAATATAAAAAATAATTTGCTTCTCAATTACGCACATCATGCATAAAATGTTTTATTTATTATGACTATTTTGTGAATATTATTGATTAATTTTTATTTTTTTTGTAAATTTTATTTATTTTTATTATTTATCAAGACATTGTTCGTAGCTTAAAATATACGCAAATTCTCATATGAGACATATTCATACTATGAAATTGATATTATTACACTCATAAAATGATATCACTACTCTTATAAACTAATAACTTTAACATTTAGTGGTATGATCTTAATTTACAAGTGTTGTAATATTAGTTTATAAATAAAGGTAAAAGTTTAATAATATTAACAAGTTTAACCAAAAACTTATTTCAAAATTTATTGCAAATAATACATGGTAAAAGAATATATTTTTATGACAAAAGCCGATGGGTTAAACCGTTTAGCCCACTGTCAGCTATGAATTATGTTGGGTTGGTTCTCAGCCCAAATCCACGGTAAATTGAACCGCCAAAAAAAAAAAAAAAAAGATAATGAGTTAAAGTGGGTTGTGGATCGATTCGATCCGTCTGCCCATTCTAAAAACTCTACATAGAGGACATAGAAGGAATGGCAAATTAAAACTTGTGCGTGACAAAAATGCATTCATGTAATCTTTTGTTATAAAATGGATATTTTTAATATTCTTTACTACATTTAGTGCGTTTCTCATGCAAAATTTATATTTCATTATAGATTTTTGTAATCTTTAGTAATCCACGTATTCAAGTAAATTAGTATTTATATATTTAATGTTATAACATAAATACATATTCGTTAAGTATGGTTAACTCAAATGGTTAAAACTCCACTACCCGATACCTTGAGGTTTTGGTTCGAAACACATAAAAGAAACATTTATTCACTCTTGTGGTGGTCCCCTTGTGGAAAGGGAATACGGTTCACACGATTCCCCCTCTTGTGGGGTGGTAGGGTTACGGTTTTGATTGCGATTTGAAATAAGACGATTCCCCTTTACGGGGAGGAATATTTATTCCTCTTGTGGCGATTCTCTCTTGTGGGGTGGTAGGGTTTCTATTATTGCGAGATTTGCGATTTTAATTGTATTTTTTCTTTGTGGTGGTTGTGGTTCAATTGTCATTTTATATATGATCAATTTTTTTATAAAAAAAACACCAAAAAAAAAACTTGAATAGGAACGAAAATGGAAATATGTTTCCAATAGAGGCATTTCAAATTTGGAAAATTAAAGTGCCACTCAATTTTAAAATCCCCTTTTTTTGTAAAATTATTTTTTTATATATTAATTATGCCAAAAACTAATAAACGTTACTTTAAAATAAAGTTTTAAAGGCATTGGGAGATTTGCCTGTTCTAAAGCGCTCACCCCCCGCACACGAAAAAAAATCTTGCGATTTGGGGAAAAATAATCTCATCCTCAATTCTCAATTCGATCAATTGCTCAATGATGGCCGGCGGCGGTGCACTGAAGAAGAAGCAGCGCGTCGGCAGCAGCGGCCGTCTCTCCTCCCTCACGGATCTCGATGACGAAACCCTAGCCGAACCTTCTCATAAATCGCCCATCCTCCGCCGCACAACCTCCCACTCTATCCTCCCCATCGGCTCGCCGGTCGCCGGAGGATTCAACGACGCCGCCACCACCGACGTCATCCTGCGCTTCGATCAGCAATGTTCTCATGTCGAATTGGCTGGAGTATCGCCTGATACTGCTTCCCCCGTTGATCTGTCCAGCATTCAGATCTATCTCCATTCGCATGTTCTTCGCCGCTCGAAGTACTTTACTGCACTCCTCTCCGATCGCTGGCAGCAGCATAATGATTTGTGTTGTGTTGATACTGAACACAAACCTAAAATGCATAATTTTAAGCTTACTGTTCCGGCTAATACTGATTCGATTAATCACCACTTGACTGTGTTGCAATTACTGTACTCTGATGATTTGTTGTCTACGATTGATTCTGTATCTACTGCACTTGATTTGCTTCCTGTCGCGCTCAAATTGCTTTTTGAGGACTGCATTAAGGCTTGTGTTAGATTCATTGAGGCGGTGCCGTGGTCTGAAGATGAAGAGAAAAGGATATTGAACTTGATTCCTTTTTTGAGCAGTGAAGAGGCAGAGGAGCTCCTTGCTAGGGTTTCTCCAATGAAGAGTGACTCATCGGAGGAAATGCTTCATGGTTTGATTCTTTCCGCGATTCACAATCATCCGAACATGGCTTTCGCGAAGGCGTTTGTGGCGAAACTTTTGAGGGATTTTTCATCGAAGGAATCAGCAAGGAGGGTTTTGGATAAGGCGTTTGAGAAGAGTTTGAGGGTAGTGAAGCAGTCGTTGGAGGAGTATTCAAGTCCAGATTTTAGAGGGGATCATAACGAAACGGAGGCTATTCAGAGGCTGAATTTGCACACGGCGATGACTAATGGGAAGCATTTGTTGTGGTTGGTGGAAAGGATGATTGAGCTGAAAGTTGCGGATACGGCTGTCAAGGCGTGGAGTGAGCAAGCTTCGTTCACAGCAGATCTGCAGAGGGCGTTTCGAGATGATGCCTGGAGAAATTTCGTTCCAAGCCTTCCTGCTGTTGTGCTTCGTTGTACGAGCAGGCTTGCTAGTGCTGTTGCAACAGGGAATATTTTAGCTGTTAGACAGGTTTGTTCTTGCTTGTCCTTAATGCTTTGTTATTTCTTGAAAAATGGTAGTTGAGCTCGGCCTTAGATTGGTTTTGTTGCTTTTCAATGTGCAAATTCATATTAGCTTGAATTTGAGGTGTCTGATGTGTAGCTACAACGATTCCAAATAGTAAATAAATCTTGCTTAAACACTGTGAAAGCACTTTTTACTTTTAATGGGCGATCAGAAACATTCTCAAAATGTGTATATAAGATTTGGCTCGTTCTTTTCTTTGGTTGAGTGTGGGGATGAAAGTTCGTTCAAGTAGGAACATAACTCGTTTCAAGATATCTCTACACTGTTAGAAGATTTGACTGATTTTCCTCTTGCTACACATGTGCACATTTTTATACTTGTTTTAACCTTACTAGTTCTTTGTCTAACGTGGAAATCTTTGCTTCTTGTAAAGTTACTAATTAGCAATTCTTGTGATGCCTAACCATGTTGAAAATGTGAGTTCATGGCAATGGTATGCTATCATCTTGAGGAGAGGAATAGAGGATACTGTGATTGTTATGTTTGTTGAACTCTTTGGTGTGCCTAAGAATTTAGATGAGCCACATCAGATTTGATTAGACATGTAAGATTTTTGCATTGCTTAAATACAGATAGAGACTTAAGTAACTGTTCCATTATCGACTTTTACTCGATAAGTACCAAATATCCATGTATGAGTTTGAATAATAGTATGTCTATGATGGAAAATGTCCCCAATATGAGTTTTTTGATTATATGCATATATCCCAATATGAGTTTGAATAACAGTAGCAAATTTTCCCATATGATTCTCAGGTTAGAATGAAGCTAGTAAGAGACTGGCTTCCCGTGTTGATCATATGCAAAGACAGTGTCTCCCCTATGGGGTCAAATCACAAATCACTCTACCTCGAGCTGGAAGATACATTCTTGAGAATCATATCTACACTCCCTTTATCAGACGCCCAAGACTTGCTTCAGCAGTGTCTTAGCTTCTCAACTCGCAATGTCGACGACTGCCCTCACTTGGTAGATGCTTTTACTACTTGGTTTCGCCGCGCAAATCGACCCCCTCAACCAGACTTTTGCTAGCCACACAAGCCTTCTCTAAAGTAAGCAACTGTAAATACGCTGCGTCGTGATCTGTAGGATTTCAAACTGTGCAACTAATTTTAAGATGTTATAGAATATATCTGGTGATGTCAGATTGTAAATATAACCATGATTACTGCTTTTATATGTATACCCTGCTATGGTTACTGCTTTCTGTATCTTAATGTTGCGTAAAGTTTTGTATCTGCATGCACTGGGAGTAGGGATGACAATGAGATGGTATTTTTTGGTATGCGTTCCTTTCAAATCCTAATGGGACGGGTACATGTAATTTTAACCGGGTTTGAAATGGGTATGAATAACTCCCGGATTTGAAGAATTGTTGAGAGATAAAAAAGGTAGGTTATATTATTATTATATTACTATTATTATGGGTGGTTTATTGAGAGATAAAAAAAGGTAGGGTTTTTTTTTTTTTTTTCCGGAGTACCTCCCACCGTCCCACGACTCAAACTCAAACTCATGACCTCTTATTAAGGTAATTTTGCTCTAACTAAAGCAATTCCACCTTGAGAACTCATGACCTCTTATTAAGGTAATTTTGCTCTAAGTGCTTAAGCAATTCCACCTCATCAATAAAAAGAGTATTAAGAGAATAAAAAAGAAAGTAATTGCAAGTGATAAAGGAGAGAAAGATTAATAGGATTTCGAAGTCCTTACTTTGAGTCTTAAAATAAATGGGGATCTTAGATTATAAAATCCAAAGTCATATCAGAATAGTAGCCAAACGAATATACCGTTTTGGGTTGGGGTCTGTACCTCTGGAGCAAATCATCTAAACCTGTTTATCTAAAAGAGATAAGTATAGTTCTCTTTTTTATATATTACTTACGGAAGCATTATAAGCTACTTAAGAATTATCTTTTTAATAGAATGATAAGCTACTTACAAAAATTATCCGAACATCATAAGCTACTTAAAAACTATTTTTTCAATAGGATGATAAGCTACTTACAAAAATTATCCGAACATCGTCACGTGATAAACTACACAAAATTATTGAAACATTAAATTATCCGAGCATCATCCCGTAATAAACTACACAAAATCGTTCCTCCGGTTGGACACTCCAACACATTCATTAAGCATATTTAACTAACAAGGTACACATACATTTAACTGCTATCTATCTCTAATTGAAGGGTAAGCAATAATGAATCATGATTTGAGAGTCATCAGGAAATCGGTAACATTAGAACAAGAAGCATGACTGAAGATGGAGAAGACCTTCTCTTGATTCAGGCCATGGAAGATGCAAGGTTGTCCGAATAATTGTTCACCGAGGGATTCCAAACTCTAGGCACATAAGAGAAGGAAATGATAGTCAAAACCAGTGAAAAGAACATCATATGTATAAGAAATAGCACTCAAACAAAACAAAGAATGATATCATTTCATAATTCGACATGACTTGATAATTCATTTGCTATACAGAAGCCAGAGTTATTTGAACCTAGAGATGTCAATTGGAGTGTCAGGCCTAACAGGCGCTGCAAATGAATTGATTCCACATCTCTCTAAAAATTTAGACTTTTAGATGAGATGAAATTCTTTCAAATTTACTTTAGAATTGAACACGATTTACTGAATTATACACTATCTCTTTCATTTAATTTACAACTCAGGGCCTCAAAATGAGATGACATCAAAAGAAGTGGGAGGATGTTCTTCTCTAAACCTCGACTAAACTACACTGGACAATAAAGACTTGCCACTAAGCTAAAATGCGTCTTAAATTCTGCTAGAATTCAGAACAAGAATAAAGATCAAAGAAAGTAAGATAGTAGAGCATGTTTTGGTGTCATGAATAAACCCAGAACCAATCATGAAAAATATTATGAGAGAACTGAGTTGCACGGGATACTATTCATATACTACAATGCAATAGTTTCCCCAGATATAGACGTAAATCAAATAGCCAGAACACAGTTGACACAAATATAAAACTGATTTTACCATTTAGCATCAGTTACAACATCTAGCAAAAGCATTGACTAAGCAACATACGATCACATGAGTGAATTTTAACTAATCAGTGGCCGCAGTGATTATACTAGACAACCAAAATAAGAACCAAAACCAAATGAGGGAAGCACTAAAATGTTAAATAAAAATTTCACTCAATTTAAATTATACCAACCTTGAGAAAACATACTCCAACAGGTTGTATCAACAGCGATATTCGACTTCAATCGAGCAGCTGCAATGGCACTATGAAGTGGCAGCATTGTTTCCACACTTCCTAATACTGGAGCAAGCCTTCAAAATCAATAACCAAAAACTAGTGATATTTTTTCAACAGCAACCTCTTTCTAACTCATCGTTAGCTTAACATACTATAGAAATGAGATCTTATCCAACAATGGGGGAAATCAAAACGTAATTAACCAATAACAATGATCCAGCAGTCAATCCAATCAAAGAAACATTTAATTGAAGATGACGGGAATTGATAATGTGCGGACACAGGAATAACTACGAGATGAAGCAGAAGTAGCAAGTAATTGACAGATTGAAATTTGCGACCGTACCTTGAAGCAGCGAGAAGGAACTGGCGGTTCGAAGAAGAAAAAAGGGCGGCGGATCTGTGATTTGGGGAAATGGTTTCGATAATTGAATTTGGGCGAGTGCAGAGAGACCTTCTACCGATCATGACAGCGGATCTACAGGCAGACGCCATTGGAGGCTGTAGCTACTAGTGAGTAGTGAAAGGGGTTTTAGCTTAAACCCTTGCCTTCAATTCCACGATTTTGGTATAAATTGGTTTTTGTTCAATCTTCTCTCCTTTTTCTTCACTCTTTTTGCACAGAAAATTGATAAACTATAATCTACTATTTACACAATTAAGAGTGTGTTTTGAAACACTTAAAGCAACTTTCAGAAGCACTTATTTTTAAAAGCACTGAGAGAGAGCTTTAAAAATAAGTGCTTCTGAAAGCTGTTTTAAGTGTTTCAAAATACACCCTTAGTACAACTCCCTCTTTTGAGTCAACATTTAATAAAATGATAATGAAATAATATTTTAATTTTAAATTACATCCTTAAAAGACCACACATTATTACTTTTTTTTTTCAAAAATTAATTTTATTTTCTTTAATTCACACCACAATTCACATTCTATTATTTTACCATTCAACCCTCGTTCAAAAACCACTTTATCTCTGTTAAATACCAATAAACAATCTCATATTAAACCATACACAAACAACAAATGTTGGTTCAATTTTAAAAAGGAGGGAATAATTGATATATATATATATATATATATATTTTTAACAGGAGAGGGAATAATTGATATATACATATATAATAGGAGTAGTTGCCAAAGCCTGATATGCATTGTTTTTATGGTGCAACTCAAGTGTATTTACACAAGTGGCGGAGCCACATTCAACTCTTGGAGGGGCCATGACCCCTCCAATATTTTTTTCATTTTACTACTATATATATATACTTTTTTTTAAACAATATATATATATATATATATATATTGTTGAAATGAAATTTTAAAGTTAGAAATGGATATTGAAAGTTGGAAGTAAAACTAGAAATCGGCTAGCGGTATTACCGCATGGGCTTAGCTCAGTTGGTTCCTGGGTGACAGATTGCTACAAAGACGTAGGATCGAGTCCTGACAGCCGCAGTGTTGAGTTTTATTCCTTCAATGTGGACCGGGGGGTGGGGGCCCTGGGGGCGAGGGCTTCACCTTTTTGCTACAGGACCAAAAAATTGTCTACCCATCTATTTTTGCTTTTTTTTTCTTTTATACTCCAATAAATTATAAATAATTTTTATGATGAACAATGAATAAATAATTAATATTTTTTTATTAAAAAAATGTTAAAAGTTCAATATCTAAATTAAATCCGTTAATTGAAAAAGACAATATAAAATGAAAATGATTTTTTTTACGGAATATCAATTAATTATGTATTATATTGAGAAGCAAATTTCAAAAAGTTATGTAAAAACTCAATTGTTGATTTTTATGATATGCAAGAGAAATCTTATAAGTTTTAATAAAAAAACATATTTACTTATTTTGAGATATTTGATCATGAACATTGATATGTTTTGGTGCAAGTATAGAATATTTAAATTTTATTATCGAAGATATATTAAAATTAGACTATATCAATTGGCCCCCAGCCCAAAATTTTGGCTCCACCCTTGATTTACACGGTATTCACTCGTTATTTTTACTGAATATTATTAATTAATTAGTACTAAAAAATTTAAATGAATAATATTAATTATTTACATTAAACAATATTAATTGTGCATCAATGATAAATCACACCGTATACTTAGTGTTACAAATAACTTACTTATAGTAATAAATATCATAATATATACAAAATAAAAGTAATACAGGTTATGGGCTATGAAAACAATAATAAAACAAAGTCCTACATAAATTATTTTACCGTTCAAATAATTTATATTTTATGTGTATTTTTAAAATATACTGTACTATTTTTATTTTGTATGTATTTTTAAAAGGGCGCAATTACTTACACCCACAAAATTTCTAAGTACATCCACATCTAATTTAACCCATTATATATTTTAGTTGTTTTTTAGTTTTTTTTTTTTTTTACAATCCCTAAATTTTATAATTATAACCTTAATATAATATCTAAACCTATTCCAATACATAAACACACCCATCAAATTAATTTTTAAATTAGGATTAAAAAATAAAATACAAATATTGACAACCCCTTCACATCTCAATTCGACAATATCGTTACATTGAAAATTAATTTGGTGGGTATGTTTATGTAGTAGAGTATGTCTAAATATTGTATTAATATTATAATTAAAAAAATTATTGATTGTACTAAAAAATAATTAAAATATATGATAAATTAATTTAAAAGTTGGTGTACTTAGTAATTTTGTGGGGTGGGTAGCTGCCATTTTTAAAGTATACTGTATTAATTATTGCATTGAAAGGTACCCATTTCACATTATCAAATGTTTCATACAAAAATATAAGGGCTAGGTCTTGTATACACCTAAGTGCACCATGCACTCATAGTGTATTTTAAAAGTGTGCAATTTGTTATGCTGAAAAGTGCAATTTATTTACACAGAAAATGTAACTGTTAATATGGAAACATAGTTTCATGCTTCTGTTTGAAGTAGTTACACGTTTCTGTTTTGTATAATTGCACTCTTCAAAAATGCATTATGAGTGCACAGTGCACCCTGGTGCACATGAGATCCATTCAAATATAAGTTGTAACTTGTAATCCTATAACTAATTGTATGGCAAAAACTATTTTTACCAACCACAGTAACAATTAACAACCGTGAGCAAACTGAATAAAAAAAATATAAATTCTGCAATATTATTCATTTTAAATTGGAATTTCGCAAAAGTAAAAAATGTATATTTAAAGTCAAAATTCTATATTAATACTGAAAATTTTGGTTAAAGAAACCGTGAGTACATGTTGGGTTATGAAGCCTGAGTGAAATGGGGATGCAGGGCGTGGGAGGCGTTCGACCAGTGCTCGAGATCGAGCGCTTCCCTTTGCAGGGGTGAGAAGGCGCTAGAGCAAGGTTGCTGATCGAGCAGAACCGCTCGACCTACGGCTGAGATCGAGCGGTTTTGAGGCCTGTACGCGGAGGCCTAGTTTCATCTTTTAGGATTTCGGTCAGGATGGGCCAAACCTAGGTTTTTTGTATAAATAACCCCCTAACTCCCCCATTGTATCTTGTACTACTTGCACTATCTTATAAGATATAGTAGATCTCTCCTGGCTTGGTCCAGATGTAGTCAGTATGACGGACTAGGTAATCAAATTGTTTGTTCCTTAATTCGTTAGTTCCATTATTTTCTCCCATAATTGCTTGCTTTAATTCCTAACAACTGGTATTAGAGCTTGGGTTATGCTTGAGTCGGAGAGGGGATGCCAATGAGAGATGGGGAAGACGAGTTACATTTTGGAGTCAATCTCCAGGTGGGAGATTGTTGGGATTGTTGGAGTCTGAGTTGCGGAATGAGTCCAGGGAGGACAAGACGTTCAGAATGAGTTCAGGGAGGACAAGAGTTCGGAATGAGTCCAGGGAGGACAAGACGTTCGACATAGTTGAGGTTGTGCACTTCCGCTCCAGTGTCAGTCTCCAGGTGGGAGATTGTTGGGTTATGAAGCATGAGTGAAACGGGGATGCAGGGCGCGGGAGGCGCTCGACCAGTGCTCGAGGTCGAGCAGGTGTGCTCGGTCGAGCGCTCCCCTTTGCAGCGGTGAGAAGGCGCTCGAGCAAGGTTGCTGATCGAGCAGAACCGCTCGACCTAGGGCTGAGGTCGAGCGGTTCCGAGGCCTGTACGCGGAGGCCCAGTTTCATCTTTTAGGGTTTCGGTCAGGATGGGCAAACCTAGGTTTTTGGTATAAATAACCCCCAACTCCCCCATTGTATCTTGCACTACTTGCACTATCTTATAAGATATAGTAGATCTCTCCTGGCTTAATAGTGCCCCCAGATGTAGTCAGCATGACGAACTGGGTAACCAAATTGTTTGTCTCTAAATTCCGTAATTCCATTATTTTATCCATAATTGCTTGTTTAATTCCTATCATTACAAACGCCCCAAGCTTTCACGGCCAGTGCCCATCCAACGCAACTCGCGAATCTTGAACAGGGGAGCTAACTGCGTCTGCTACACTGAAATGGCTTCCATCTTAGCCCGCAAATCCCTATCTGCTTTCCGTGCTCGCCAGCTTGTAAGCCCTATCGTTCAATTTCTTTAACAAATTCTGTTTTTAGTTTTGAATAAATTTTGGCTTTAAAATTGTAATTTTAGTTTTGATTGTAAATACGGGCTTATTGGATTCGGGAAACCGTTAATCAGTAATTATAGGTTACGATTGGGGATGCTTGATAAAGCCGTGAAGATGGAATAATCAATCTCGTTTGCGAGTTGTTGTAGTCTAGGGTTCTGGTCTTATTGGATCTCATTTCGCAGTAAGAAATTAGAATTGTTGCCGATTGATTAGGTTACGAAACTAGGTTATTTTGTGCAGGAATTTGTGTATAAGAGTTACTGGGGTTGCTAATTTATGGGCATTGTCCAGTTATCAGATAGGTGGTTGCATTATCTAAATGAGGTTTTAGAGCTTTTCGTTTCTTACTTTTATCTGGGAATAAATTTGGGTTCACTTTATCTGATAATGTAAGAATGCTTTGTTTTATCACATATTGAAATTTCTTTAGCAGTATATATGCTTTATTGGTGGATTTGAAATGAAACATGCCGTGTTTTCTTTCTTTTTTAATTTTGGTTTTGGGGCGGCATTGGAAAATGCAGGCTTTGGCAGGGCAGGGCTTGCAGGGCTCTGCCAGAGCTGGGATTATATGCAGTGAACGCGCGTTCGCCACCAAACAGTCATTTTCTACAGACAAAGGTTTGCAATGCACTCCCAGAAGCATTTTTGTTTAAGAGTATCATCTTTATATAGGGCACATGGCTCTGATGAAGTAGTTTAATCATTAAGTTTGGAAATTTACTTTTATCTATTTGGAAATTATTTCACATTTCCTCCCGCCTCCATCCCCCATCCCAAAAAAAAAAAGGAAAGAACAAAAGGGAAAATGTAATATAAATAAAGCCTTGCTGGGGGAAGCTGGAAGGGGACTATCATGCTTCAGAACTTTGAACGTCCACTTTACAGATTTTTTGTAATTACTAATACTATTCTTATATGAATCCTATTTGCAACAATTTAGATGTAAGAGAAAATTATGAGTGCTAACTCTCTTGTATAGATATTAATATCCTGGTCCTTGATTACTGTAGATGATGAAGAAAGAAAGAAGCTTGGAAAGGAGATATCAAAAGATTGGAATTCTGGTACCTGACTTTCCAAATCTATATTTTTTCATTGGATTTCACTCTTTTCCCAATTTTCTTATCCCGTGATTCTTGCAACTTACCCATAGTTTTTGAACGGAGCATAAACACTTTGTTCCTAACTGAAATGGTTCGAGGCCTGATGCTGACTCTCAAGTACTTCTTTGAACCAAAAGTGACTGTACGTGATCTTCTTCTCACTTATATTTATCTGTTAGTGCTTCATCATACTTCTTCTGTAACTGAGTTAGGCTGAGGGTATTTCATGTTATTAGCTATTGGAACTGAACAGTAGTACTTAATTTCGATTTTATTATTGTGCAGATTAACTATCCTTTTGAGAAGGGTCCTCTAAGTCCACGGTTTCGTGGAGAACATGCTCTGCGACGTTATCCAACTGGAGAGGAACGTTGCATCGCTTGTAAACTGTGTGAAGCTGTGAGTACTGGATTTTTACAGAGCTATTTTTGTTTTGAGTTATTGTAGCAAAAGTGTGAAGGCAAAGGGCTAGTCAAGCATAAATGTTAGACATTTTGCATAAACTCTGGGTGACAGCATATATAGCTTCTTAATTAGCCCCAAATTTCTTTTGTTTATTTTTCTCATCTGGCTTTTCCATAAACCATGAGCACAACTCATTAAGGCAAAAAAAAAAAAAGGTTCTCATGCATCTTATACCTATGGATATTACAGATTTGCCCTGCCCAAGCTATTACCATTGAAGCTGAGGCACGAGAAGATGGTAGCAGAAGGACAACTAGGTAATCAGGCCCCACACTCTCCCTCCGCATCTCTGGCCCCATTGCATTCTGCTTACCTATTAAAATTTGGCAGGTATGATATTGACATGACTAAATGCATATACTGTGGCTTTTGCCAAGAAGCATGCCCCGTTGATGCCATTGTTGAGGGGCCCAACTTTGAATTCACTACTGAGACTCACGAGGTTTGCTCTTATATCTGCATTTTGGTTAGCTATCTACTGGTAAAATGCACAAATTAATCACCTATATTTTGCATGTAATAGGAACTTCTCTATGACAAGGAGAAGCTATTAGAGAACGGTGACAGGTGGGAAACTGAGATTGCTGAGAATCTCCGATCTGAAAGCCTCTATCGTTGAGTAATGTATTGTCCCCCGTGCTTGCAACATGGACCTGGATCTCTTGTTTTCTGAACTGCTAAATAAAGGGATTTGTTTTCTTTCTGTTTATTGGTACTCTAGCTTTTTCACAAGTAGGATGAGAAGGTGATATAATATTCAAAAAGTTGACGCACTTGCTGCTTGGACTTTTTTTATTGCATATTGTTGTTTGCCTGTAATAGCATTATCTATTCACCTCTTAATTTCTGTAATAAAATTTGGAACAGGGGGTGTGTGTTAGCTCCCAATCTTTTTGGCATTTAGAACTTAAAATATGTGGCCTTTTGCGCTGTGCAGATTTTGGAATTTAGTGTTAGGTTATTTGATTTTTGAAGTTTCTTTATTGATAAATACATTTGAGACGAGGATGCATTCTTATCTTTTGTAAACTCTTGATTTAAGAAAATGTATAGATTAAGAGCAAGAAGTATACACTCATTGGGCATGTTTTTATCTTGATCATTGAATGCGATGGGGTGATTACTTGTTTGGAAGATCTAAATAGGCGCTGTAGCGCCCTTTTAGTTCCCAGAAACGAAAGGCGAAAGGGTAGGATTCCTTCTTATTATTCTTAAGGGTATGTTTGTTTCGGGACTCACCCGGATGAACTTAGGACTTTGAAAACCATGTCCCATTATAGTTTGAGATTTAAAATTAGACTTTAAAATCTTCTCCTATAAAGAACACCTACACCCCTATTTTTCACAAAATTCAATACAATCACATCACAACTTTTCCCACTCTCAACTCAATATAATAATATTACATCAATTATTATTAAATATTGATTTGACATAAAGTAAAATCTCATCCTATCAAAATCTCAAAACAAACACATATTTTTTACTATTCACCAAGACTTTCAAATCCATAGGATTTCGAAGTCATGACTCACTCATTATTATTTCTTATGAAGTACTGATTTGACGTTGGGTGGGGGTGTTTGCAAAAACTTATGGTTTTAAAGAAGTGATAATGGAAAAAGTGATTAATAGTAGAAGTTGATAATGTTTGTGAGAAAATTTTAAAAAAAAGTTGATAGTGTTCGCAAAAAAGTTAAAAATAGACTAATAAAATTTTCTTAAAACTCTCTTTGAAATTTTATAACTTATAAATTTTATGAGAGAACTTTATTTAAAATTTACTAAAAGATAAATAAAACACTCTAAATTGTTTTTGCACACAATTCTAGATGATTATAATCACTTATAAGTTTTTAAAAACACCCCGAAGTCGTAATTTATTGGGCTTATTTTAATCTTAATGGATCGAGTAATGGCATAAAATTATGTCTCAAACATCATGCAACTAAGTTTTATTTTGTAATATTAATATGACATGTACTTGTAACGATTCTTCACAAAATGATTAAACATTATTATTCTCCAAACTATATTGAGCTCAACTAATGGATACTATTTACTTTTTTTTTTTTTTAGAAAAGCACACAGGAGTATTACTTAATCAACTTATTTGTAGAATAATCGCTCTCTAGCCTAGTGATTAGAGTACTCAAAAAATTTAAAAGATGATTATTTAATAAGAATTACTCTCAAATTCACTTTCTCTAAAAAAATAATACTCCCTCCATGGTCACGTGCTTACTTTAGGTTGTGTTTTTAACTATTAAAAACAACTTCTAAAAGCACTTATTTTCAAAACTGCAACTTTAAAAAAAAAGTGCTTTTGACCCCCTCACAACTTATAGCTTTTATAAGTGTTTTTCACTATTTAATATTGATTTCAAACACACCCTATATATCTCACAACTTTTGAAAATAATTGCTTATAAAAGTTATTTTTAAGTGTTTCAAAACACACTCTTACCCATTTCTTTTGGACAAGTGTATTAATGAGAGAATTAATTATTAGTATTTAAAAAGATAAAATGGTTTTTGGTTGAGGATATTGTAGTAATTTCTACTTTATTATTAAAATAGATGATTTTTTGTGGGTAAAAGTAATGACATTATATGTAATTTTTAAATGTTAGGAGGAGATAGTTGAAAATGGTGTAATTATTTTATTACCTTTTATGGAAAAGGATAAACAAGTATGAGACGAATCGTTTGAGAAAATGGGTAAACAAGTATGAGACGAATCATTCGAGAAAATGGGTAAACAAGTATGAAACGGAGGGAGTATCTTATTTACTTACAATACAACTCTTTTTATATTGAGGAACACTTGCATGAGACCGTCTCACAGTGAGACAGTGTATAATTTGAATATAACGTTTTAACACTTTAAAAGGGGTGAATGTTGATTTGTATTAGATTGTACTCGATCTCATGTATAAAACTTTCTCATCGAGTTTTTCTCTTCTATATTTGTTAAACAAACTGTAAAATAATATCTTTTCAAAAAAAAAGAAAAACTGTAAAATAATAGTATCTTTATTTTTTATTTTTTTAAAATGTGCAAATATTCTTATGTATTTTTTCATTAAAACCACATTATGTATTAAAACAATATACACTAAAATAATTTAATAAAGGACTAAAATGTCTTTAAAAAAGTAAGAGTAAATGAGTAAAATGTAATCCTACTGCAACTATATACGGCCGGCGGCGCCACTCCCTCTCACTATTCGTCGTTATTCTTCTCCTTCTGCCGCATCAATGGCGGAAGAAGCCGTGCTAGGATATCTAGAAAATAACGAGGAGATTTCAGATTCCGGTAATTTCGCCGAGGAGAAAGGAATCAGTCACGATGAAATCGTCAACATCATCAAAAGCCTCAACGGTTTCCGTCTCGTCGATGCTCAGGTCAATTTTTTTTTCTCTTTGATATTCAGGCATTGCTTCTATCTCCCGCCTCTTACGCTGTGCAAAAAATTAGTGCATTTGATGGTTAACTGTAATTTGGAAGGGTTTATTCGGAAGGGTAAAAAATTAGTGCATTTGATGGTTAACTGTAATTTGGAAGGGTTTATTCGGAAGGGTTTATTCAGAGTTTTTTTTTTTTTGTACGAAGTGATTCAAATTAATGGGAAAATCGAGTAATATCTCATAATTTGGTAGTGATTTAAGTTACAGATTGATTTAAGTTCACAGTTGTTTTATCCTTTGTATTAAGTAAGAGTTGCTGGGGTGGAAAAACCTTATGACCCTGAAGGTCAATGTGATTATTTTGATTAAAGTAGGAATTGGTTCGAATTGTGCAGGATATCAAGAGGGAAAGATGGGTACTCACCCAGGAGGGAGAACTTTATGCTAAATATGGATCCCCTGAAGTTCAACTTTTCCAAGCTGTACCACCAGAGGGCGTCACTAGAGAAGAGTTGCAAGTAATTGAATGACTAATTCTAGGGACATAAATAGATTTTTCTCTAGAATGGTATGTCTTATCACTCTGTGTTATCTTTGCAGAAAATCTTTTCGTCACGATTGCCCGATGATATTGAGGTAAGCTACTAATTTACAGGAATGCAGGTTCACTTGGTATTAGTAACGAACTTAGACTAGTTCATTTGCTTGTTTGTTTATGTTTATGTACTATTTTTCCCTTTGCTTTTTCTATGGCATTCAACTTGTTTGTAAACATATCTTAGGCAAATACTAAGTATATCTGTTCCTATCTCTAATCAACATATCATTAGAGGAATGCATTAAAGTGGAAAATGAAAAATATATATGCATCTATCTATATATATATATTGAGAGAAGTGTCTGCTGTTGTATTGCAATTTCTTTGTATATCTGGGCCGGCAGAGTCGTATGATGCTCGGCTTCTAGATTAATCTCTGGTTTGACTTCCTCTTAAGCAGATTAACTCAGTTTTGACTTTGTGATATTTTAGAAATTTAGAACTGCCACCCGACTCTTAATTTGAATTGCATGCTTTACTTCAATGTTCCTATTCCAATCATGCTGAATCACCTCTGGGTGTTATTACCAATTTATAGGCTCTTTGCAAAATTTGATTATTTTGGCCACAGGACAAGTTGAAGTCATCAATGTACAAAATAGGGAGCACACAGGCCATAAAAAACAAATGGATAGAAATGGGGAAGGCACAAGTATCAAAGAAGGTAATGCTGATTGACCTTGGCTCTTACGTACATATAAGAGTTGTAATTGGATTGAGCTTGGTTTTCTTGTTAGAGTGCATGTTCATTGAAAGGTTTATGCATTTTTCATGTATCCCAAGAATGTTCCCTTTTTTAGTTCTAGTATTTCTTCAGAACGATTCTCGCCACTTGTACATAATGTTGCATTCACATTCCTTTAGTACTGCCCACCAATGAAGAGGATATTATTGGTGATGTGTGCATATGGTTTGCAGTTTTGCTGTTGTGCTAGCAAGATATACTCTTGAAAAAAATTATGTCTGCACTCTGCAGAATTAACAATGAAAATTTATTCATTTTGGTGATCAGCTGCAGTTATGAACCAAATTTTCTATCTTCTGGTTCTCTTATAAAACACCTTATAATCTTGTCGAATTTGAGGATTCGAGTTGCGAGAAATCCAGAACCTCCTGTAGGAATATAGAAATTTTGTCTACTTTTCTGCAATGCAACAGTCGTCAATGGTTGTAACTTAAATTCACTTTCTTAATATCATAGTAACGAATTATTCAATTTACTTGACTTCGCTTTCTTAATATCATAGTCATGGATTAACTTGAATTCACTGCCTAAATGTCAAAAATAATGTGCCCTAGATGTTATTACATGATATTCAGGTACAACACTTTTCTTAATCATTTTATTGTGGCGGCTGATTTTGATTCTAAAAAGTTGCAATGTATTCAATGTAGAATTATTCTTACCTTGGGATTTGATATAGGTTCCACATGTTGAAGACAAAGTGAAGGACTTGCTTACACAGATTCAGAATGGTGAGGTGCGTAAATTTTTAGGTGCTCAACTCTACTTTTTTTATCTCTTTATTTGCATATGGATCTTGTTATGGTTGTATTATGCACATACAGAGATTATAGATTTATTGTGCAGATTGTGTTTGCTGTTGTGAGATATATAAAATCAAACTATATGAGATATATAAAATCTCAACCAGTCTCAATATTAACAGCCATCCTTTATTAGACCTGACATGATTACAAAATTGCAGGCTGTTGGTGCGCAGGATATTGATGCTCTCAAAAAAAGAAAGCTTATTAGTTCCCAGTAAGTACCTGCTGTTTGTTTTTCATTTTTATCATTTTTTTCCCTTAATGTTACATGTTCCTTCCAGCTTTCACGCTTCTAATTTGCGTCTTGCTTTTATTTGTTCTTAATACAAGGATATGGAAAGGATATTCAGTAAAGAAAGGTCCTAAATATGCCCCCAAAAGGAAAAAGGTGGCTACTGATTTAACTCGTGAGAATCTACAAAGGTATGAATCCACTTTTCTTCTCATTGTATTTTAAGATTAATATCATTGTAGTTCTTGTGAATGTGCATGTAATTTTGAAAAACCTGACATATGTACGTAAAACCAAACCTTGAGAATGGTTTCTATAGTCATACGACTATAAAAAGAACAAAAGAGTTATACGTACAAAGAGATGCATAAATGTTATACCTATAAGTTTTCAAAACTAGCATGCAGACTAAGTGGGCAAAATCAAGACTTGAGAATTGCAATATTTATCATAGTTTTGGTTGCTAGAAATTAAATATAATAAATTTGTTTCGTTTTTCTTAGATATAACATCAGAGTGGACATGTAACTGGATAGGTGAAAACTGGCCTAAAATCACCCTGTTGCCATCTCTACTTGTGTCTCATTTATGATATTTCTACTTAAAATCACACATGTTGCTACTTTTCCTCAAAATTGATAGTGAAAGATTCTTAGGGATCGATTTAGGCCCATAAATGGAAGTGAGTCTGAACAGTATTTCACAACACACTCTGATACTTGATTCTCCTGCTTTTTCTTGAAGGGGTGATTGGAAGGAGCTTGAATTTAAAGAGTATAACTTCCTTGCAAAGGGCCAGCCGACTGAAGGTGGCTATCTCCATCCGTTACTCAAGGCAAGGCTGAAGTACTTTCTCATGTCATTGATTTCTCTCACTATCTGTTCACTCTTGATGTTGCTCAATATAGAGTACCTCTGTTTCTTCTAAATGTCTTTTACAAAATTGCGGAATAGGATGTTTGTCAAAAATGTTTTTACTTATGAAGGTCAAAAGGTGTTTTTCAGTGTGATCTGTCTATTGAAAGTGTGCCTGAGATGTAAGGGTTGAGTCTTTTTAGAGAATCATGCAACTAACAAGGCACCTGTTAACATACCTAGTCTTTGATTGCATATGATGGAGGTGCATTAGATTTTGACACCTTAGTCAATCACATTTGAGAAATTGTTAAAATTTCTGCTGGTTAAATGCTAATGTCATTTTTGATGCTGCAGTCATAAATTGATGTTTATTTTGTATAATTCCCCTGCTGTATGTATATTTTACTGATTTAGATAATGGAATTTATTTTTTCTGCAGGTGAGGCGCCAAGTTCAAATGATATTTCTTCAAATGGGGTAAGGAGTGGTCATTTATTCAGGATGTTCTTGCATTGTAATATTTGCTGATTTTCCATTCATGGCATGCAGGTTTGAAGAGATGCCAACAAACAATTTTGTGGAAAGCAGGTATGTAGTCTCGTGCTTTTATTAGTCTGCAAAGCTTAGTTAACCTTGGTATCTTTTCTGCCTTATCCTTATATTTCAAATAAGCAATGTATGAGAACAGGAAGTGTTCCATCTGCTGTTGTATGAGATAATATTAGATGCTTGTAGCTTGACAGCTTATCAATTAATCCTTATAATTGAAACTATAACATAAAGAAAGTGATGACCTCAAGAAACCAAATGAAAGATAGATGAAAACTCTCTTTTTTAACTCTTCGGTCTTTCATTGTCTGCATGAACAACTAATCTGAGATTCAAAGTCAACAATCAATGCTTTTGCATTGACGCCTGACAGATTTTTCTTGGATGTGCAGTTTCTGGAACTTTGATGCGCTTTTCCAGCCACAACAACACCCAGCTCGTGATTCGCACGATACTTTCTTTTTAAAAGGTTTGGTCGAAATTCCATTTGCAATCTCTATGGTCGATTTTGTCACATTTTTCTTATGGTGATTGATGTTCTGCAGAGCCTTCGACTACAAGAAGTCTGCCTGAAGATTACGTTGAGCGAGTTAAACGAGTTCATGAATCTGGTGGTTATGGGTCACGGGGGTAGGCAATGTTCATAAGAGAGTTTACTAGTTCAATCTTTGAATATAAGTAACAACTATCTTTCGTTCTAGGTATAACTATGACTGGAAAAGAGAGGAAGCAAACAAAAATCTTCTGCGGACTCACACAACTGCTGTGTCGTCTAGGATGCTGTATGCACTTGCGAAGGTTAGCTTTTCTTGTCTTGGTATTCTGGTCCTCTTTCTGCTAGTTGTGCAGAAGTGAAAAGTTTCCTTTATTTGATGCAGACAAAGGGTTAATTTTGGTTGGGTCACTTTTTTTAATTGATGTTAGATACCAACTTTTTATATTTTTTCGTTCTTCTCCTTACTGGTCACTTCTTTTTACTTTAGTTTGTCTTCCCTCCTGTCTCATCATTTTGTGACCATTTATCTAATATTATGTTTCCATATTCATATGGCTGTATCTCTCTTCAGCTATGTTCTGACATGGTACTAAATAGAGTGGGCTAGTATTTTAATGAGAACCTCAATCATACGTAATGACACAACTTCATTTGTTGGTCCTTTTTATAAACATTTATTTTGATGAAACTTTTTTTTAAAAATTGATGTTTGCTTGTGTGAGAGTGTGTGTATGCCGACTAGATTGTTGGTATTACAATTTTTATTTAACTCATTACTTCACTTCACTTGCTTGGAGTTCAATTAAAGATAAAATCTTTGACAGGGACCTTTCACTCCAAAAAGTTACTACTCAATAGATCGTGTTTTCAGAAATGAAGCTGTAGATCGGACTCATTTGGCCGAATTCCACCAGATAGAAGGTATACAAATCTTCATGGAAATTGATGTTTTAACCAGGCACACCTTTTTCATCATGTTGCACATTTTGACGCGATCTGTGAAAAGGAGGAAAATCTTCTAATGGCAGAGGATAGAACCACTTTTACTTTTGTGCTTTGTGTATCACCAATAGGTGTATTTTGGCAGGCAGATAGTTGATAGCTAAAGTAGTTGATAATATTTTGATATGCAACACATCGTAAAAGTTGAAGTTTGACTCATTTGGCTGCTTCAATTTCCGTTTCGTTGGGAAGTTGGAAACTGCATAGTTTTTGTGTCCATATCTTTGCTTGGTTTTTTCTGCTTTTAATCTGACTTCTTTTGGTGGGTAGGATTAATCTGTGATCGTGGCCTTACTCTTGGCCACTTGATCGGAGTTCTTCATGACTTCTTCTCTCGGCTAGGTAATATATTACCTTTCAATTAGCTCTTGGCTTGAATTTTCATTGTATTCTTCTACTTATTCAACTGAAGTGAAGACAAGATTTCAATAAAGATTGCTTTCTGTGAGTTGAGAAGAATATCTAGCCTTACTGCTGTTCGAAACTGAATATGATCATTTTCCATCTCTTTTGATTTCAGGAATGTCCAAGCTTAAGTTCAAGCCTGCCTACAATCCTTATACTGAACCCAGCATGGAAATCTTCAGGTGAAATGTTTAAAAAGTTGATACTCATCGGGCTGTAGCCTTAACATTGGATTGAGCTAATATAATCTCTCTGTCTTTCAGTTACCATGAAGGTCTGCAGAAATGGGTTGAAATTGGCAACTCGGGCATGTTCAGACCAGAAATGTTGCAGCCTATGGGACTTCCGGAAGATGTTCAGGTGATAGCCTGGGGACTTTCACTTGAAAGGTAATCAAATGTTCCTTCCTTTCCTAATTATCTGTCCGATTTTATCCATTCACACAAATCAAGTTTGCATTATTCGGGATCAAAAGACTATTTTACCCTTATATATTACTACTTGACGATATTAATAAGCGTATGTTTACAAGAATATGGAATACCAATCAGACAGATAATTAGGAACGGAGGAAGTACTTTTTTCATGGCCAACAGCTTCTTTTCATAGCATTCTCGTTTTGTTTCATCAATTCATCAGCTATCATTTTGCTCGTAGCAGTAATGTCTATTTTTTTCTTATCAGACCCACAATGATTCTTTACGGGATAGATAACATCAGGGATCTCTTTGGCCACAAGGTAACACCAAAGCCAACCCTCCTGTCATTTATTTTACGTCCTCAGTTGATGACATAATTTTTCGTATTATGGATTCGCAGGTTGATCTTGGTCTCATTAAAAGAAACCCAATATGCCGGCTAGGAATATAGCAGCAGATCAGATGCAGGACACTCTTGTAGTATGATGCCTGATTAACTCATTTGAATACTTGCAATTCATCAATTACAGATTCAGTTTTGTTCTTCAGATGGTTCATGTATGATTGCTACTTGCAGAATTTAATCTTACCAAGGCGCGTGGTTGTACGACAGAAATTCATTGAATTATGACTTGCATACTCACATTCCCATGGAGATTTTTTTTACTTTGTCTCTTGCATTTTCCTTTTTCAAGAACTTTAATGTATGTTTGGTAAATAATACTCCCTCCGTCCCGAAATTATTGTCCCGGTTTACTGTGTGATTGGTTTTTAAGAAAAAATAATAAAGTGTTAAAGTGTAAGGGGTAAAATTGGTAAATCAACTTTATTGTAAAGTGATAAAGTGTAAGGGGTTAAGTGAGTGGCAATTGGTGTAATTTATATATATTGTGAAGGGTGTTTATATTGATGAAACTTTTCATTTTAGGAAAGTTGACAAATTGTGGGACGTCCAAAATAGAATACTGGACAATAATTTTGGGACGGAGGGAGTAGTTTTTACTAAATTCGGTTACCCATTATAATAATGAATTATTATACTCCCTCCATCCATCAAAATTGTGCTTATTTCGTTTTAACATGTTATACGGAAAGGTAAATTAAGTAAATTTATGGAAATAATTTTTTTTTATCTTCATCGTCCAACAATTACTTAATTACTCAAGTTATCGTTATACTTTACTCACAATCAATTATGTTATTTATAAATTAACTTAATTTACTTTTCCTTACATGTCAAAACGAAATGAACACAGTTTTGGTAGACGGAGGGAGTATATTTTAGGGCACCACTATCCACACCCAAGAATTTACTTAACACACTCATTGCTAAATTAATCCATCATATATTTTAGTTATTTTTAAAATTTTCTTATTACACCCCCTTATAATTTACAATTATAACCCAAATATAATTATTGCACCCAGTCAATTATCCTAAATAATATTCACACATCCACCACATTACCGAAACGCCAATGCATTCAGCACCCCCTTCTCCAACTCAGACACATCGGAGATCTCAATTGCTGTGAACTCTGTTTTCTTTTTTCTTTTTCTTTTTTTTTTGAAAGAGGATGAGCCTCTGTTCAGATTACAAAATAATGGTGCTATGGCGTGTGTATACGCGTGTGTTTGTGTGTCCACATTTCATGAGATTTTGGGTTAGGTGTGTAGTAAATATAATGTTTTTTTTAATTACAAAAGGTATATTAATATTTTGGATTAGGGGTATTTTTGTAAAAAATAAAAAGTTGGTGAATTAAGTAAATTCGTGAGTGTGAATAGTTGTGCCGTATATTTTATTATACTCAACTAACGAACATATAATTATTTAGACAAATACATCTACAGCTGAGTACATTTTCTTGGAAATATATCGGATCAATGTTTATTCTAACAAGATAAGAAAATATTTTAAATTGTAAAACATCGAATTTTCTTCAAGCAACCCTTTGGATCTGAACTGTGAGCAGATCTATCCATTAAATATATTTACGTTTAATCTAAAATAATTATGCGAAGATGTTGTTAATAATTTATTTATATTGTTGTGAGTTAGAAGATAATATTATGACTAAAAATACATTACAGTAACGATGTTGAATAACAATTTATGTACAAATATTTTGACTCTTATTTTAGGGCATGGCTGTAGACATCTAGAATTTTGTACAATATATCCGTTTTATAGTTTGGTAGTATTGGTATATGATGTTAAAATGTGATACATTTATTTATATTGAGCAAAAACACATTTTTTGTTTATGTTCACTGGAATAATACATAAATGATATCATCTGTTCCATTTTCATGTTTCACTTTGTGTTTCATATTATAAATTTATGACATGTGGAAAATAAAAAGTTATATCTTGGGTCCATGTGTTAAGTGGAATAAATTTGAAACATGCAGAATGGAACTGATTAATACTCCTATTTCTAATTATTAATTTTACTCTATTATATATATAATATTAAAAAAAAAATCTTACTAGCCCTACTCGGGTTACGGGCTAAATGGTGAAGTTAGGCCCACTTGGTCCACACTTCTCATGGGCCGTTCCAAAACCATGTTGGGCTTGAGAAGCAATTGACAATTTTGCCCTGGCGAAGGTTATTCGCACCACCTTAATTAATAAATACACCACTTGGATGAGTATACGTCTGATAAGATTAGCACACCAACCCATTAATTTCCTAAAATACCCTTTTCTCTCTTTGTCTACCCTAATCTTCCACATCTCATTTCTCCTTCCTCTGCGTGCAGACACCCACACCAAATTTTTCCCCACCAATCACCATATCTCATCCTCCACCTGCAACAAACCCAACCTCCGTCCCCTCTCCCCATCCATTTTTCAGTCCCACCATGAAACACTCAACGTGAGTGTTGAAGATCGAAGAAAATCGATAAACGATTATTGGAGAAAGGAGAAGAGAAATTGGGGAAAAACGAGAAACTGTAATTTCATGATCATCAAATCTGGTTTGCAAAACCCGGTTCTGGGTAATATATACCCAGCCCAACACTAACATTTATTGGCCCAATTCTACAATCAGGCCCAGAACTCAAAAAGGCCCACTAAGCAATAAAAGAAGACTTCGTGCGCCCAGACGTGATTTATTTATTCATCGGGTCCCATGGTTCGAACATTGAGCATAGGCGGAGACTGTAACATTGCCCCCTCCTTCAACTTGCTTGTCCTCAAGCAAGAAGATGCGGAAATTCTAGCGATCCACCTCAAGGTCCTCCCCTGTCGCCTCCTTCTTCCACTTAATCTGCTGATCTGATTTCCTATAAGGTGGTATAGAGGTAGGTATCTGAAAAAACCAGCCCGAACTCACATCAGGGAGCAATGCAACATCAACAACTTTTGGGAGATGATTCCCAAACATGGTGAAGAACTTCAGTGCACCACCTTTCAACATTAGAAACTCATCAATATCTTGACTTCTCGGCTCTGGAACAACACCCGTCCCAAAGAAGTTTTCAACATCGACCAGATCAGTGGAAACTGGAGTGTCACCAGCTCTCTTTGTGACAAGGGAGACAACCAAATAAATGACACAATCATTGTGGTTCCAGTTTGCAGCTTGGTTCTGCTTAAAAGAGGTCAGAAGACTCTGAATCTGGGCTGAAACCTGTTCTGTAACCCTACCCTTATAAATCAAAGCAATTCCCTTATGGAGTTCACCAGCAATCCTCCTACTTGTTTCAGGGTCACTGCCTTCCACATCTCTCCTTTTAAACTCTACATAATTCATCTCAAAGAGCTCCTCATCCTCTTCCTTTAGTATCACATTAGGAATTACGACACTCTCACAAATCTGTTGTAGAATAACATCAAACAAAGCATGATGAACACTGGTACTAACTATAGTAAAAAACTTAATAGCAGTAACAATCAGCCTCTCCCTGGTAGGAGAGCTTGAGATGAACACTAAAAGTCCCCACACCGTATCCACAAAGCCTCCCAAATAATTCTGCAACTCCTCCTTCATGCATAGGCTAATATTCTCACAAATAGCAGCCCGCAACTGATCAACCAAAGCAAGGCCATCATCTTTAAGCTTCTCAAAAACCAGCACACTATCTTCCTCAACTTTATCCTCTATTAATATCACAAATGTCTTCTTACACTTATGTCCCATAATACTAGAGCCAGGTTTGTCTAGTAAGGTCACACTTATATCCTTATGCTCATTTTCACCAGGCCAAGGTGGTATTTCCTGTGAAGGTCCACAAATCTGATCACCCAAGCCTTTTGAATGCTTCCAACTATCATTCAACAGGTGTTCCTGTTTGAAGGCTAATCGCATGCACGACCTCGGCAGACTCTTAGGATTCATTATCCGCAACACATTGCCAATGTCTCCTCTTAACCCACTAGTGAAGCTCTTGATGAAGTAGACTTCAGTCAAATATGGATTATCAACCAACACAAAAGACTTGAGGTCATCAAACTCCCTCACATATTCCCTAACCGTACCTCTCTGTTTGAGCTTATTGAACTGACCAACCAGATTCTCATCAGTAACATTAGAGAACCTCTCAACCACCATATTAGCAAAGAGATCCCAACCTATGTCTTCTCTACTATCCACATAATCCAAATACCAATCGTCTGCTTCACCATCCATATTGATAGCAGCAATCAACAATTTCTCATGATCCGACATCGGATTAAAGTTGAAATACTTCGCACATTTTCTCAACCACATCCTCGGATTATCTCCAGAAAATCTAGGAAAATCAATCCTAGGCTTGCACTTAAACTGATTTTGAGCTACATTAGACCTATTGTAGTATTGAGAGTTACTACTATGTGAGTGTTGTGCCTGATAGTCCAGATTGACCAATCATGTGCGTAAATGGAGCTCTAGGAGTGTTTTGTGTAATATTATGACCATGAGTATGAAGGTGAGGATGAGAAAAACCTGCCATAGCTCCAGCACTAGATCCTCCAAGCGTGAAGTTACCCGATCCTTTCGGCACGGCAAAACCGCTGTGTAGCGCTGTCGATGGATAGAGCGGCAGCGGAGTCGGTAATATTCCAGAATCGTTCCTTCCGAATGGCGTAACCGTTGCACCTTTCAGATTGGCATCTCCTTCCACCGTCGGCCGCATCGGTTCGTGCTCAGGCTCTAACATCGGCGATTTGCCTTTATCCATCCCCTTCGCGCCGATTTGTTTCAACATATCGACCATCGGTTGTGTGAATATCTCAAATTCCTTTGCTCGCTGTTCTATTTTCTGAATCACTTCATCTTTGCACGCGAGTTGTTCGGAACGAAACTCTGCAAATCTCGCTTCGACGGACGAAACATGAGCTTCGATTCGGTTCTCGAGCGACGTGATTCGCTCAGTAATGTTCACCATTGCGGATTGCGCAACTAGCAGCGGAATAACCAGCTCTGAGGCCACTGAAACACTCAACGTGAGTGTTGAAGATCGAAGAAAACCGATAAACGATTATTGGAGAAAGGAGAAGAGAAATTGGGGAAAAACGAGAAATTGTAATTTCATGATCATCAAATCTGGTTTGCAAAACCCGGTTCTGGGTAATATATACCCAAATTTTAACACTAACATTTATTGGCCCAATTCTACAATCAGGCCCAGAACTCAAAAAGGCCCACTAAGCAATAAGGAAGAAGACTCGTGCGCCGCACGTGACGATTTATTCACTGGTCCCATGGTTCGAACATTGAGCATAGGCGGAGACTGTAACACACCACCTGCTACATCACGCCTTCCATTTCACTACCTATCAGTGAACCACTTTGCTTGTCTAACCATTTTCAGCTTCAACACATCGCATCCCTACGCCGCCGCACCGCCCAATGAAAGAATTTCTTATGCCTATTTTTTTTTTCTTGTTTTCGGATCTGGTTTTCTGAAAAATGTACGATTTTCGAGTTCTTTTTCTGAAAATTTTGTATATTTTCGAATATTGTTGTCGAAATCTATCACTTTTTTCAAAAAAAAAATCTGAAAAATTGTCACGATGTTTTCTTTTTTTTTTTTACAAAATCTTGTCTTTTTTCAAAAAAAAAATCCGATTTTTTTTAAAATTTTTAATATCAGAAATTTTGTATATTTTGATATGTGGATTTGAGTTTGTTAATTCGGCTAAAGTATGCTATTCTCAGTTTCTCGCGGCTGTGATAACAGATATGTATGGCGGCGGAGGCTGCAATTTAATGGTAGAGGCAATGAGTAGAATAATTTAAAGGGTAATATAGTAGTTTTATATGTAATTCTTTTAATTAAAATTTTGAGGGGGTGCATTTACTAAAGTTGGCGGTGCAAATAACCTGTGCCTTTTTCCCTGCCTCCTCCACCTCTCACCCAATCCGCATTCCTCCGTCTTCTTTTCCGTTAAACGAACGACGCAGAAAGAGGCGGTGCCGGCGGTCGAAAAGCAGCTCAATTGGAGCAAGTCTTCCAATCTTTTTACTACTCCCCCTTTAGATATTTAATCCTCTTCTTTTAATCCTTTCTGCAAAATTGTCTGTGTTTTTCTAATTTCTGGGTTTGGTTTTGTGATTATAATCATCATCTTTAACATCAAATTCATGAACCAAAAGCAAACTCTGACCTAGTTTCTTGAACGAGATCCCCTTTTCCATTTTCCAAATTCATTTCTTCTCTGTTTTGCATAGATTTTACAATATTTTGTTCTAAATTTTATGATCTTACCGGTTATGCGTTTTGTAATTCAGGAAATCATGAATTCCGTTGCATCTCTATATAGAAGATTAAGCATCAGGGAACTTGTTGCGACTAAACCTGTTTACAATTCAACTGCTGGTATGAACTTATCTTGCTGATTGTTTCTTGGTTATGACTTATGATAGTTGTAATTCACTTTGTTTATATAATGTGTATCAATTTCCAAACTTTAGATGTATCTGGAGAGGGATTGAGCTTGTTGTTCAGGCGATGGGCCACCAAAAAAACAGCAGGATCAACCAAAAATGGCCGTGATTCATTGCCCAAGAATCTCGGGGTTAAAAAATTTGGGGGAGAGGTGAAACAATAGATTTTGTTATCCAATTATTCATCTTAACTATCATAGATTTCCCAAATATGCATCTTTGAATCTTTCTGTTGTTTAATGTAATGTTATGTTGTGTATGCTGCAGAGAGTGATACCCGGAAACATCATTGTTCGACAAAGGGGCACTCGATTCCACCCTGGAAATTTTGTCGGAATGGGGAAAGATCACACTCTTTATGCTTTAAAGGAAGGTCATGTCAAGTTTGAGAAAAACAAGCTGACCGGGCGCAAGTGGATTCATGTTGAACCCAAGGAAGGCTATGAAATTCATCCGGTCTATGCTAATGCGAACGAAGCTTCTGAGGCGAAAACTGCAGCTTGATTTAGGTTCTCGAGTAATGGTAATTGCAAGTTTTGTTTTGGAAGAGGATATGATATTGCCTCTCTTTTAGACTATTGGTGATTTAGTCGTTTGATAGACGTTTTGAAAGCTGAAAATTGGTTTCTGTATTGGTGATAATTCAGATGGGATTTTGCTTGCCAAGAGTGTTTCTATTGAAATAATTTCCACAAGCTCAGCTCAAATGCCTAATTTAAACTATGAATAAAAAGCCCTTTGTTCAACGCTCAGATTAATTTACATCGTCTTTTGGTAGTTATTTTAAGGATATCATATCTAACTGATCATCAATTTGAGAATCTGGTAATTGTTCATATACCGTGCCAGATTCAAATCTTCTTCGTCTTTCCAACGCATCCTTGACCCTCGTTTCAAATTCTTCATCTGTGGTCGCCAACATGTATTGTAACTTAAAATTGACCCGATTTTCCACCATAATCTTGTGCCTGGGGATTATTCGATCTTCAAGTGAATAACTGAAAAACCTGTTGAAGTATAAAATATCAGCATCTGGAATTGCAACATAAAATTTGAACGTGCAAGTAGCTGCATAGGCATACCTTGGAAACTCAATGAGATCCTTCAATGGCCGTATCATCATCCTTCTCAAGTAGCGGTATTTGGGGCGAAGAACATCTATGTTATAGCGTAGAAGCATTGGGAAATCAGAAATCATCCCACCCAAAACGGGCAGTGATATACCTAGTGATAAAAAGTATTTCACATTGTGATCTAGTTTATGAGCTATGCTGCATCCTAAGAGCTCAGGCCCTAAGGCTACTACCTTCCCGATGTTCCGTTGAGTCACCCCAGCCTTTGTCAACAGGAATATGACCTGCCAGAGTGATAATTAGGAAAAAATGTACCCAAAATAGGAATAGACACTGTAATTATACATTGGCAAAAACTTCTAAGTTCTAGTTGCAACGTGTAACTTTTGCAATTTTGACCGGAACTTGTCTAATTCATATAAAAAAAAAAAAACTGTAACATATAATAAGAACTAAGAAGTATTAGGTCACTCAAGAGAAAATGATTTGTTTGTAGGTTGAACAATATCAATACTTTTTCAATATATAACTAATACTTTTCAACACATGAACTAATATTTATCAACTGTTTATTTTTTCTGTGATTTGTGAAAAAATATTAAAAGAACACTTTGGTTGCAAATTTTTAGTCAAAATTGCACTAGTTGCACGGTGCAACTAGTGCGCCGAAGTGCATATTTTGATGTTAATATTAGTTACAACGTCGTCTAGTGAGCATTTAGTGTATATACATCACAAAATAGAAGGCAGGCTCATGTACGTACCACTGCCCTTATCTTTTTGTGAAGACTGTATGTCATCAAAGACGGAAACCTGACGAGCATGCTGCCAATGGCATCTTCCTCGACGCCTATATCTCGCAAAAATTGAACCTTAAAAGCATAAAATGAAGTCAATCAGTGTTGGCACAGACTCAGTAACTGGATGAATCATATTACAAGTTAGTTTAATGCCAGGATTTCAATGTTTTGGACCCTTTTAGGTGTTCTATAAATAGTTCTTACGACTTGAGGTTATGCTAAAACCGGCAAATTTCTCCATTAGTAACTGTAAAATGGGACAGCAACAACAAAGACATACCTTTGGTGCAATGGTGTTCTCTAGATCAATACAGAAAACCATTGGCTTCACAGTGAGGATTCTTCTCATGCCATCTTTGGAAATCCCGAGGTAATAAAAATACTTCACGAGAGGCTGCCATCTCTCTTCAATGCTACAAGCCATCAGTTGTGGTTTAAACGCTAATAATCTTCACACATCTTCGTTACTTAGACCAAACTCTTTCAGATATTGCACCTGTGATTTTAAGAAAATAAACTCTGATTGTAAGTATATATAATGAATATCAACTAAAAGACGGTAAATCTTGGGGCTGTGTATAGCCGTATAGGTAACTCTGGAACTATGGATCTGGCTTAATCATAAGAACACCCAAATTTAAGTTTCAAACGAAACAAATGAGAGTGAATATAAGTATTGCTGATGAAGTTACAGTAATCATCATATCATTTGTTTCGTGATTACTGTTTGGTGATTTTGAGAAAAATAAACAGTATTCTAAACGGTAATACTTCATATTCTAAACAGTATTACTTCGTATACTAAACAGCGAATACTGAGTTTACCATCCATGAACCAAGTTCACAAAAGTTATTGTCATTCCATAATAATACGATCTTAATGCAAAAGAGAAAGAAGTCATTACCTTTCGGTTCATCTCTTCCAAAGATAGGTAACCAAGGACCTTAGGACAATCGAAAAGCATCGTTCCAAAGTCATTTTTATCCATACTCATTTTCAAGTAGAATTCAGCACGCGACTTCAGTTCATCCATCGTAAAAGACAACACCTCAGGACACCTACTAACGACGTATCCCACCCAATCCCTCCTCACACCATTATCCTCCAAAAAGTCAAAAATCTCATCCAATTCTTCTGTGCTGCGTTCCAACACATTTCCACCAGACCGTGTTAACACCACTCCTATGAACCTCCCTTTCAAGTGGATCGTCTTCAACCATTCTGCTAAACGTTTTATGGACTCAACATCTCCTTTCGATTCACATATCAGCTTCCCTATTTGTGGGTACGAAAGCTTATTGTGCTTCAACCACCTATAAGATAATTCAGTCATTGAGATTCATAGGAAATGCATTGTTTTGAACTTAACTCTTTTCTTGACTGAGATATACCTATATCATACAACATTAATAATTCTTTGAAGATGATAAGTTAAACCACCTACAAAATATAATGCAGAACCTATAAGATAATTCAGTCAATACGATTCATAGGAAATGCATAGTCTTGAACTTAATTCTTTTCTTGACTACAATATATGCATGTTAATTCATACAACATTAATAACTCTCTGAAAAAGATAAGCTAAACTATACATGAATCCCACAACAATTTTTCAAGATCATATGTACCTTATAAGAGGCACAACTCCACATTCATGGACAAACACTCCTGCACGAACATTATACGAAGCCCCTGAAAATTCATCAAATCCCTTCATCGAAACAGCCTTAATCATCACATAATCGATGAATTCCGGAATCCTGGACACCAAATTCTCAGAATAAGTAATCCCAAATCTGCCCTTCTTCATAGCCTCCTTAAAAATCCCTGCAGTCACTTTCCTCCTAATCTCAAGAGCTTTCAGGAGCATTTCATCATCCACTTCATCTTCATTATAATCACCACCAATTTTCCCCCCTTTGAAGACACTCTGAACAAGGGGCAAAGAAGGGTCCGTATAAATTGATCCCGGAAATTGTGGGGTCCTTTTAATCAGCAACGAAATTTCGAGTAATTTCTCCTTATCTTGCTTGAGTAACGGCAGGTAAAATTTCTTGAATTTCTGCATCTGGGGTTTGGCCATTTTGTGGTGAGAGGTGCTGTATTAGGAGGGCGGTGGATTTGGCGTTGTGGGTTCGGAGAATTTTGTTTTCGGTGGTTGAGGCGGCGGTGTTGTCTTGGTGGCGGGAGGAGGATATGCGGAAGATGTGGTGGCGCGTGGTGGGTGGTGGAGGACGGCGGACAGGTGGTGGTGCTGTGGTTGGGATGCCAGCATTTTCAGTTCAGGGGAAGTGGATAGAGTGAACCCGGCCGGTTAATTACGTTGGTTCATCAATAAAATTGGAAAATGTACTGATGTTAATTTGATAGAAAAAGCTCATTGTTTATGGAATTAATTTATTATTAAATTGTATGACATTTTTGTTCAAAATGGTCCCATGGTCTAGTGGTCAGGACATTGGACTCTGAATCCAGTAACCCGAGTTCAAGTCTCGGTGGGACCTTAAATTCTACTTTTTTTAATTTTCAGTTTTCATGTAATATGGGCATATTTTAGAACTCTAATGAATAGTGAAAAAGACTTAAAATTAAAAAAAGTTGAATCTTAAAACTTAAAAAATAAGCACTTCTATAAAATAGAGAGTGCAAACATCACCATAATCAAACTAAGCTTAAGTTATTCGATATTCAATTCGAGCTCGTTTAAGCTCTTAATTCTTTATACCGTACTCAATTTCATGTACTTATAATCAATCCAAGTTATTCTATACTCGATTCGAGCTTGTTTGAGCTCATTTCGATAAAGATATCAAACAAGCTTAAAAATAAATTTATGTTTGGTACAATATAAAGTTCAGCTCTAGCTCGATAAGAAAAATAAATAAAACAGGTGTCAAATTATCAAACTACCTGAGCTCGACTAATGTTCGGCTTGATAAAA
This sequence comes from Stenogyne calaminthoides, assembly GCA_037126765.1. Taxonomy (NCBI): domain Eukaryota; kingdom Viridiplantae; phylum Streptophyta; class Magnoliopsida; order Lamiales; family Lamiaceae; genus Stenogyne; species Stenogyne calaminthoides. The sequence continues at coordinate 32,703,993 of JBBCBC010000023.1, read as the reverse complement.
GCTCGTTTGAACTCGATTCGATTAATTATCAAATATGCTCAAATATAAATTTTAAAACTCGGTAATATTTTAAACAAACTTGAACAACACATTCAACTCGGCCTCGACTCATTTACGCCCTATTCATATCAATGACCCCTTAAATCCACCCCTTTGAATACATTTTTAAAAAAAAAACATTTTATATATATAATTTATTTTATTTAAACTTTTGGTGTAAAAGGATTCTCCCTCAAGGCTCAAACTACACATCATATTATACTTATAGTATGAAATTTTTAATTCCTTAAAGTAAGCATTCATCACTAGACCATATGCTTCCCAGTTATAACCTGCTGATGCATCCCAGCACCAGCTTTTCTCAAGGTTGTTTCTAAATTTTAATCACATTTCTGCGAAAAGTAAAATTCCCTACCACATCAATTTTGAGGCCAAAGAAAAAGAGTTCAAAAAATAAGCAGTTTCTTTCTTTTATCCTTCCAATTTCAACGAGTGCATAGGCAATAGCCATTAGCCAATACAAAAAAAAAACAATTTACAATTTTCACCAAAGGACCAACAGAAAGATGAAAAATACATAAAACCCCAAAACTAAAAAGGGCAAAATGTAGCTTGTTTACTCCAAACAAGCCTTCAAACACAAAACCACCACTACCCTAAAAAGAAAAGGTCCCTTCAACCTGTAAATAACTGCTTGCACTTCTGCAACAAACTCCTACAATTTTCAAAAAAATAAATAATAGTTTGCTACCCCAAAGCAAAAGAGAATATACAGGCAGCCTCCACATTATTACCAAAGAATCATCAAAAAACAATAACCTCCTTCTCTCTACTCCTCATTTACTCCTCTTATCTCCTCCTCTTCCAAAGGCTCCGGGAAAATATCCCTCGAATGCTGTCTAGCAGACGACGAATGCCCGTTGTTTCCATCCCCGTTATGCCCCCCGCTTCCCTGCGACCCAGTCGTTGCCGACTGTTTAAAACTGCTCGTGCCTTCGACTTTCTGAGAAGAGGTCGTAGGTATCGCTGCCACGTCAGAAGAACTATGCCGCCAGCTGCTGAATAGGGCGGCGTTCCACGACCCTCTAGACGAGGTGGTTCTCAGCCTCTCGGAGCTGCCATTTTCTTCTCTCACCACCTTAAGAGGATTTTCCAAGGCTTTAAGAATGTAGCGCATGAGTGGCCGTCTATTGGGCTTCGGGTTTAGGCAGGAACGGGCCACGATCGCCATGGCCCACACTTCCTCGAGTAGATCCTCGTCGATGATTAATGACTGGTCGATTATGTTTGTGACGAGCTCCTTGTCGTAGATACTGATGTAGGGTAATGTAGTATCTAACCATTCCTTCATGGTGGCATCGGTAGATGAACTAAGGCCTAGTTTGCCAGTTACGAGCTCGAGTAGAACTTTACCGAAGCAGAATACATCGTATGCGCATGTCGCATTTGGTGTGCCTGGCCATTGTAATAAAAGAAACACATAAGTTAAGGTGATATAAAACACTAAAATGCCTATTTATTGTAAAATGAATCATGACATTTTCAAGTACGACATGTGTTTTTTAAAATTGTAATATGATACATGACCTATTACATTGTTGATCTTTCTGGCAAGTTCTGCTGATGAGGTTGTGATTAAATTGGAAAAATGTCAAAATGTTGTGATTAAATTGAAATAACAACAAAAGGTCATGAATTTATTTGCAGTTTATTTGAAAATTTTCCAGCTGCCACATCCGCAAGTTGAAGGAAATTGAATTTTTAAAAAAGTCTGTATTGAAATGTAAATTCTAAAAACATATGTTATGATTGAAAAAAAGTGAAAAAGTTGTGATTTTTTATGCAGTTAGCCCTAAAAAAAGAATCATTGAATCCTCTATGCAGTGTAGTTGGCAACCACATGCTACAAATTCGGTGGTGATGACTTATTAATTACATAATTACAGAGCTGGAAAATATTCTAAACAGCATAAACCAGATAATAGTTACCTTCATAGGTATCTTATATTCATATTTTTTGATGCGCGGTGAATTTATTCAAGCAGCAAAATTAAAGTCAATGACCAAGGACCACACCAAACTACTTTTAAAGCATGTGGTTACCAAACTACTAAGTTATCATACACATTTAAAGCATTCCCTATTTCAAAGTCGCCCTTGGTCTCGAAGAAAATATTTAAAGTAGACATGAATTTGAGTCCCGACAGTCTAAATTTTTAATAATGTCATGTGGAAGCTGCAACAATAATCATTAAGCGTGTTTACACCATCATTTAAGACAGAGACATGAAGGAAATAGTAACACAAAAATTAAGAATAAAGACATAAGGCATACCTGAAGTACCTTGGTCCGATGCCCTGCATAAAGGGTAAAAAAAAATTCAAAACTACGCCAATATAATGTGACATAATATTTCGCATACATCGTGAAAAATATATTAACAATAAAAACAGTTTCAAGTCATTAATCCCAACTTCAGCTGGTATTATGACAGAACCTAATTAAAAAAATATTTATAACAAATAAAACTTATATTGATATCAAAAAGGAATACGACATGTATAATTGTCTATAGCATAAAAAGTACTCACTGTGGCAAGCGCAACAGCCTTGTAATTCTATTTTGATGAGTTTCACCTTCTTGAGCACAAACCTCACTCAAACTGCCCAATCGTACTTCGAATTTATCATCAAGAAGAATGCTACTCGCTTGGACATCCCTTTAAAGAAATAAGGATACAGAAAAAGAAGAGTTCAATCAGTTTGGTGAGAGATTTAAACCACCAAAATAGACGCTAAAAGCCAGCACTAATTATTTCACTGTAATAAGCTAATCAGAAACTAGAATATTTGATTGTTTCATTTCTACTTGTATTTTAGTCGCATCAATGTTTTACGAATCTAAAATAAAATGCACTTAAAAATGACGAATCACATTCTAAGTCCATAAGAAGAATAAAAAGAAACAAGGTCAAAAGACATATATAAAACCACATTTATAGATTAGTCCTACTAGAATAAATTTATAATTTCTATTTCCTAAAGAATGGAGCATGAGTAATCAATAGCATTTAGCATTAACACAGAATTGCATACCCAACATGAAATTAATTAGGCTCTTAGTGCAAAATTAAAACAAAAGCATATAATAAAAAGTCCAATGATGATAAGTTAAAAAGTCAGATAAGACACGTGTAAATTAGGTAGTACCTATGAACAAGTGGTGGAGTGCATTCATGATGTAGGTATGAAAGAGCCTCCGCAGCTCCAATTGCAATTTTGAGTCTCGTTATCCAATCGAGAGACTGTAAACTGTCGTCTGAATCTGTTTTCCTGAACAAGGAACTAGATAGATCTCCGTTTGGCATCAGTTTGTAAACAAGAAACTTCTCGTTTTCATTAACCAAGCAATGCCCCAGTAGAGGTACCAATCTAAGATAGGAAACCTTGCTAAAAAGGTCCAACTCAGACACGTGCGATTCCTTTTTGACAGACGAAGTCAAATCAACCTTTTTTATAACTACAGGAATTCCACATTCAAGTATTCCACGAAAAAGATCACCAGAATGACCATGCTTAATTAAATTTGCATCATTGAATTCTCCTGTGGCTTGAAGAATCTGCTGATACGTAAATGCATCTCCGAGATTTGAAAAGTCCAATGCTGCGCCAGGGGGTAGAGGGCTTCCACCGGCTGGAACGGGCCCCACACTGATACCTCTCTGGTTTGATGCACCCCTCTTGCGTTTGAAAATAATGAACAGTACAACAGCAATTATCACTAGTGTGATAAGTCCAACTCCCCCAAGTACAGAAGCCAAAATGATAGTCGATTTGTGGCTTTTCTTGTTTGATGTCGGAGGAGGTTGGATATTGTTTGGCTCTCCAAAATTATCGAAAACCAAGTTTCTCTCAGCATAGAATGAAGCACATTCAGACAAACTCCTCTGAGTAGTCACATTTTGGAGGCAATTAGTACCAAGAGACGTGTTGCCACGTGCATAAGTAGGAACTGGGCCCTCGAAATAATTTCCCGACATATCGATAAAACTGAACCTCGTAACTACAGGTGTAATGTTTCCATAGAACAAATTGTGAGAGATATTAGATACAGCAAGACTAGCATTAACTCTTGGGCTGCCATTTGGCAATCTACCGGTAAAGTTATTCACAGAAACATCAAGGAGTTGCAACGAGGGCATTGACCATACTACCGCTGGAAAATCACCAACAAAACCGTTATGACTCAAAACCAAAGACTGCAATTGAGTCAAAGGTTGAAACATATCATCAGACAACTGTCCCGAAAGGGCATTGTTTCCAATCATCAACCGTCGAACATTCCTCAAACCCCTCAAATCCACTGGCACAGATCCAGATAGAAGATTAAATCCAAGATCAAGGTCAACTAGACTAGAAAGATCACCAAGTTGAGCAGGTATCGAAGAAGACAAATTGTTCTGCGAAAGATTAAGGAACAGTAACCCACCCAATGTCCCGATCCCTGGTGGAATCGAGCCTGTGAGAGCATTCCTCGAAAGATCAAGAACAGAAAGCCCAAACAACTGAGATAAACTTGATGGAATCACACTCGTAAGTGTATTATCAGACAAATAAAGTGCAACTAAGCTACTCAAATTGCCAAGAGTAGCTGGAATTACCCCATTAATTGAGCAAGACCTAAGATCAAGCACTTGGAGTGCAGCAACCTGCAATCCTAGCCATTCCGGAATTGACCCCGGAAGGGCGAAATTCGAAGCGTTGAATGAGGACAAAAGGGTCAAATTCCGAAGGGCGTCTACTGAAAATCGAGGGTTTTGACTTCCCCTCCTAGTTCTCCTGAACCCAGAGATATTGATTCCTGTCACGCTGCCATTTGTGCATTCAATACCGATCCATGAAGTACATGGGTCGGATTTTATGGGCCAATCTCTAGCTCTTAACCCTAACGAAGATCTCAACTCAAGCAAAGCCAATCGTTCCTGCCTAGAATTCAAAATTTGCTGCTCTATTGAAAACCCAAACAGCAACGAAAACAAAGTTGTGCAAATTAAAACTACCCTGCTCCACCGATCCACCATTTCTGCTCCAACTTCATCGAACTCCACGAAAAATCCCCCTCACATTCATGTACATACACATACACACAATTTTCGCTTGCGCTCTAGAAACTTGAAATAAATTAATTTATGCGCGCATTTAGGAATATCTCTCAGGGGCGCACACAAATGCTAGATATAATAAAGAAACTTTCTCGGGAGCTTACCTTTAAGAATGATGAATAAAAGTGAATCACACGAACCCCCGATACGATTCTTTCCTCAAAACTCTATCCCTTTTTTCTCTTTGGATAAAAAACATTAAAAAAAATCTCTCCTTTACTTTCTCTCTCCTGATTTTCTCAGGGTTGGTGCTTCAGTCGACGGAGAGGAGAGAGAAAATGAAAAGGGTTTTAAAAAAGGAAGTCAAAAACTTGGGTTTTAGGTGGAGAGAGAAGGAAATTAAGGGTGAAAATTTGGTGAATGCAGAAAAAAAGTTAAGGAGAGTGGTAGAGAGAGAAAGCAAGACCTGTTTCTTTCTTCCTTTCTTTTTTTTTCTCTCTCCAAAAATGAGTTTACAGCTTTCACAGGTGGTGGTTGAAATACCGGGTCGGGTTCGGGTTCAAATAACGCGGTTCGAAACGACGTCGTTGCCTTGCGTACCATTTTCCCCTAAATTCCGCAAAAAATACAACTGATTTAATAAATCTCCACCTATATGATACTTGTATTTTCCCCAGCTATAAAGCATTGTACTTTCTCTATAATATAGTTGTACATTTTGAGTTTATGGGGTGGTGGTACTTTATTGATCTCTTTAAATTTGTATTTATTCTAATTTATTTTGTCTTGGATTGATAGTGAAATTGATAGGACTTTTATGTTCATATATTTAATTTGTGCACATTTTAGATGGATATTTTATTTTGACTCAATTTCCTTTTTGGATATATATAAACAAAATGGAGTATGTGATATGAGCTGTCCTAAATTTAGTCAGAGGTATTGTATTTAAAATATTCATACCTAAATAAGAAAAAATCAATATGTATTATGTGTATGACTTTTGTTCGTTGACTGACCCTGAATCGATTTGAAATTTGAAATTTCAAGTTCAATTATTCCACCCAACAATTATTAGTGAAGGTTTTATATTTTACTACCTTTTTCCAACTTGGAAAAATGCATTAAAAAAATGGGTTAATCAGGCAATTATAATTTATAAATGTGATATTCATAACATCTCATAAATCACAATCACTAGGTAGCAACTAGTAGTATCTTACAGCCGTTATGTACGAATAATTGGGTGAAAATCTTCTATAGACATCAATATCATTAATGCAATTGATTTTTACGTGCACACCTAATTCCTTGAATTAAGGCGATTTCCTAAAGGGATTTATTGGGAATAATTCTTAAATTCAGTTGGTCAATGTATATATTTAATATTTGTTGTCTTGCTTAGTTCATTTTTTTTAAAAGTAATCAATTACAATAGTTTCCTAACATAATCAATTACAATAGTTCCTTCGACCACCGGGTACATGACAACATCTTTTCGTCTCGCTGTAGATCGAAATCGCAATCACCACAAGAGGGGGACCACCCGAGACTGCAACTCGAAACCGCAACCGCAGGTCCGCAACCACCATAACAGGGGGAACATCACCCCACCTCAAAGGGAACCTGCACAAAAGGGAATAAATTTCCCCTCTCCGTATCTCAAACCCAGGATCTCAAGGTCCTAGGTGGTGGAGCTCAAACCAGTTGAGTCATCCAAGCTTGACGTTTTGCTTAATTCATAAATAATTATCCTAATAAGAAATTTTATAATCATTATACGCTCTTGATAAATTTTACTCAATTGTGTGATGGCGATAGTATGCATATTACCGGTTTGTTTCAGAACACAAATGGAAGAATAAAAGTGCTTATTTTAAAATGAAAAATTGAATCACATTAATTTTAAAAAATAAAATAAAAAAATTTACTCCAATGAGTAAAAGGTTGAAAAAAAAAAACCCTGTATAATAATAGCAGATGATATTTGTCTGTGACTTATGAAATAAAATAAATATTTTATATCAATTAATGGCTTGTAACCTCAAAAAGTTTTACTATAAAAGATAAAAAAAACACCAATAATGAGTAATGCACATCCAAATACCTGGTCTGCAATATTTATATCATCTAGGGGGTTATTCCAGAATTGGTGTGACAGATATAATTTTCCATTTATAATTGGTAAATGAAAATTGAAAACCAACCCAACTTGAAATAGAATATCATTATTTGGATATAGTGAAAGTATATATATTTTTTTTTTGACAGGCTGGATATAGTGAAAGTAACATTACGTATATAATGTTAGTATGTTACTATGTATACATACCATATCAGAATCAGTAAAATATAGAGTCATAAATAATTAATTTATAAATATAATTAATAATTTAATGAGATAGTACAATTCTTTACGTGTGTATTAATAATTCTTTTTATTTTGTTGGTGGATAGAAGGTGAAAATGATGTGAGTCTTAAAAGTTTTTTTCTTTTTCTTTAATCTGAATGGTATTGGATTCTTAACGATTTGACGTTCTGTTTTTATGGACAACTTCATATTTATATGAAGCCAACTTTAAAGGCATCGCATAGTAATAAAATAAACTTCTTTTAAATTTTACGGTTTTACATTGAAGTCGAAATCATTATTTTCATAATCGAATCGGTGATTAATCCAATCTAGACATCGATTGACGGTTCAATCACTTGAACCGATTGAACCGACGATTCAATCGTTAAAATGATCACTATCATTTTTTGTAAATATTCCTATATTACATTAAAAAATAAAATAAGTGTGCATTTATAAAATTTAAAATTAATAACTTATAGGTTTCATATTAAAATAAATACAATAGTATCAAGACAATACAACACAATACAATTTACATAAAGATAATAGAAATAAGGTTTAAGTTTTAAATTAATTAAAAAAAAATCGGTTCAACCGCAAAAACGATTTTTTTAGGGTGACCAATTCCCTGTTCAATCAGTTGAACCGGCCGATTCGATTTTAAAAAAACCTGGTCGAAATCAATGGAAAAAATCAAATTTATTGCAAGAGTTTTTTCTCTTTTTTTATATATGTATCAAGAAAAACTTTATATAAAAATTAAATGGACTTTTTTAAGGCTGAATCTTGTATGCTCTCATAGAAACTTGCAACTTTTTTCACGAATATATATATTTTAGTGTAAATAAATTATTATATACTTCGATATAATAAATTGTATATTTAAAAAATATACTATAAAGTATACGGTACATCATGCTCATAAAAAAAACATTCTTTTTTTAATAATACTATAAGTTAAATACTATAATTATAGATTATAAATTGCTACGACGAGAGGAAAATATAATTATTGATTCATCATAATAAGAGCAATGAAATTATGGAAAAATAATTTAACAAAAAAGAGTTATTACGAATTAATATCAGTGGGATATAAATAACAAAATATTCGAGTGTAATAATAATCCCCTATATTACTAATTGAGAGTTTTTTCTGCTGATGTATCGTCTCCTCCTTCATTTGGATGATGTGTCGCATTATTAGAAAGTCTCATCTAAATGTCATTATATATTGTATTATGTGGTATGATGATATTGGTTACATAAGATACATGAAATGATGTGTAAATAATATAACGGGGATTGACTAAAAAAATTAAAAATCAAACAATTTTTTTTTTGTAATAGAAAGATTCACTAAATTTATTGTCATTTATTATCTTTATTAAATATACTTTTTGTTTTTTTAGAGGATTTATTTTTGTAACTATCTTAATCAAATGTGGTTGAATTTTATAATTATCATAATAACCATTGAAAAAAAAAAATTATTAAACTTTAATGAAATGACTATTTATAAAATATCATGATTTCCCTATGTTATACTCCCTCCGTCCAAACGTTACTTGAACATTTATCTTATTTGGACGTCCCAACATTACTTGAACACTCTCAAAATGGAAACAAGTATAATATTAATACACTCACAACATCCCTATTTTATTCCACTCAAGCCCACTAAAACCCACTTTACTTGGTTTGCATGTCATTTTTAATATTTAAGTCATCTTGGGACGAAGGGAGTAACAATTTTCATATGATTTTTTTTTTAAATTTATCAAATTCAAATATATTAATTTCAACATCAAATATAATAAGTGTTATGATCAATATATAAATATATATCCCCTATCCCCTATATTACTAATTGAGAGTTTTTTCTGTTGATGTGTCGTCTCCTCCTTCATTTGGATGATGTGTCGCATTATTAGAAAGTCTCATCTAAATGTCATTATATATTGTATTATGTGGCATGATGATACTGGTTACATAAGATAAATGAAATGATGTGTAAATAATATAATCCCCTATATTACTAATTGAGAATTTTTTCTGCTGATGTGTCGTCTCCTCCTTCATTTGGATGATGTGTCGCATTATTAGAAAGTCTCATCTAAATGTCATTATATATTGTATTATGTGGTATGATGATATTGGTTACATAAGATAAATGAAATGATGTGTAAATAATATTATGAGGACTGACTAAAAAAAATTATAAATCAAACAATTTTTTATTTTTTTTTTGTAATAGGAAGATTCACTAAATGTATTGTCATTTATTATCTTTATTCAATATACTTTTTGTTTTTTAGAGGATTTATATTTGTAACTATTTTAATCAAATGTGGTTGAATTTTATAATTATCATAATAACCATTGAAAACATAACTTTATTACACTTTAATGAAATGACTATTTATAAAATATCATGATTTGTCTATGTTATACCCCCTCCGTCCCAACATTACTTGAACATTTGTTTTAGTTGGACGTCCCAACATTACTTAAACACTCTAAAAATGTAACAAATATAATATTAATACACTCATAACGCCCTTATTTTATTCCAATCAAATCTACTAAAACCCATTTTACTTGGTTTGCGTGTCATTTTCAGTGTTTAAGTCATCTTGGGACGGAGGGAGTAACAATTTTCATATGATTTTTAAAAAAAAATATCAAATTCAAATATATTAATTTCAACATCAAATATAATAAGTGTTATGATCAATATATGAATATATATCCCCTATCCCCTATATTACTAATTGAGAGTTTTTTCTGCTGATGTGTCATCTCTTCTTCATTTGGATGATGTGTCGCATTATTATAAAGTCTCATCTAAATATCATTATATATTGTATTATGTGACATGATGATGTTGGTTACATAAGATACATGAAATGATGTGTAAATAATATAATGAGGATTGTCTAAAAAAAATTAAAGGTTTAATAATCAAATCTAGCACGTAGTTTTAATTTTTCATCAATTTTAGCATATGCTTTTTTATCTCTCCAAATTTAGCACATACTTTTATTTAATATTTAAAAAATCCCAAGTCATCATTTTTGGCAAAATTCATCTAATGTTCGTTGAAAGTCATTTGTCTTGCTGACGTGTAAATATTAAAATATACAAAAATAAAAATATCACCACCTAAAATTTGAAAACACGGGATATAAAAACATCTCGATTCACTATTTCTTCATTTTAGGCCGTAATATTTTTTTTTTATTATTTTAATATTTACACGTCAACAAGATAGACGAATTCCAGTGATCACATCAGACAAATTTTGTCGAAAATGATGACTCATAATATTTTTAAATATTAAGTGAAAGTATGTGCTAAATTTGAAGAGAGAAAAAAATATGTACTAAATATAATTTCAATATTAAATATAATAAAGATTATGATCAATACATAAATTTATATATATATATATATTATATTTAAAATTCCGCGCAATACGCGGGTTCTAAATTAATATAATTATAATAGACGGAAAAAAAATTTAGAAATTTGGTTTACTGAAGCGGAAAAGCCAAAAGAAAAATGTTGCGAGTGCTTTGCATTGATAACATCCTTTTGTCACCATTTTGGATGTGGTCAAACTTTACGTATAAGTCAACCCAACTACAATATATTGTGCCTGAAGTAATAGCACATTTTCACTTGTCTCTCTACCAATTATCAGATAGCAACGTTTCAAAAAAATATAAAAATATATCAGATAGCAACTTTATAGCTAATTAATACATTTGAGGTTTTTTCTTTATTAATTATGACTCACGATTTTACTGTGAGAGAAAGCATAACTTAGGCATGATGTTTTAATATTTTATAAGAGGTGAATGTTAATTTATGATAGAGTATACTCGTCTCATGTATGAGATTGTCTCATATAAATTTTTTGTTATATTTTTAAAAAGTCTAAGAGTTTGTTTGACTCAGCTTATAAACTCTTTTAAACGGCTTACAAATTGTCTAAAAATTTATAAACTCTAATTTTGTTTGGTAAAATAAGTTATTTAGATTTTATAAGCTAAAAAAAAATAAAAAAATTGGGATATCTCAATTTATTTTATTAAAATTGTACTACCTCCGTCTGAGATTTGAATGCACATTTACTTTTCATACGTATTTTTTAAAGCGGGTTTTGTATTAGTAATTGAAATGATAAATTAATTTTTAAGGATGAGTATGAAGGATGAGAGCTGGCCCGACCATCTCAATATAAAAAAAATTATTTTATACTACTATATTAAAAAAAAATAAATTATAAAAGAAATTATTTTATTAGTCAAAACACTTAAATTTTTATAAGCTATTTAAAAATCTTCGTTTAAAATAAACGATTAAATTTATAAAAGATTTAAAATAAACTTAGTCAACGGGACCTAAATTTAAAAGAGTAATCCACACCCCTGATTTCTTTTTGCGTGTACAATTAAATTCACATTTGTACTATTGATGCTTTAAAAAAAAAAAAGAAAATTGTACCACTTGCTTTCACATAATTATTACTCCCTTCCTCCCAATTATATATGTTGATTGGAGTTTGCATATAGATTAATAATTTTTTCTTTGAAAGTAATTTTTTTTACATATAATATTAATTAGGTTCATTAACTTGCTGATGAGCTTAATGATTCCTTTTACTTCCAGTGATCCAATCTTCCACTTCATAATTAGTGCTTCTTCTCTTTTGATGAATTTTCTTTGAACTGAAACTAATGATTTAATCAAATTATGGTCCAATTTTTTAAAGTAAATTAACGCAATTGCATGAAGAGATTGACAAATTGGCATCAACAATTATTGTAACGAGAGAGGCAATACATTATGAGAAACAAAAAATCAAAAACATTTAAAGCGAATTAATTTAATTACTTAGATCATTCAAATTATCTCAATTTAATTTTATTTTTAGTCTAAATTACAAGCAGGGAACCCTACTATTACCTTTTATCCATCTCGGGGTCTCCGGCAAGGGGATCCCTTGTCCTCTTACCTGTTTTTATTATGTGCAGAGGCTTTGTCGGCTCTAATCAGGAAAGAGGTTTGAGAGGGGGTTCTCCATGGTGTACAGGTGTGCAGGCGAGCCCCGGTTGTGTCTAATCTTTTCTTTGCAGACGACACACTGATCTCTAGGAGGGCAACAACTAATGAATTGGTCCGGGTTAAGGAGATTTTGAGCAGTTATGAGGAGGCTTCGGGTCAGTTCATCAATCTTAACAAATCCGACATAATGTTCTGTGGAGGAATATCTGAAGAGAGGGGGGACGGATTGGCGGAGGTGTTGGGGGTCCGTAGGGTGGAACAATATTCGGTCTATCTGGGAATTCCTACCAGGGTTGGCCGATCAAGAAATGATGTGTTTCAGGTCCTGGTGAATAGGGTATCAAAGAAGCTCAAGGATTGGAAAAGCAAAACTCTTTCACAGGCTGGCAAGATAACTTTGGTGAAGTCGGTGGTCCAGGCAATTCCGACGTATCTTATGACATGTTTCAAAATTCCACAAAACATTGTTGATAAGATAGTCTCGGTGATAGCCCGGTTCATTTGGGGACAGAAATGTGTGAGAAGCGAGTGCACTGACTGAGATGGGAGAAATTGTGTAGGTCAAAGAAGGATGGAGGATTGGGGCTGCGCGATATCACGGGCTTCAATAGGGCCCTCTTGGCGAAACAGGGGTGGAGATTACTACAAAATGAATATTCGTTGTTGGCTAGGGTGCGAAAGGCTCGGTACTACCCACGGGATAGCTTTCGGAATGCTAAGTTGGGCTATTCTCCTAGCTATACCTGGCTTAGCATTCTGGAATGGAGGAGGTTTTGGAGAAGGGGCTAGTGTGGGTTGTGGGAAATGGGGAAGATGTGAACGTGTGGAGGGACCCGTGGTTGGTTGACAGAGGTGATCCGATGGTGAAGACTGCTAAAGAGGATCGACCGGATTTGTGGGTTTCTGATCTAATGAGACAGGATCGGCTGGGTTGGGATCTTGAGAAGCTTGACAATACGTTTGATAGGGAGGACGTGAACAGGATCCGAACTGTTCCTCTAAGTCCTTACTATAGGCGCGATGTGCTAGCGTGGCGGTGTACGAAAAGTGGTGTGTATACGGCGAAGTCCGGTTATTTCGACACATGTGAGCGAGAGGCCCCCATTGGGGGTGTGATACATTGGCATAAAATCTGGTCGCTCGGTGTGATTCCAAAGACTAAGGTCCCCACAAAAATAAATCTCATTGGTAGGTTTGTTGATGTGGATCCTTTTTGCAAAAGATGTGGGTGTGAGATTGAATCTGATGAGCACGTGTTCCGGGACTGTATTTGGGTTCGCGAGGTCTCGGAGCTCAGCGGCATCCGATTTGTTGAACGTCAGTCGAGGGCCGAGTTGGCCGACTGGGTTCGCGAAGTGCAAGGGAAGCTTGAAGGAGAGGAGTTCGAAATGTTTATCACGGTTCTTTGGGTGGTCTGGTTTGCTCGCAACTTGCACGTATTCCAGGACACTCATCTTACAGCACAAGAGGTGGTTGCAAAAGCTCTTGCACATCGGCGCGATTATGCAGTGTCGCACAGGAGCTCAGCAACGAAGGTGAGGCTTCGGGGAGGTGGCGAGTCGAGTGGAGGCCTCCGGAAACCGGTCAAATTAAGCTCAATACTGATGCGGCCGTTAAGCGGGGTGTTGGAGCGAGCATCGCCGAAATTCTACGAGACGACAGGGGAAAACTGTTATGGTGAATCGGCGAGCATTGCGCGTTTGGGGAAGTGGAGTTTGTTGAGGCGTTGGCTATTAGGCGTGGACTTGAATACACCAGAGACAGAGGTGTCCGGAATCTGATCGTGGAATCGGACGCCCAGACGGTGATTTTGGCTCTTCATCGAGTTCAACAGGACCTTACTATGTGGGCAATTTGGTTCGTGATATTCTGGATTTAGCAAGGGGTTTCAACAGCATCTCGTTTTCTTGGGTCAGGAGGGATGGAAATAAAGTGGTTCATAGTCTTGCTTGTTTTGTTCTTTATCGTATTTCTGCTTTCTTTTTCGTCTGTATACCGTACTTCATTGTTGAAACTCTTGGTGCTGATTTTGTAGCACTCTAATGAATTTCCGTTTTCCTTTCAAAAAAATAAAAAATAAAAAATTATATGAATTACGTCAGCTTTGTCATTTGTGGTGCTCGAAATTAAGTGTATGTTTTAGAATACTAGTGAATAGTAAAAATCACTTAAAATTTGAATAAGTTGAGTCTTAAAACTTAAAAAAAAAAACACTTCTCACCTACTTTGTAGAGAGTGCAAACATACCCTAAGACTAGACTCGATTTGGCAAATTCTATTTCTATTTTATACTACACAGAAACTTGAATGAATTGGTCTCACTTATCAAACATGACACTTTAACCTATTCTTATAATAATTTTAAAATTATCATATAGAATGTAAAAGTGGTACACCTGCATGAGACCGTCTCACGGTGAGACGGAATGTAAATTGGACATTGACGCTTTAACACTTTGAGAAAGGTGAGTGTGATCTGTGTTGGGTTGTACCCCGTCTTATATATGAGACCATCTTATATGAGTTTTTGTCAATATAAAAATATTTCATGTCTCAAACAAACCTTTCACTTCATATTAATCTTTCATTGCGAAACAATTAAACCCAATTTTCTTAAAGAGATTATATTATGCTAGTTTATAATTCTATTCATTTTTTCTTTTCAAAAAAATTTAATTCTATTCACTTTAACTTCCAAGGTCCAATATCAATACTTCTATAACAGTGACGGATCTAGAATTTGAAATTTATAAATATATTTAAGTAGGATTTAAAATTTGAGAGTACATTTAAATATTTTTTCCTAATTATATATAATAAAATACATTTTTTTAAATTATATAAGGCGGTACATTTCATTTGGGGTACAAGTCCCCTCCCCCCACTGTCCTATATAATAAAATTTAATTTTATGCATCGTTACCCATACTCTTTAAAATATAGAGAATGTTTGCACTCATTGGAAAACGTTTTTTTTTTAAAAGGGAGTGTAATTCCATTTTTATTTTAAAAAAAAGAAAAAGAAAAAAAGGTTTCTTGAACTCAAGTTGAGTTTTAAAACAGATCCATATACAAACCACATACATTTTTACTTCAGAGAAATGGCAGGAGACATATGAATTAGTCATAATTTTTGGATCATGGCCCACACTATTTGCAATCATGATTAGCTTCTCATTAGCAATTATTAATTAATTAATTAATTTAACTAATACAGAAATTAACGTTATTGTTTGATGATGATAATGCTGGTGAGAAATACTAAAAGTAAGTGGATTAAACACGTGTTTACTAATTAAAAGTGGCAGGTGCATTATTATAGAATCATAACCTATGAGTAGACCTCAATTCTTCGTTGATTTTTCTTTTCCTGATTTTTATGGATAGCGGTGCTATAACCACTCAAGTTATTGCATTTCGTTAGTTTTGCGATGTGTATTAGCAACGGAAGCAAAACCATAATAAATTGCAACAAAACTTCGAAAATTTGATCGTATTGAAGGCCATCGTCGACTTTCGCAACGGGACAATCGAACTATCACAAATTTATGCTTTAAAATTTATAATACAACGTAGGAAGCGTAATTACATTGAGATATATAAGAATTGGAATGGTCCAAAATACAAAGAGAGCTTCAATGTAAGAGATGGAGCACTTTTTTTTTTTAATGACAAATTTAGGATGATAGCCGAGCAATAAATGATTTTTAACCTTTGAATAAATTTTAAATTAATAATTGAATAAAAAATTAAATATTATGTAAACATGATTAAAAATAAAATAATCATTTAATACATTTAAAAGTTGTCACCCTGGGTGAATCACCCCGTATAACAAAGTCCTACCATAAAATAGCGATACATTTTTTTTCTCAATATGTTTTATTTTATTGGTCAAACCAATACCTGAAGTATGCGATCATCAATAGCCATTTCTATTTGCATCATAAGAGTTCAATCTCAAGAGGAGTACAAATTGTATTGGCCTAAAAGTATTTGACCATATCTTTTATGTTTATATATTCGTAGAAGTTGACAAAGAAGCCACCTTTAATTTTTCTATATATTTGTAATGTTTGACCTCTTCAACTCTTATCAACTGTGCAGCAAATTTTATGTCCACTGAGGGTGGTGCTTGCAAAATTAAAAATATTTTTTTCTAAGTCTCAGCTTAATAATATTTTTGAAATATTAGATTTACTGTGCACCGTGCATTTAACGTGTAATTTTATTTTTTGACATGTTTCAATTTATTTATAATGAAATGTTTAATTTGTATAATATCTTGTAATTTAAGTGTATTTTTAAAACATTCAATTTATTTTTCTAAAACGTTCATCGTCCTTCAACTTGTTCAATGTAGAACAAGTTGAATATTTATGTGTTAAGTGAAAATAAGTTTAACATTTCAGGAAAACAAGTTGTGTATTTTAAAAATATATTTGTATTAGATGATGTATATTATGTAAACAGAACTTTATTTTTTTAAAAAGTAAAATTGTTAAAAACTAACTTTAAAATATGTAATTCTAGTGTTTTCGAATGTATTTGCTGTTGGGGAATTATTTGCCCGGATCTATTCGGGATGAATATTTAAATATAAATTTAATTCTGATAATTATTAATAGCATGAATTAACCCATAATAATTCAACAACAAATCATGCACATAAACAGTTCACGTAAATTCTAGGCATGCGAAATTTACTACGAGTTTACGTGAACTTACATCTTGGAATGACAATGGTCTTGTATATGAGAACACACCAAAAGTCCTTCCCAAGTATTCCCTAGTCCTTGCTCGACAATCCGGTGGAAGGATACTCGCGAACAATTAACAAAAGGAAATATAAACTTTGTTGCACCACTTTTGTGGATTTACTAATTTTTCCAAAGACATGGAATTGTACTTGGGAATGAAAGAATCATCCCCTATTTATAGATGGGGTGGTGGACGATTTTTAGGGAAGAAAAACAATGTGGGAAAATATTTTCTTGATCTCCAAGAAATCTTGAATATATCTCCTATATTCTTTTCCCCATAATTAAAATATTCCACAAAAATCCCATCTCATCTTGCTATGGTGTATTTTTTGAAAAAAACAGGGAACAAGAATCCAAGATTTGGATCTTCTTGAATTTATGAGATATTCTTGTATTTCAAGAAATACATATCTTCCATAATATCATTTCAAGAAAATCAAGAAAATCTTTCTTTCCCCTTTTTTCTCAAAATTTCGAAATCACTAATATGAATAATCAAGTGAGAGATTTCTTGAATTTAATGAGATAATCTTGTATTCCAAGAATACATATCTTCATTCCATAACAAAATTCAAAGAAAATATTTCTCCCCTTTTATCCATATTTTTCGAAAAAAACAAGGAAAAATAGGCAACAAATTTATTTTATTTTTAAACACATTTTTCAGTTATTTGACTTTATATTGGGCTACTTGGGGGGCCTTTAGGAGAATTAAGATTGGATCTTCCAATGAACCTTGAATTATCAATATTGAGCCACAATATTATTCAAGCCCATAAATATTAATTAATCCCACTACATAATTAATATTGCACTATCCATCTTAACCCATATTACAGTTAATATGGCTCCCGGTTATTATTTCCCGTGTTTAAGAGTATCTAGCCCATTAATTAATTCAAGCCACTGAAATAGCTTTCCATTAATTAATATTTTTTATCCTTGGTAAAGGAACGGTTCAACATTATTATCCATACCGGAAACTAGTTCCACTTGCAAGATTTGGTATGATAAAACTTATGAACCTCCCAAGGGGGCAAATCGAACAAGCGTACTTGTACACGATTCTCCGTATTAAATCTTAGCAATCGCATTTGACCAATAATATTGCCCAAGATATAGGGTATTGAATCTCATTGATTCTCTTCCCATAATAAGTCAAAGCAATAGTTACTAGCCACACACAATCCTATTTAAGGGACGAAGATTAAGAAATAACTAACCACTGAGGTCTAATTCTTCCTAGTTCAGTTCTGAAGAATTTGTCCTCCTGTAGGTCCTCTTCAATGCATCAGTCATGCACTAGTGTAATCTCTTGGTCAAGACAAACCAATCTGAGCCTTACACTACAACATTTCACGATGGATTGTTCACTTCCATCTAGGTCGTGAATGGTGTACTTTTAGTTACAAGGAACTGTTAATTTAATCTTCTGTGATCTTGGTATCACTAAATTAACTACAATGTAACACGTACTATTTAATGAACAGTTATGCAGTAAATATATGTAACATTCGATGATATTTAAAGCATCAATGATAAACAATTTATTTCAGTAAATAAGTCTGAAATTCAGTTAGTCTGATTATACAAAGTAAAAGCATACTTTCCAGTATAATCCCAACAATCTCCCACTTATACTCAAAGCATGCTTTTAAGTATACATCTCGTGTAGTACATGACAACTAATGCCACCTACACGAACCTAATAATGTCTCCCACTTATACTCAAAGCAGATTGGCAATGGTCTTGACACCCATTCCTTTCACATGTCTCTCGAATGTATTATGAGGCAGACCCTTTGTGAATGGATCAGCTAGGTTGTCTTCTTACGCGATCTTTGCCACCTCTATATCTCATCTCTTAACGATATCTCGTATAAGATGGTATTTCCTTTCAATGTGTTTGCTGGCCTTGTGGGCTCTTGGTTCCCTTGAATTTGCAATCGCCTCTCAAGCATTGTCACAATAAATGATGATTGTCTTTGGGCAAATTCGGAACCACATCCAAGTCCACTAGGAAGTTCTTGAGCCAAACCGCTTCTTTCGCTGCCTCGCAAGCAGCTACATATTCGGCTTCCATGGTAGAATCTGCGATGCATTTCTACTTAACGCTTCTCCACGTCATGGCTCCTCCCCCCATGCAAAACACACTACCGAAGGTAGATTTTCTGGAATCTAAGTCTGATTGGAAAACCGAGTCCGTGGCCGATGGGGATTAGACTATATCGACCGATAAACCAACATTCTATCTCGAGTTCTTTTCAGATACTTCGAATGTTTTTAATCGCCATTCAATGTTCCTTTTTCGGGTTACTCGATATCTTGCCACCATGCCTACTAAGAAAGCAGATATCCGGTCTCGTACACAACATTGCATACATAAGGCTTTCGACAGTCGAAGCATAAGGAATACCTTTCATGTCATCTATCTCCTTTTGTGTCTTAGGGCACATTTCCTTGGATAGATGGATTCCATGCCCGAAAGGTCTGAAGCCTTTCTTGGAATCTGCGATCTTTGAATCGTTTCAAGACGAGGTGTCTATGTATGAAGTTTGCGATAAACCTATCATCATTTTCTTGCGATCTCGGTGATCTTGATCCCAAGGATGTGCCCGCTTCCCTAAGTCCTTCATATCAAACCGTTTTTGAAAGCCATGCCCTTACGTCGATAACACCTTTACATCGTTCGATGAGCATAATGTAAATCTACATATAGTACTAAGAATACCAATGCGATTTCGACATGCTTTTTGTACACACAACTTTCGAACTCGTTTTGATCAAACCCGTAAGACTTTATAACATGATCAAAACATTGGTTCCAAGCTCGGATGCTGTTTGAGTCCGTAAATGGACTTCATGAGCTTACAAACTAGGTGTTCTTGGCCATTTTTAATGAAGTCTTGGGGTTGTTGCATATATATTTCCTCATCAAGACTTAGTTAAGGAAAAGTCATCTTGACATCCATTTGCCGATTTCAAAATCGAGATCTTTGACTATCGACAAGAGAATCCGGATGGACTTGAGCATTCTTCTGGTGAAAAGGTTTCCTCATAGTCGATCCCTTCTTTCCGAGTATAACCTTTATTACAAGCCTTGCCTTGAAGGTTTCCACCTTAAAATCGATCCCTCTTTCTCTTGTATACCCACTTTGCAACCAATAGGTTTGACCCCATTAAGTGGTTTGACTAGCTCCCACACTCTGTTATGATCCATAGACCCCATTTCGCTTTCATTGCCTTTTGCCAAGAAACCGTGATCCTTATCTTGGATTGCCTCATCGTATGTCCATGGGTGCGATTCATCTTGTCAGGGAATCAAGTCGAGGACTCTCCTATCCCCATGAACCTCTCGGGCTGTCTCACAACCCTCCCACTATGTGAGGCTCGGTTGTGAAAGTGTGTCATTTGGTATATCATCTTATACGGTTGTCAATGAGGTTAGCCCCCTTAGCTCACTTAAGGTAATCTCACCTCTGGGTCTTCTTTTCATTCATATAGTCTTCCTCCAAAAATCTAAAGTGGGTGCTTATTACCACCTTTTGATCTTTGGGACCATAGAACATACTGCTTTTTGTTCCCGGGGTATCCTATAAACAACCTTAATTACGATCGAGGATCCGATTTCCGGCTTCCTTGTCCAACACGTAGGCGGACACCCCAAATTCTCATGTGTCTCATACTAAACTGCATGGGTCCACAATTCTTTGGGAGTTTTGGGAACCGATTTGGATGGCACCAAGTTCAGAATGTAAAGTCATTTGTTTCAAGGCATGACCCCGTAAGCGACTTGGGAAGATCCTCATAACACATCATTGATCTAACCATTTCTAAAAGAGTTATGTTTTCTTCGCTCTCGCAACCCCGTTTTGTTGAGGGGTTAGGGTGCGATCGGTGGGATCAATCCTTCATCAAACAAGTAGTTCAAAAACTCATCATTTGAGGTACTTCGCCTCCACGATCGGATCGTAGAGACTTGATACGTTTTTCCCTATGATTCTCTGCTTGAGCCTTAAATTCTTTGAATTTCTCAAAGGTCTCAGATATATGCTTCATAAGAAAAATATAACCGTACCTCGAGTAGTCATCAATAAAAGTGACGAAATACTCGTAACCTCCTCTTGCCATGGTTGACATTGGACCACATACGTCTGTGTGAACGATTTCTAACACTTCTTTGGCTCTATTCCCCTTAGCTCTGAATGCCCTCTTGGTCATTTTACCCTCCAAACATGATTCGCAGGTTGGAATCGGTTCGACTTGGAGAGACTCTAGTGAACCGTCTTTCACCAACCTTTGGATCCTCTTTGGATTAATATGTCCCAATCTTAGATGCCATAGAAGTGTTTCGTTCACGTCTGATGAATGTTTTCTTTTACCGGAAACAGTTGATGTTTTATAGGATGCATTTCGTGAGTGGTGTGCACAGTTAATTGTATAGAGATTACTTGACAATGTTCCACGACATATAAATTTATCATAAAGAGAAATGGTAACAACTTTATCAAAAGTAACCGAATATCCATCATGGTAAAGTTTAGAAACTGAAATCAAGTTCTTTCTAAAGTTCGGAACGTAAAGTACATCTCTTAAAATTAAAACTTTGTCTTCAAAAGACAGGTGCACTTCTCCCATCGCTTTCACCGCCTCTCGTGGCATCGCCCAGTGTGATGAGGATCTCACTCCCACTAAGTTGTCGGGTCCAATTGAAGCCCTGTAAAGTGACACATACATGATCAGTGGATTCCGTATCCACCACCCATAAATGGGAGGCATACGCCGCTAAGCAAGTTTCAACAACTAGAGCGTGAGAATTACCTTTCTTTCCATTCCTTTTGGGATTGGAACAGGCTGACCTCCAATGTCCTCTCTCACCGCACTTGAAGCACCTCCCCTTAGTTGGCTTGCTCACTCATCCACCTCCCTTCACCTTTTCTTTGCCTTTGGTAACACTTGAATTCACTTGTTTGTGGCTCTTGTCCTTTTTTCTTGTTCTTACCACCCTCGCCTAGAAGAAGAAGGTCCAAAGGTCCTCTTTTGCCCCAATATCGCGATCTCGCCGAGACCAAAGCTGCAATAGATCGGCATCGAGAACTCGATTATTCATCGATAGTTCTGCCGAAGATTCAAAACTTTTGCAAGAGAATCGAAATCGATTTGGGTCTCGATGTCGATTCGATTATTCATCAAGTTTGTTAAGGTGAGCCATCATCGGAGAACGTGCTCCGCTACGGTGTTTCCTCCACCATTTTCAAAAGTCCCTTTTGATATGACGAGCCTTTTCGGTTTCGATGTTGAAACATCGCTTTAAGACTAGTCATGATGTCTGCGGCGGTCTCAATTTACGGTGTTGGTGTTGCAACACATCGATATTGAAGACAAGATGGTACACTTTTGCCATTTTGTTAATTTCTTTCACCGATTTTACATGACTCGCTATTGGCTTTTTGGTTTAGGTGTAGTGAGAACCCGGTTATGACTTTGTCTGCAAATGAGGACAATAGTAAGTTTCGACTCAATCAACAAAGTTTCCAAATAAGTTGTCTTTAATAAATTGAATAATTGGATTAAAATTTTATTATACATCTTCAGGAATAAAAATAATATGCATAGCACAAATATATATCACAAAATTGAAACATGTTTCATATTAAAATCTCCAAAAAATATGAACATGAGATTTTCAAAACAGTTTAAATAAGCCACGTGGGTGGGTCATTATTTAAACACATTCAAATGTTACAAACAAGAATATTACAAACCTTTAATATCCAGATTAATAGTTGGTTCTCATTTGACCAATATAAAATCGACAGGACTTTAAGTATATGCATATCAATTTTATACCTAAGTAATAACCATGATTAAAATTATTATTTCGCTTTTGAACGAGCCTCGTTTATCGCCACGCGTGGGTGGGTCATTATTTAAACACATTCAAAGGGTTGTCACGTTATAAACCTTTAATATCCAGATTAATAGTTGGAGAAATCGACCAATATAAAATTGACGGGGACTTGAGGAAGTATATGCATATCAATTTTATACCTAAGTAATAACCATGATTAAATCTGTAATTATTATTTCACTTTGAACGAGCCTCGTGGGGAGGGTCATCGTCGCCACTAGTAATAATCCACAATCATCCGTTTGGAATTTATTCATGTGAAAGCTATCTTTTTGAAGAATCTCGTGGGGGAATTTCTCCAAAAGAATTCACAAATAAATAAATCATGGAGGTCGATAATTAATTCAATTTTATTATCCAGGAATAAAATTGTCAATTAATTGTTTAAACATACTTAGTAATTTTCGAAAGTGAGATTTTTCAAAACATTTTTTCTCATGCATCGCAAATTTAAATACAATTTAAATAAGCATAAATAATGCATAAACATCAAGGCGAAAATTAAACATATTGGACACATTTATCTAATTGTCATGGTTAATTTTGTCATGTCTTGATCTTGAGAAATCGTCTTCATAGCTTTCATCGATTCGTCTCGAAAAGCTCCCACTTGACCGATTTAAAAAACGCCTTGTCCAAACCCGCGTCATCGACCACTCATGGTCGGTGCCCATACTAGCTCACGTCGTGTCGAATGGCGAATGGCTTGGACCGGCCGCCAGGCGCGTCGTTCATCTCGTCAAGACGTCGCCCGCAGCGCTTATCTCCCACAAGATCAGCAGCGTCGCCGTCCGTTCACAGACGCGTCGCCAGCGTTCTTCGAAGTCATCGCTGCCGCGCCAGCGCCGCGTCGCCGTCGTCGCCCGCCACGATATCGCCCACCAGCGAGCCGCGTCGCCCATCGGCGTCGGCCCCCGGCCTCACCCTACGCTGTCGCGTAGCGTCACAAGGCAGCGTGCCTTTGGCACGTTTAAATGACGACGCCTACTACGCCCGATTTCGGATCCGTCTTTTAATTCTTCGTCTCCGCCTCCGTTTCCGATCCGGTTACAATTTATTTACAAAAATAAATAAACCTAGATCTAGACTAGTCTATTACATTGATCAAATCAAACAAATGCTAATCTACTAGTGGATTTTCTCACGAGGCAAAACGAATCCGAACGAATCGAATTAAAAAAATACAATTTATATGCATGCATAAATAAACACATTAAATTCCATGACAATTGGATACCTGCAAAAAAGATCTAGCAATTCTACTATCAAATTTCAAATTTAATGACTGCGAATTAAATTACAATTTAAAATTCAGAGCCCGAAACCGAGGCTCTGATACCAGTTGTTGGGGAATTATTTGCCCGGATCTATTCGGGATGAATATTTAAATACAAATTTAATTCTGATAATTATTAATAGCATGAATTAACCCATATTAATTCAAATAATAATTCAACAACAAATCATGCATATAAACAGTTCACGTAAATCCTACGCATGCGGAATTTACTACGAGTTTACGTGAACTTACCTCTTGGAATGGCAATGGTCTTGTATATGAGAACACATCAAAAGTCCTTCCCAAGTATTCCCTAGTCCTTGCTCGACAATCCGGTGGAAGGATACTCGCGAACAATTAACAAAAGGAAATATAAACTTTGTTGCACCACTTTTGTGGATTTACTAATTTTTCCAGCACATGAAATTGTACTTGGGAATGAAAGAATCATCCCCTATTTATAGATGGGGTGGTGAACGATTTTTAGGGAAGAAAAACAATGTGGAAAAATCTTTTCTTGATCTCCAAGAAATCTTGAATATATCTCCTATATTCTTTTCTCCATAATTAAAATATTCCACAAAAATCCCACCTCATCTTGCTATGGTGTATTTTTCGAAAAAAAGAGGGAACAAGAATCCAAGATTTGGATCTTCTTGAATTTATGAGATATTCTTGTATTTCAAGAAATACATATCTTCCATAATAACTTTTCAAGAAAATCAAGAAAATCTTTATTTCCCTTTTTTTCTCAAAATTTCGAAATCACTAATATGAATAACCAAGTGGGAGATTTCTTGAATTTAATGAGATAATCTTGTATTCCAAGAATACATATTTTCATTCCATAACAAAATTCAAAGAAAATCTTTCTCCCCTTTTATCCATATTTTTCGAAAAAAACAAGGAAAAATAGGCAACAAATTTATTTTATTTTTAAACATCTTTTTCAGTTATTGGACTTTATCTTGGGCTACTTGGGGGGCCTTTAGGAGAATTAATTGGACCTTCCAATGGACCTTGAATTATCAATATTTAGCCACAATATTATTCAAGCCCATAAATATTAATTAATCCCACTACATAATTAATATTGCACTATCCATCTTAACCCATATTACAGTTAATATGGATCCCGGTTATTATTTCCCGTGTTTAAGATTATCTAGCCCATTAATTAATTCAAGCCACTGAAATAACTTTCCATTAATTAATATCTTTTATCCTTGGTAAATGAACGGTTCAACATTATTATCCATACCGGAAACTAGTTCCACTTGCAAGATTTGGTATGATAAAACTTATGAACCTCCCAAGGGGTCAAATCGAACAAGCGTACTTGCACACGATTCTCCGTATTAAATCTTAGCAATCGCATTTGACCAATAATATTGCCCAAGATATAGGGTATTGAATCTCATTGATTCTCTTCCCATAATAAGTCAAAGCAATAGTTACTAGCCACACGCAATCCTATTTAAGGGACGAAGATTAAGAAATAACTAACCACTGAGGTCTAATTCTTCCTAGTTCAGTTCTGAAGAAT
Source organism: Stenogyne calaminthoides (assembly GCA_037126765.1). Taxonomy (NCBI): domain Eukaryota; kingdom Viridiplantae; phylum Streptophyta; class Magnoliopsida; order Lamiales; family Lamiaceae; genus Stenogyne; species Stenogyne calaminthoides. The sequence goes on along the minus strand of JBBCBC010000023.1, from coordinate 32,677,961 downwards.
TTGTCCTCCTGTAGGTCCTCTTCAATGCATCAGTCATGCACTAGTGTAATCTCTTAGTCAAGACAAACCAATCTGAGCCTTACACTACAACCTTTCACGATGGATTGTTCACTTCCATTTAGGTCGTGAATGGTGTACTTTTAGTTACAAGGTACTGTTAATTTAATCTTCTGTGATCTTGGTATCACTGAATTAACTACAATGTAACACGTACTATTTAATGAACAGTTATGCAGTAAATATATGTAACATTCGATGATATTTAAAGCATCAGTGATAAACAATTTATTTAAGTAAATAAGTCCGAAATTCAGTTAGTCTGATTATACAAAGTAAAAGCATATAATCCCAACATTTGCGACTCTCGCAAACATAAAATTTTTAGGCAAATTCTCATGTGCACCATTTGCACCAATTTAGAATGGTGCCATTGGATTTTTTATTCTTTTTTAATTTTTTTTCTAGCTTCTTTTTTACAATTTTTTTACCCAATTCGGACCCAACCCCACCCGACCCGAACTCGGTCCCACTGATTCATGGTTCACCCGACCCGAATGGGTTTAGGTTTTACTTTTTTTTTTTTTAAAGTTTTTGTTTCCAGTTTTTTAATTTTCAAATTTATTACCCTGTCAACCCAACCCGAACCCGAATCCGCCCAAGTGGTTCACGGTTCACCCGACCTGAATGATAAATGGTTCATAATTTAAGGTTTAAATTTATGATTCATGATTCATCTAAATTAAAATTAAATCTAATTGCACCTTTTGCAATTGGTGCACGCAAGCATCACTCGAATTTTTATTACAAATATATGATTGGTCTCTAGTAAGCGAGGAGTTTTTGTTAGTCTGGTAGACAAATATCAAATTCATTCTACATTCACTCCTAAAAATACATACTCACTCTATATACCTAGTTTGACATAAAATTTCTCTAATTATAATATAATAATATTATAACACTATTTGTACACATTTTCTTTTATATAACATTGCATCAAATGCTATTCAAAATTTCAAAAAAACACATGTACACTGCCACTATTTATTAATGAGCACACTTGCACAAGACATTCTCACGATGAGACGGAGTATAAGTTGAGTATTAACGCTTTAACACTTTAAAAAGAATGAATGTAATTTATGCTAAATTGTACCCCGTTTCATGCAGAGACCGTCTCATATGAGTTTTTGCCTTTATTTTTATCACGATTTTAAAATTCTAAATTTCACCATCTAGATTTCCACAAATATAATCTTACTCTTTATAAGATAAAAACTCATATAAACAGGTACAAACTAACACAAAATAATATTTGCCCTTCTCAAAGTATTAAAATATTATGTTCAAATTATGTTCGGTCTCACGTGTACCTCTTTAATTTTCTTTCCCAAAATTGCATCAGCTCTTCATTTTTTCAACTCACCCTAAAAATATGATAAACTAATTAGAAAATGAATTCCGAAATCTATATTAAATAATAAATGTATTTGTGTTAATTAAATTTTTAACTGAATTGTTTCTGACTTAAAGTTAGCCAAGTAGGTATCTTTTTTTTTTCTTTTGACAAAGTAGTAGGTATCTTTAAAAGAACAATAATGTTATCAAGATTTAAATATTGGTAATGTTGTTGAAGAAATAAATTTTCACATTTTGTTAGGAATATTATTTTATTCATTTGCCGGCCCAATAAGTCCAAAGAGTATGACAAATTGTCAATTACTAGATTGAAAGAAGCCGGGTATTTGTCAATTAATATTGGGCTGTGGCCCAATCTTTGAGTAGAATATGTGTCACTTCCAGTTATTTTAGGAAATCCGAACATACTGAACGACTATAAATATATTAAGTACAATATTTGGATGTCTTGGAAAAAGCGTTCTATACATTCTGAATTTTTGAGACATGTTTCACTAAAAAATGTCACCTCAGTATCATTTAATCAAGCTAGTCAATTTGGGGATGTAAAGAACCGAATTTTGGTGAATATTCGATTCAATTTGTCAAAATATCTGTACTCCTATTTGTTAAAAATTTGATTTCTTATTTGTTTCGAAACTGGTATTCGAATTAGAGTGAGTCTCATGTGCACCCCGGTGTATCGTTCAATCGTAGTGGATTTTAGAAGCGTGCAACTATACAAAATAGAAACGTCCTACTATTCCAAACATAAACATGCAACTATGTTCTCATATTAACAGTTACACTTTTCCGTATAAATAAATTGCACTTTTCAACATAACAAGCTGTACGCTTCTAAAGTGCACCATAAGTGCATGGTGCACCCGAGTATATACAAGAGCTAGCCTTCGAATTATGTGATGGTATTTGGGTATTCAATTCGAATCCAAATTATAATTCTAGTATATTTGTAAAAAAGTTAGTATATTTTTTTTTCTAAAATTTAGTATATTATTCAGAAATAAGATAATGTTAAATAATAATATATACTCCATCAGTCCCGAATTCGAATGCGGGTTTACTATTTACACACATTTTTGTGAGAGAGTTTTGTATTAATAATTGAAATAATAAATTAATTTTTAAGGATGAATATGATAGATGAGCCTTTTATATATCATACCCCTCTTTAAAAAATAATTTATCATTTCAAACACTAATACAAAACTCGCTTCCAAAAACACGTATGAAAAGTAAATGTGACTTCGAATCTGAGACGGGGGTAGTATTAAGTTTTATATTAATATTATTCATTAAATAAATTAATAACACATACTATTAATTATTTGTTAAACATACTAATTGAATATTCATTAATACTTAATTGAAAACAACATTGCTCGTATTCTGTGTTGCACGGATGCGGGGACGCGAGTGCGGGGGCGATACGATACGGATGCGGGGATACGTATTTTTAAAAAATTTAGGGTGCGATTCGGCAAAGATACGTCTATTTATTTATAATTTATTATATATAACGCCTAAAAATATATGCAAATCTAAAATTCGTAAAACAAAATGTATGCAATTCAAATTTTTATCTCCCTCAAAACTTGACAATATTCAATAATTTAATATAATTAAGTAACAAAACAATAATTCAAATACCATCAACCCAATATATAAGTCATGATGAATTCAATCTAAAACGAGTTTCATATTGTCAATTTAAGTTGCATTACATAATAAAGTTTAATTAAATAACACGTCTAATGCTTAAAAACATGACCATATTTAATCATCTAGCTAGTATAAATTCGCTTATCGGATTTGTGTGTCCGTTAATTTATTTTATTTTATAATTTACCGATTCGTCAAGTGGCATCCGGATACGCGAATTCGAGAATTGCACCCCTTTTAGGGTGCGGGTGCGAATCCGATACTGCATTGTGATATTTTAAGAAGAATTCGTGCATCATAGCTCATATTTGTATTTGAATGTATTTCAAATAAAAGTTATTCCCCCGTCGACAAAACTATGCAAGATTTTTGTGCATGAGTACTAAGGAACATTAACAGTTTATATATAAAATAGATAGGTTGGAGGGCATTGTGATGCCTATTTATGAATATAGTGATTTTTTTTATGAATAAAGTCAATGAAATTCAAGTAATTAAAGTGATGTTTGAAGGATGGTGATAACATGTTTAGAGGAGTATTATTTACATACATGGAGTCTGCATTATTTTTGTGGACAAAGGTAGTAATATTTTATATTCTAATGCAAAAATTTCGATTTTGAATTTTAATATTTGAATATGAATATTGAATTAAATAATTTTTTTTTTATATTTTACATTTTTACTTTAAAAACATGTTTTTTTAGGGTTTCTCAATTCTCCCAACACATTTTTATATTAAATCCCAACATTTGTCTGTTGTCCATTTTTGGTACATAATTTCAATTTCTATAAAGACGTACCCCATTATATTTCTCATTATTATTTGTAATACATTTATTTTATTATTTTACATAATAGTATAAGTTACAAAAAGGAAAATGAAACGGATTTGAGCAGCGCGACACTGTGCTCTCTCCATTATTTTTTTTCCGACAAATTGAAGGATGAATCATATATCAAACTTATGGGTTTTGAGAGAAATAATTTGATATAATGCTTGACCTTTGGTTCGTGCGGAAAATAACCGACTTTAGACAATCAAGAAGGCGACCTCAAATTGACATGAATGAATTGCTAAGATAAAATTTGTGAAGTTATAGTATATATAATGAATATTTGGAAGTACCAAAATGATGGACTTGAAGAGTGGAACAATTTGAAATATCACTTGTCATTTCGATTTACCCAAAAATGGTGGCAACGTAAAGTTATGAATAGAAAAAAAACACCAATTAAATTAAAATAAGTTGCTAAAAGTGGTAACGAGAGCCTAAATTGTTACCCTAAGCTAGGGGTGACAATTTGTGTCATTGTATTGTATTTTCTGCCGTCACGACACAATAAGACTAAATACGAACATAGTAAGATAAGAATTCGTGCTGATACAACATGCACATAAAAGTTTTCATGTTGACACATCACGATAAGAAAATAAAAATAAAATCTATAGTATATTATATGACATTACACGATACGAGATGACACGATAATAAATGTTACATGATATGATACGACAAAAAAGTATAAAATCACATATAAAACTACAAAATACCAAGTTATATATACAATAAACTTTTTCCAATTTTATTCGTGTTTATTAGATGAACAACAGACGAAATACATCAGGGTATTGCATTAAACTTGTAAGAAATTTGTTGTCTTGGTTCTCTCGGACGCAGCCTGTTGTTGCTCGAAGCAGTACCAAGACGAAATACACGTCTTTGGCTATGGCTATCACTAATATTGTGTTCATTATTTCACTATTGACAGAGCTCAATGTTTTCAATCTTGTGGTTAGGCTTGGCAATGGGGCGGGGAGGGCCGGGGGACAACTCCCCATCCACGTCCCCGCGAAATTCGGGGGGGGGGGCGGGAATTCCAGCGATGCATTCGGGGAAGAAATCGGCCCCATTCCCCGCCCCGCCGGAGATTTTCATCCTTGCGGGGAATCGGGGAATCTCCGTGTTAGTGTCTTATAGACAATCCATTGTAAGGACATAATACTCGATGATATTCAGTTTGGTTTAATATTGTAGTTCATTTAATATTAATGTATGGCAATACACTTGTTTGAATATTATGTTTGATTGTTTGCATTTATTCATACAAGTGTCCCCATGAGTCATTGTTGTCATTGAGGTTGTGAGAACTCAGATGACTTAAGCATGATTCTCAAATAGCCCCGATCAAGGATCATCAAGAATGGGATATTGATGATGCAATGGAGATTGGTGTGCGATCTGCATCATACTCTTAGAGAGTGTAGTAAAATCTCACTTCCTACGAGATACTAGGTATCTCATGATGGATGCACAAATACCTTAGAGGGTATTGGTATACCCATTCGAGAAACCGTTTGATGTAGTTCCACTATATGTGTCTACGAGTGTCTCGGTTAGTGGGAGCGATGCGATACTCCTTTGACTTGAGGTCAATACGCACGACATGTGTGGGATGATGAACTTTGACCATGACCGACACTTGCACCCGTCTATGAGTAGATATGACTTGGATTGGGTTCATCACGAAGTGCATGTGCGTGGTAGTTGAACCAAGAATAGGATTCATTCCTCAAAGTGGATTTAGAGAGAATACTCATCTTCTCATCATAATTGGATCAAAGTCATCGACCGATGCACATCAACTTAGACTTTGTGGCTAAGTGTGACATACATGATCAATTAGTGATTAGAGATAAATTGATTAAGTTATTTGAATAGACACTTCATCATGTTCAAGACTAATCGAGTATTCCCAAATGAAATGAGGAAATCGTAATAGCCCATGTTTCAGTTACAGGTAGTTGCACATTTCCTCGCAACGTACCTCATATATTGAGAATGTCTGATTTATTGTCTAGGGTTCAATTAAGACCGTTAGTTTGACTAATCGCTCGATATATGAGGGCCTATGGGTCACACAACAAGTAATGATTGTTTACTAATTATAGTTGATTGATTAAATGTTAAATTATATTTAATATTTAATTTATGGAGAAATGATTAACAATAGATTAATTTGGAATTAATTATTATTAATATTTAATTAAATTGGATTTAATTAAATAAGAATTTCCAATAACAATATTTGGAATATTATTGTAGGATTTAATATATATGGAAACAAATCGTAGAGATTTGTCATATATGGAATTTAAATCCGTAGAGATTTATATGTGGGAAATAAATCTAAGAGATTTATTTAAATAAAGATTAGGGATTTTATTTCCTAATTAGGTTAGCTTGAGACTTAAGCTAATCCTCTCCTATATATATGAGCTCTTGGGAATTCATAATATGTGAGTTCATATTTCTCCATAAAATCTCTAAGTTAGAATTTTCCTAGCAAATTCATCTCTAGGGATTCAATTTGGCAGATTCATGCGAGTTAGTAAAGCGATTGTTGCGTGTATACCATAGTTGAAGAATAGGGTGTGCAATTCATTGTAAGAATTACATTTTACGTTTAAGCATTCGTTGTTGGTGAACTTTAATTTCCGCTGCGCATGTATTACGTGTTTACGTGCCTCTAAATTCCAACACAACGGTGTAAATCCCCGTTCCCCGCCACTTTTTTTTTTTTAAATCAAATTTGCAGAGGAACAACCGAATAAGGTGGACACCATAATCTGCCAATTTGAATGAAAATCCATTGCAGAGGATTTGGTCTCAAAATTCTAACAACAAGAACAATTAATTGTAAATAACAAAAATAAAAGTACCGATTTGAGTATTATGCAATAAATTCAACAAGATAATTTCTTTCTCAATGATGGAGAAGATTGAGGGTACAGTGAAACGTGGGGAGGCCTGAGTGGCGTGCAGTGAGAATATGAGAGATTTGAGATACAAAATATATATGTTAAATAAAAAATTGGGGCCCCCAAGGGAGGGAATCTTATCCGGCCCCCCCCTTCGGGAGAAAAAAATTCCCCATCCCGCCCATGGAAATTTTTTATGAGATTCCCGCCCTATTCAGGCGGATCTCATGAGGAACTCCCGCCTGTTGCTGCCAAGCCTACTTGTGGTGCAACAATCAAGGGGCCATTACACCTGCTTTTAGCCTTGCATTGCACTCTCGAATGAAACGTATCGAGATTGATGTCCATTTCTTAAATGAAAAGCACCAACATCGACAACTTGATATTATGATACATTCTTACGTACGAAGGATCAACATGCATATATTTTTACTAAATCTCTTTTACCCACCCATTTTCGTCTATTAAGCTCCCACCTGTGTCTTTTTGGTTCTGGTGGTTTAGTGCAAACGGGAGCATGTTAGATTCGTGTTAACAAAGTCAGTATTGTTAACGCACTAATGTGCTTAGGGAGACATTTAAAATTTTGATTAGTCTAAGTTAGTCATTTTACTTTGGTATTTGCTTCTACAAGAATGTCGTTTACAACTATCTCTCTTGTATGTAACATTGTTTTCATATTAATCTCAATGTGTAAATGATAATTTTTCAGTTATCGTATTGTTCGTTTAACAGGATCGATACGATAATAACACAAACACAATAAGCTTAAACAATAACCCAAAATTTTGTATCATTTTTGTGTAGTGTTATCCTATCTGAAATTGACACCCCTACCCCTACCCTTTGACAACCAAGTTTTTCTATCCTCTCTAATCTTATGGATAGTTTTGCAATTTCTCCCTGAAACTAAAAGACTTACACCAAGGAAAATGAGACATAAATTGCTCAACGTAGTCAAACACTCGCTGCGAATAAAAGGGCATCATGCCTAAACCATTGACTATGTATGAATGTCCTCTATAACTAAATCCGACAATCATTTATTTATGCCTCGTTTGGTGGCCACAATAATCAATTAGCCAATTACCCTAGTTAGCACCCAAATATATTAAGTTAAGATAACTTTCATTTGTTTTACTACACCCACTCTTCGGCCCTCGTCGTTTCGAGAATATCTCAACCAACTTTTCTTTTTTCGAACATATCTCAACAAATTCAACTCTCACTCTCGCAGAAATATCTCTCTCAATACTTCTTGTTTCGAAGGCTGACCAAGTCAATCTCATCCATGAGTAGCACATCTCCTTGTTTACTCGGTCAAAGACCATACGATCTCTCAATAACCAAAGCCCTCCCTTGCACGCATAGGAAATATATTTTCTTAGTCGCGCGGAAGACTCTAACTACCTTCAAACGTGGTCTCTTTTTGTGGCATAGTTTCAAAGAGTCTTTTCTTCAGTCAAATATACTTCGATACCCGGTCAATTCTTATCCACTGGAGCTTCGGATTCCTTGGAGCTCTAGCCTGACGAAGACCCTTGAGGATAGTCGTCCAGATGTCACAATCCCAATATTATATTATACAGGTGTCATCATCTAAAAATAGACATTATTTGTGTCACGTCAAAATATATATATATATACATATATATAAATTATTCAATATCTTCATAATTACTATAATTTGACATACCATATCATTAATATCTATTCAAATATTATTAATTAATATATTATTTTTATTATTATGTATGATATACTATATCATTAATACATATTCAAATATAATTTAATATTACACGTGTCGTATTATTATAATAAATCTAAATATTGTTGTCTGATTTCGTAATGTATTTTTGGTGAAACAAATATTGTTACTTTTTTTTGTTTTTTTTTCGGACAAAGTTAATTGTGTATTAAATTTTAATAATTGGATGATTATTGTTATTGTGTATATATATGTATGTATAGCTATTATATTCCGTAATACAATTTTATTATTTTAAATGATGAAAAAATTAACTGAAGTATACATGTTGACTGTTGTATTGGTGATGCAAGGTACTTTTTCATAAAAGTTCTTGCATAAGGAGGACTCAACTAGTGTGTTAGTAATATAAGTGTGAAGCAATTTGTAATTAATAATTGATAACTGCCCTGAAATTATAAATAATTTTGACTAAATCTTATAGGCATTTAGGTGCACCGTGCACTCATAATGCATTTTAAAATTATACAATTTATTATTTTGAAAGATGGAATATGTTTACACTGAATTGTGCAACCGTTAATATGCAAAAATAATTGTTCAATTCAATATAAATAAGTTAAATATTTTAATATAATAAATTAAATTAATTTTAAAATATATTAAAAATGCACATGACACCTAAATACACACAAACCCTCCCAATAATTATATATTGAGAAATTTGACTCGAGAAAATCAAAGATGCGTTTTTAAATAACTTGAGATTTGGAATGGATTTTTTTATAATTACATTTGCATTGAAAGATGCATTATGAGAGATCTAAATGCTTCTTTATCCGAATAATTATACTCCCTTTGTCCCAATCATAATGATATTTTTTCTGTTCATAAGAATTTAGTGGAATAGCGATAAAATAATAAAGTGATAGGGTAGGAAGAGTTGTTTATTAGTATTTTATATAATAAAATGATAAAGTGATAAAGTGATGAGTAATTGGGGATAAAAAGTGTTGTTTATTAATATTTTATGTGATAAAGTGATAAAGTAATAAAATGTGTAAGTAACTTTACCATTATGATTGAGACGAAAATATGGGGTACTTTACTATTATGATTGAGATGGAGGGAGTAATAATTATAAAGTAATTGTCCTTTTCTAAAAATAAAATATTGTTATCATGGTAGAAATATCCGAATAGTTATAATTGATTATAAAATACTCCCTCCGTCCCAAAGATGCACGTTTACTGTTTTCGCGTGTTTTTGCGAGCGAGTTTTTTATTAGTATTTGAAATGATAAAATATTTTTTAAAGATGCATACAATAGATGAGAGGTAGATCTATAATACGCCTCTTTAAAAATTACTTTATCATTTGAAATACTAATAAACAACTCGCTCACAAAAACTCGACAATAAAGTAGGTGTGCATATATTTATGAGACAGAGGTAGTAATTGTCCTTTTCTAAAAATAAAATATTGTCATAATGGTAAAAATATCTTCCACCCAAGAAAAAATCTACCAAAATTAAAAAAAAAAGGAAAAAGAAAAATATCTATAGTCTACCCCATATATATCTTCTATCTTCTATTATTAACAAATCTCCACTATCCTCCTTGTCATGTGCGCCTCGCGTGACCTTGGACCGACATAAAAATATCTAAATAACCCGAGTTCGCTTAACCACACCCCAAATTACCATAAGTCGGTTCGATACTGAAGCAAAATTTAACCATGGTTAGAGCGGGCTGCGCAATCTGCATACATTTAGCATTCCGAATTTACCCCCCAAAACCTAGAAATCCCCTCCTATATAAACCCCCGAATACCATCTTCAAAATCCATTAGCTCAAATTGGAGGCGGGTTCTTTGTTTCTGTACTACCTTCTTTGTATCTCGTTTTCGTTTCAGAAACTCATCAATGGCCTCCGCTGATGTTGAATATAGATGTTTCGTAGGTGGATTGGCTTGGGCCACCACCGATCAGTCACTCGAGCAGGCCTTTTCACAGTACGGCGAGGTCATCGAATCGAAGGTCTGTTTGTCGCGGAGACGATGTGGTTCTCGTTCTCTCTGATCTGTTACTACTGTTACTATTCTGTTACTGTTACGGTTACTGAGTTACTACTGTTACTCTTTCTCTTGATATTTTACCCCTGAAACGGTACGTTCCGTCTTCCTCTTTTTCATCGAAGGGTTGAAGATTGAATAATCCATATTCAGTTTATTATTTTCAATTTCTGTGTGAATTGGCGTAGATCTGGTGTTAATTTCGTTAGATCTGATTTTTTTTTTGTTTTGGTTTGATTTTGATTCGCAGATCATTAATGACCGTGAGACTGGAAGATCCAGGGGCTTCGGATTTGTTACCTTCAAGGATGAGGATTCCATGAAGAACGCTATTGAAGCGATGAACGGACAGGATCTCGATGGCCGTAGCATTACCGTCAACGAGGCTCAATCCCGCGGCGGAGGCGGCGGTGGTGGAGGCGGTTTCCGAGGTCCTCGCCGTGAAGGAGGTGGTGGCTATGGAGGCGACGGTTATGGTCGCCGTGAAGGAGGAGGTGGTTATGGAGGCAACGGCGGTGGCGGTGGATATGGGCGTCGTGAAGGTGGCGGTGGCGGTGGTTATGGTGGCCGTGGAGGAGGCGGTTATGGTGGAGGCGGCGGTGGCGACCGTAGCTACTCGAGGGGTGGTGGTGATGGAGGAAGCTGGAGGAGTTAGTTAGTTAATCTTAGTTAGCAATTTTATAAGTGTTGTGTTCCGTTCCGTCTGTTGTTCTGGTTTTCCATGCTAGTTGTTCTGGTTTTGTCACTGGTTTCGTCCTTTCTATTGATGTGTCAATCGATGTTTGCGTTGTTCAGATGAATGAAGTAAATGGAGGTTCTGTTGAATGTTTTATATTATATTTGTCTAATATTACTGCTCAATTTATACATCTAATAAATGGGTTTAGTTGACAAGAAAATCACCGTATAAATGAGAATAATTACATCTCGAAACATTTATATAATATAATTTTATTCCATTCAAACAAACATCCTCCAACACTCTTAGAAAATCTAATTACTCTGTTTACAGTCGGCTTTCCAATAACAATTTTTCAGTTGTGAAAAAGCTTTTGTCAATTATCTTAGAGCAACACTACTGAATCAGGTTTAAATGTTTATGGGTAAAAAATATCACTTTATGCATAAAAACTTTCATTAACATCATAAAAACTTTCACTAATCTAAATGTTAATGTGTGAAAATTTTGTGGATAAAAATTATCACTTTACGCATGAAAATTTTAAATGTTTAAAAATATAAAATATTTTTTAGTGAAAATAATTCAATCCTTTGCGTCAGTTTTAGTTTTGATTATATGGTATTTTCCTTTTTTCATCGAAAAGTGGGTTGATGTTTTACAACGACTCATCTTTCTTCATCGAGTAGGAATCTTTCTTTAATTAAACATGCCCTTCGTAGATTGAAATTGTAAAATGCATGTTTCATAAAACAAGTTATATTTTAAATATGTTTATTTAGTGAAACAAGTTGCATATTTAACAAAGACACATTTGTATTGTATAATACACTTCCTTCTATCCGGAGAGAAGAGTAATATCAGGATATTTTGCACTAGATTATATATATATATTTTTTTATATAGGTGATTCATGATTTATTTTATTAAAATCATGAATTTTAAGTAGATCTATTGCTCGAGCTGGGTTGGTTCGAACTCAAACTGACTCAGTTACATTTATCGAGTCAGAAGTAGAGTTCGAGAATTGCTGTTTTTATAAATTGAGTATTTCACAAGCTCTCGAGCTATATTTTTTTAACACTAATCACAAGCTTGTCCGGTAAGGGCAATCAAATAAGGAACTATTGAAAGTCGACGGTTTAAGGCAAATAATCCAAATATTCATAGTAATGGCGGGTACCTAATAAATACACAATTATTTACAAATTGCTCCCCTAGGATCATTCTAGCACATACAAATCATAGTGATTCTTTTGATATAAGCATATATTTTTAATACAAAATGGGACCTATTGAGAAGGGTCAGCGGCAGGTATGCATTAGTCGTAAATATCCTATGTCTAAGGAAGAAAAGGGTCCAATTCATTTAAAGAATTCTATATGAATTGTTATATTCATTTAAAAGAACTGATAAATAGTGACTTGTCCAACATTATAAACGTAGCTAATTAATATACTATAAAATATGAAAAGTAGACTGCACCAAGAGTGAGATGTACCAAATAGAGTTTAAATGAATCAATGCATGAGAGCGAGCTGGACAATGCTTTTTTTTTTTTTTTTAAAGTTAATCAATTACAATACTTTTTTAAAATAATCAATTACAATAATTTCTTCTACCACTGGATCATAGTAATATTATTTCATTTCGCTATAGATCGGAACCACAACAACTACTAGAGGAGGATCACCCAAAACTGCAACTCGAAACCACAACTGCACCGCAACCAGAACTGCAACCTCACAAGAAGGGGACAACCTGAAACTGCAACTCGGAACCGCAACCGCACCGCAACCAAAATTGTAATTGTTTAAAGTTTAATGAAAGTAATAATGTAAAAAAATATTAAATGAATCCATACATGCAGTAGGATGCTCTGAGTTGCATAATTTCCATAAAATGGAAAAAATCAATTCAATTTATTAATCAATAAATCTGATTAGGTTATTTTTATTTTTATTTGAATTTGATTATTAGTTTTTGACAAAAAATTGTACGAACATCCTACCCAACAAACTCTAATTGAATATTATGTGCAAGTTTATATTTGATTCATTTTATAAATGGTAAAAACTGGGAAGAATTCACATGAACCAAAGACAAATGTTGCTTTTAGTTTTTGTATAAAAAAAAGTCCAAGTTCAATTTTGATTTCAATTTTTACTATATGAAAATTGAAAAAAAGCCGAACATGCCCAATATTACATATATAAGGAGAAAAATTCCAATTCTAATATATTTAAATTGAAATCGTGGTAAGTGTTATAATGTGCAATCATATACAATTTCATCCTAATCTTCTATCTTATACTTAATTTATTATATTATGATTTTTTTAATCTTCCTACCATAATATAAAAGTGTCTTTTTTTTTTGGAAATGTTATAAAAAAATATTAAATTAAAAAAATTATAATAAAATTATTTGGATAACCAAACCAAACTTATAATTCGATTAGCTTATAATTCAATTTTGGTACAATTCGGATAAACTTCAGTTTGGATTTTTTAATTTTGTATTCTGAGCCATGCATTCATGAAATACATCTTACACTAATTCTGATACATTAATTGGGTAGCAGATTAATATCTTAAACTGTTTTATTTATGAAAAAGTGATTCTTAGAACTTCCATTGTGAAATTCAACTTTGTTGCCATTTTGAAATGGGCCCATCTATTGATCCATATAGGTTGTGTCATCTATTTGGTGTTTATGAGGTTGGATCTTTGCTTCTCTACCATTTCTAAGGCCATTTAACTTAAGATGGAACTCTTATAGTAATTGACCAATTAATGTTGTAACTTTTGTTTATTTGTTTATTGGGTAGGTCTACGGTGAAATTGTTTATAGTATGAAAATTATACCATTACATTTAAAAATTAATACCATTATATTTATCAACGGACAACATTACATTTATAAATTAAGATTAAAATATTAAATAATATAGGTACTAATTTATAATAATAATGACATCATTTTATAAATATAATGATATAAATTTCATACAATGAACAAGTTTCACAGAAAAGTTTGTGTTGTTCATTTGATTATCAAAATTACAAGGAACATTAAGAGAGAGAGATAAGAAATATAAAAAGAAGAGTTGGTCTTCCATGAACCAGGATCTATATCATAAATTTAGATTATTTAACTCATTTTACTCATTTTTTACACAGTTTTCTAAATTATTAAATTTGATCTGTATTATACTCTGGGTAAGCCGGTTGGATCAAATGAAATGAATTAAAAACAAGGTTCATAACATGAATCAGGTTTACACAAGTTTTTATCTAAAAAGAAGACATAGTTAAATTACTGGTATGTTTTGGGCCTCACCCATTAAAAGCCCAATAGCTTTGCTCATTTGGTATCCATTTTATTTTAGTTAATAAGTCTTTTTGATAATTGAACGAAGCTTTTACAAAATTGCATCAAAGAAAATATAAAGAAGTTAGTCCTTCCTTAGCCCAAAAATTGTTTTCACCCTAAAATACACATTTAAAAAAAGAAACTGTAATTAGTATAGCTTTGATCTTTATGTATAAAAAAAATAAATTGGTTGGATATGGAGTATTGTGAGCATTGACAATGTCAAAGTCTAGTATGCATTAGGTGTATCGTCCAACTCAAATGTATTGTTGAAATATTTAACTTGTTTAATTGAAACGTTGAACTTGTTTATACTGAAATATTCAACTTTTTATATGAAAATAAGTTAAACGTTTCAAAAATACATTTAAATTACACTGTGCATGAGACCTAATCAACGACATTTTGTATATATAAATTAACATTATGAGTGTGTAGTTTATGAAAAATTTCTTTTTTCTTTTTTGTGTGGATAAACAATTATGCATTTCATTCATTATTATTACATCGTGTCAACCGAGCGTGCAAATCTCTTGTTCTATTTTTCTTAATAAATTTCATGGTTTGTGTGGTACAATTGAAATCATATCTTATCAATTATAGAGTACCACATGTAGGTTATCAGATTAGGAAGCCAGATTTTGGCTCACAACCACTCATACCAAATCAAAAATATAAGTCTGGCTTCAGAATCACTCATACCAAATAAAAAATAAACATCCACGACGCTCCTACTCAGGGATGGATCCAGAAGTTCATCCCAAGGGGGCGAAATTTTTCATTGAGTAATGACACCAAAATTTTAGCATTTCAATCGGGACGAAATGATAAAATTTTACGATTTTAATGTATAAATATTAAATTTTTGACATATATAATACATTTTTTTTTAACAAAGGAAACCCCCAATTCATAGTCATCGCTTTCTTTAATTTCTTGTTACCAATCTTTACAAAATCAAACCAGTTTTCTCAATATATTAGCATTCTCTTTCATGAGAGGAAGAAGATGATGTGGAGACGAAGGTGAAACAGGAATGTATATCTAATTCATGTTTTAAATGTAATATATAAAGGTGTAATTTAGTTATTAATATACATACATATAATAATAATAATAATTTAGGGTAATAAAATCACCTTTGAAAAAATGGGGTCCAAAAATGAAGGTAAGGTCCTTTGATTCTGACAAGTTGTTAGAAGGACCAGCTGGTAAATTCTGAATGTGAGACGCGCAGATTCACACATGTGTCTCCAACTTACACTTGTTATTTTCCATACAATTTTGACGAATTTAGGGGATATTCTCATTAATTTTTTTAATATATATATATTTAAAGCTTTAAATTTGTAAAATATTACTCCGTTCGTCCCAAATTTAATGACAAATTTGTTAAAAGGCCCGTTCAGAACTTGTTGGCAGATTTCTTATAAAGAAAATAAAGTAACTACATCATTTTAAATTTTACCCTAAATATTTAAAAAATTACGCATAATATCATTATATTACAATGCTAAAGTCAATTTTATTTTCTTTTTATTTATATCACATGTCATTGCTTTACCATTTATCCCTCCATAAAAAATAATTTATACTAATAAATAACTCTATCATCAAACTTCATGCAAACAGTAAATGTGCTATTTAACTCGGGACGGGGGAGTATCATTATACATCTTCTAATTTGGTAGTACTGTCCCTAATATATATAGTTTATATTCTTGACGAATTGAGTCAACAAATTTGCATTCTTTGATTTTGTTCCTATTATTTCTCCATAACCACAGATTTATTCTTAATAGACTTACCATTATAAGTAACATTCATCTAAACTACGGATAGTATATAATAAATTTCAAATATACCTATAAAACAAAGACAAGTAAATAATATAAGAAGGAAATAATAAGGAGAATTAATAAAGAAATAAATCAATATTTTCAAATAAGGGAAAATTTTCAAATAATGATCATCTTTAATTAATTCCTGTAATGTCATATCAATCACTTGTCTTCTTGTTTGTGCACGTACATAGATATATTATCGACTAGATTTTTTCGTCTAGTGATGTGTCTTATATTCCACACACTTCCCTCTTTGACCTGAATTATTCTATACATGTATGTAATTACTATTACTAATTAGTTAGTCAAAACCTGCATACATATAGTTCCATATATCTCACGTTTCACACTATTTATATATAGGAACATACATGTAACATACTTCCACAATTGTAATCTCAAATTAATCAACATTCTCATATATACTGCAATGCAGATTCTTTGTAGGCTGTAATTCTGTTTAATTTGTCCTTCTTCAATTGTGGTTCTTAACAAGACAAATCACTTATATTCTTCATATTTCCAAGTTTATGGTCAACTTTTCATGACCCCACCCCACCCTATCTACCCTATAAATACTCTCCATTTCCCCCTTCTTTCTCACCTCATCACTACATACTTTATACTTACCTCTTAATTTAGTCACTTTTTTTATCAACTCTTTAAAAAAAAATAGTAGTATTTTTCAATTAATTGAAAAATGGCATCAAGCTCAATGTCGCATGGTTCGGGCAGCAAGTGGTCCGCCCAAGAAAACAAGGCGTTCGAGATGGCGCTGGCAGTATATGACCAAAATACCCCTGACCGTTGGGCGAACGTCGCCCGTGCAATTGGGGGGAGGAGCGCGGAAGAGGTGAAGAAACACTACGATATTCTGGTTGAAGATATTGAGTACATTGAGGGTGGTAATGTGCCATTTCCTAAATACAGGACCACCGCTAAAAATAACATCAAGAGATGAACTAGTAAGGTACGTAGTTACATGTTACATCGTGTTTTATTTCATTAATGCACCTATGTCTAAATGGATAAAATTGCACGTTTCAGTGTCTAATAAAACGTGGAATAATCTCTATCTATCATTGCAAATTATTTGGTTGGTGTGTGCATAGGTAACTGATGTATATATTTTCCCTAATTAATTATATTTTCTTCAAATTAATTAATAAACAAACCGTACATTGCCAGTTATGGTAGGTAAAATCTAGCTTAGTTCAACACCACAGAAGGCAATTTCTGGTTGGAGGGCCCCATAATAGACGTAGTTATCAAAGTAACCCCTAAATTATATGTGCCTGAATCTTTGAATCGGATTTTTGTGGTTTTAACTGTTAAAATTAATATTTAATATATATATATATATATATATATATATTTTTTTCTTTTTGCTTTGAAATTTATTTCACGTGCACATTGATTGTATTAACTCTCATTAATATATAACTCAAACTCTTTTTGGATATATATATAATTAAGTTATTTAGGAATAAATTTGCATGTATAATTTTGATTCAATATTGGGCCATCCATAGAGGCAAGTAACATTAAATGAAATTAAAATGCATGCAATATATTTTTTAATCTTAAACAAGAAAATATTTTTTCTCTTATATTTAATGATGAAAAATAGGACATCAAACCCCGGATTTCAAAATAAAAAGAAATTTGCACAAAAAAAGACAAAAAAGTTTGAATAGTAATTACTAAATCTGATTCAAGAAAAATTTGATTTAAAAAATATTTTAAGTCCAAAATCTTCATTAAATTGCCAATAATGAAGCTTGCCTTTTTATTCATGGGTTGGATAGACATTTCTTCCACATGCATGGAATCCATACTTCCAAAAAGAATTTTGATATAATTCTTATCATTAATAACATTATCATTATCAAATGTTATAATGTAAAAGAAGATAGCATAATGGAATTAATTATTTGAGAATCTTCCGTTTTAAAGGATGTAAAAAAAATAATTATCCATAAAAACTTTGCTTTATTTTCCCTTTGTGAAAAAATTGAATAGAAAATATATCTTCGTTTTTATCATCTTATCGGATCCAGGAAAAAGTTGTCGTGAAAAATCAATATCTTTGAATAAATCATTTTAATATGATATATATAGATCCATAAATTTTCTTTTGAGAAAAACCAAAATATAAGAGAATGATGGAAGAGAATTAACATAAATTTTTACGTGATATTCTTCCATTTTTGATTTAAGAAATATTTTTCTGTTATCATTGGAAAGGGCAATAACATTTAAGTTATTCCAAAAGCGTTGTATGGATTCTCCATTAACAAATATATAACCAAACTACGGTCTCCATTTTAGAACCCATGGGTTTCGAATCCACAAAAGAACATATAAGTAATATATGAATTCGAGAATAAACAATAGTATATTCTTCAAGAGATCTTTAACCTCTTACGGCAAAAATATTTTTATTTAGGAATTTGAACTGCCAATATATTTTAATTAATTTGAATTATTACGATACAACAACGTTTATAAAAACTTTAAGGTAATAAATAATTGTATTGGTAAATGGTATGACATCATTGGTCATACTTCTTTCGTGAAAAGGTGAAGTTCCCCATTCTTGGATGGAAATAATCTTCTTGATAATAAATTTAGAGTAATTGATAGCTTTAGAATTTCTTAGAAATGAGAATATTATTGGATTTGTAAGTCTCAACATTCCAATTGAATTTGGAAAATATTTTTCCATAAGAATCCATGAGGACTCTTTGAATTTCTCATCATCATCTTCTATAATAAGAATTAATTCTTTTTAGAAGAATCAAAGAATTTATATTCTTTTTGTGTAATTGAAGAATATGAGGAATTGTCCTCATTGAAATTTTTTTTTTCCCTTTGTCTCGAAATTCTTGAAACTCCTTTTTGTACATTGTCTCCTTTTGAATTAATTCTTAATTTTATAAGAGGAATAAGGATTCCTTCCAAAGATTTAATTTCATCATGAAGAAATAAATTCTCAAGTTAAAAAAACGGAAGATGATTATCCTTCCTTTGCCATCGGGCAAACATTTGTTTAGAAACATTATGTTCAAAATCTTTGAAGAGCATAAAAGTAAGAAATTTAATCGGTTTTAATAGTAAATTTACGATTATATAAATCATCCCGAAATTTAAGACACATTTAACAATAGCAAGAATTTCTTTAGCGAACAAGAATAATTTTTCCGACTATTATTCCATTTACCGAATAAAATCTAATGATATAATCCTTTTTATTATATTAATTTGTTTAAGAATACCTCCATACCCTAAATGGAAAATTATAAGACAAGGAATATTTTTAACCTTATCTTTTATCCCGATTACTTTAGTATGATCATCATTCCAAGGAGAAGGATTCTTCTTAAGTCTATCATATAAAATAAGCGGAATCTTCAACAAGATTCTCAATATAAGAAGACACATAATTAAGGCTTCCTAAGAATCTTAGAATCGAGTTTTTCGGGGTTTATAATATCAGGGAATTTATTACCAAATTCAATACTTCTTTGAATTGGAATAATATTTCCTTTATCAATAATATGACCAAGAAATTTTATTTTAGTCTGGAATAAAACCATTTTAGGTTTTGAGATGACAAGACCATTTTTAATGACCAAATTTTTAAACATATCAAGATGTTTAAAATGTATATCAATATCTTTAGAAAATACAAGAATGTCATCAATATAAACAATAATAAAATCACTATAAGGATTAAAAATGTCATTCATAATTTGTTGAAATTCGGAATGAGCATTTTTTAAATCCATTCATAATGACTAAAAATTACATTAAAGGCGTTTTGTACCTATCAAGGTTGATTATCTGAATTTGCAAAAACACGATTTTAAATCAAATTTAGAAAAATAAGAGCATTATCAAGAAGATCATTTTTATTAGAATAGGATGTCTAATCCATTTTAAAACCTTATTAAGAGGTTTGTAATTAATAACTAAGCGAGGAAAATTGACAATCAATGTGTTTTGTAATAAGGAAGATATGAATTTTTACATAACTCTAAATATTCGAGTTAGTTCATCCGACAAGGTCTAGATTTAGTAGGAATTTTATTCTCTTTAAAATCATCTTCATAGGGAAGAGAAACTATATGTTTCTTTCTATCCCAAAAAAGCATTAGGAAAATCATTACAAATTTCAATGGAAAATTTATTTATTAAAAGTTTGATTTTATCTTGCGGGTTTAGAGTTATTTAATCTATTATTTATAGTAATAGAATTAAGCTCTTCTTTAAGAAAATTGATTTGACAATTTTTATTATTAATTTGATGTAATAGAACCTTATGAATAGGTTTGGTAATAAACTTAAAAGTAATAGGTTTACTATTATAAGTATTCGTAATACCCTTTTCACCAACAAAGGTCAAAGGATATATTTTAAAAAAGAAAAGGAAGACCAATAATCATCGACAGTGATGTCTTTCAAAGAATAAGAAAGTCGTTAGGAATACAACAACCATCAACACAAACATAAGCATTTTTAAGCTTATAATTAATCTTTAAAGATCCTCCACCTTTCGAGAGAAAGTGAATGAGTAGTTTTTTGAAAAAACTTAGTAGGGAATTATTCTAAGCGATAACACTCAAATACCACTATCAATCATGGCAATAAAATCTTTCTTATAAGAATTATTTATAAGAAGAGAAATCTTAGTATACCATACGTGATATAACCATATTAATGGTAGATAAATGATTCTTCTCTATTTTAAAATTATCATTAATATCTAAATATTGTAAAAGAGTATTATTGGTTTCACAATCTTCATTTTTTTCTTTACCTTTTCCATAAAAGAAAATTTAATGTAAAGAGATGATACGGTTTTGAAGTATTTTTACATCAGTTTTGAGATTATTAAATGGACTAAATCATTTAAAAGTTGAGATTTTTTTTTTTATAAGAAGTCTTTCAATTCACCCATATTATAATAATTATTATCAATCTTTTTAGAAAGACTAGTTTTATTATTGTCTTCATTCTTAAAAGAATCATGAAATTGTTCAATGATTTTATCTCTTAAACTAGAATCTTTAATATGTTTAAGAAATTCAAAAATATTATTATTAGTTAAGACCTTTAATATTCATATCTTGAAATTGACTCATAAGTTTATAAAACTCATTATCAATATTATTTACATTATCAAGATATTGATACAATTAAGACAAGGTTTTCCAAGTATACAATTATTGCATTTCTTTTTTTTTTCGATTTAATTGAAATTATCATCATCCGAAGAGGATTCAACGGAAAAAGATCATTATAAGACTTTTCGATTCAAGATCATTATTAGGACTCATGACAATCTTAAAAAGAGTTTCTTTTAAATTAATATCAAGATTTTTAATCTTATCCTTTGCATCCTTGATTAGCATAAAACCCGGGTCTATTACATTTTTTACAAATAATTGTATCAGATTTCTCTTTTTAAAAGATTTTTTTTACCTTTATTATTATCAAAATCTTTCTCTTTTTTTGTTTTGAAGAATTATGTTTTCTTCTTTTTATAATTAGATTTATGTTTTAAATCTCTTTTTTATTAGTTTTATACAAACTATTTTTAGGATTAGGATTATCTAATCCAAATTGGTCGAGAATTGACCTAATTGTTTTCTTTCAAAGATTATCTTTTTTAATTTGGTTTTTTTAATTTGAGTTCATTACAAAGATTTATTCCTTGAACACAAACACTAATGATTTGACCAAAAAGTATAAGACCTATAATGGATCGAATCGAGAATCCTTTCTAAGAGTTTTCTTAACTCTTTCAAAGAAATAGATTAGGAAGACCACGATTACAATCGGGGATCTCATAGATCTGAGACAAGAAAGTATCTTTGTACCATCTAAAATCGATAAGAGTTTTACCTCATATTTAAAAAAGAAGGGTTATAGTATTTTCATATTTATTGGTATATATTGACGAAAAAATGATCCAAAATAGTAAGAATCAAAGAATAAACCGCATTGGTTTTTAGTTTCACCATTTTCAATTTTAATAGAATTACAAATTTCCATTCTATTTTGAGAGTCAAATAATTATCCCACCAACCTTTAAGTTGACCGATAAAACCGAAGTAATAAGCTTTGCAAATCTTAATATCACTATTACCACAAGTTTGACTGAGAACTATACATAAGCATACGATGACATTGAGTGAAAATATGATTATCACTTCCACCATCAATATTCCATTCATAAATACCTTTTTCGAATAAGAATTATTGAAAAAGTTTTTTCGTTTCTTCATTAAGAACATCCATAGGGGTAGGTCTCTTTATAATAATAAGTAGACATGGTAGGTCTATCGACCCATTTCATTTTTTATTAATACTATCAAAGATTATTAAAATTACCATTATTGGGTTGAATAACATGATTATCGATTAAATCATCATCTAAAAGTTTGAAATATTAAGATTTCTAAATTTATCATTAATAAGATTTTCTAAATCGAAATAGAAGCTTCCGCTTTTTTAAAATCTTTTTATCTCAATAGGAGATTGAATAGAAAAAGTTCGCTTTTAATAATAACATTATTATTATTATTATTATTATTTTGATTTATTTTGAGAATCTATTTTAGAGATAATTTTATCAACTTTATCATGTAGATAAATAATTTCTTCTCCAATAATAGACAGATAAAGATTACAAAAATTATTTTGCTCAATCATCTGATTAATATGTTTAACAGTAATTTGTAAAACCTCATTTTCAATGATTCTGGAGAATGGGAGAAAATTAAATATTCTTTCTCCTTTTTCAATTTGAAAAGGAACATGAGGAAAAAGCATGACTTTTGTATACCAATGTAAATTATTTTATAATCTCTTTCAATAAACTGAAATATAATCAATATAAAAAGGTTTTAATAAACCAAGGAACGTAATAAGTAATTTCATTATGCTTTTTACAGAATTTGTAAAAACTGTTAACAAAGTAATTTAAATCATCTTTTGAGAATGATTTAAAATACCAAATTCTAAACTTATCCCATTTAGGATTATTAAACTCATCATTAATATGAGCTCTAGTAGAAGAACCTTTAGAAAAATCTAAAAAGTTTGTGAAATCCATAAAATTAAATTTTAAAGTTACAATCCGAAATTGTTTCAGGATCAAATTCATCTTTGTGAATAATATTATTTTCATTAATAATAATTTTCTCATTGTTATAATTATCATTTTTATAATGAGTATTATCTCTATAAGAGAAGTAGAAGCTCTCCGGATTACGAGGGAAATTCTACTTCATAATCAAAAGGAGATATAAAAGAATGACTAGACATTGATCTAGTATGAGAATTGAAGGTCTTCTTTGATTATTTTGAAAACCAATATTAATAATACCATCATTACTTTGAGTAATATGTTTAAAATCACTATTTATAATAGGATTTTTAGGAACAAATTGTTCTATTATCCAATTTTCGGGAAAATAATTTCTTCCCATTTAATGGATCTTGGTAGTAATATTAGATTTTCCAAAATTACTTTCTATAAGAATAGTCTCATTATTATCTTTCTCAATTCTCTTACACATAGGATTGAGTGTAAATAAAGGCTTATAATAAATACGATAATGAGATACACATAACCTCGTACGGTATGTAATTATAACCATGAGTTTTAACATTTAATGTTAAGGCTTCTAAAAATATTACTATCGAGATAAAGATAGAGATAAATTAGGATATCGTCAAAAATAGATGGTCCAAAAAAGCCAAACTAGACTCTATAATTCCCATTAAGGATTTTCTCCAATTAAGATTTCTACCATCCCCAAGAGAAGCTAGAAAGCCGGTAAACCATTTAAGGTAAGTGGTCTAAAAGCTTAATTCTAACACAACCAATATGTAAGAACTTATGAGTTCTTTTTGTAAGGTAAAATATCATTTTTACTAAGCAATTTAATAACCATCTCTTCTTCATGAAGAGGTATAGAGGATTCAGTAGTTTTGACAATTTGTTTAAAACCTAATTTTTCAAAAGCTCCTAATTTATAAACCATTTTAGGCTCAATTTAAGGAATAGTCCATTTATTCAATAGATCAAGATTTTCAGGAATATCATATTCCTGAGCCATACTGTTCTTAACAGTATCCTTTAATCGGAACAGATTCATAAGAATCAAGATGTATTGAATCATGAAACCATATAACTTATATATACCCTATCTCTCATGGCTCTGATACCATATTTTCATAAGGATCGTGCATAAATCTATATCAATAGTATCCTGTATATATATATATATATATATATATATATATATATTTTCTTCTTGCTTTACTTATTTCACGTGCACATTGATTGTATTATATAACTCTTATTGGATATAATATAAGTTATTAAATTTGCATGAATTTCTATTGGGCCATGCATGATGCATGCATATCTCTTATATTTATATAATAATTGTTTTAACTGGAATGACAAAATGTATTTTGTTCCCATGCAGGATGAGAAATCTGATCAAGAAAAATAAAGAGATGCATAATTTTATTCATAGGCATCAATCCACCTGAAGAATATTTATATATTATCATTATGTAACAGCAGTAACTTGAGAATCATAATTATATAGTAGTGATTCCACGATATATCGATATATATTGGACAAAAGTTGTCGTCCATATATATATATAAATTTAAATAAATATATAGATAGATTTAGTTTCCCCGGAAATAATCTACGTAGGAAGGAGTTTGAATTACTTCCAATATATGAATTTGAAGCGCTCGATTATGTGCTTCCTTTTATTATTGCAACTTCTTATTTTTTGTTGTGTGTATATATAATGCATTCATTATTAGTTAAAAGGAAGAACATTAAATTAACTAGCTAGTCTCAAATAATTATTTTTCTTCAACAAATAACATCTACAGACTGCAGTAGTCTTTGCGATTATGCTATCAAGGAAACAGATTGAATTAATTCTTAATTTAATTACCCCCCCCACCCCCACCCCCACAATATATATTTCTGTAAGAGTGATTGGAGGATCACCGTTAATGAGGTGATTGACTAATACAATAATATATAGGAGTACAACAATATTTCCGTGATACAAGGAAAGGTAATCACGTGAGATTACAAGAATATATACAATCAATGTATATCTATACAATTAATGAAAATTAAACGGTACTTCCTATATTATCTCTATTACCCCCATTTGTAGACAAACAGAGCTTGGAACGTAAAAAGTGACGAGGTAGACCCTTAGTAAAGATGTCTGCCAACTGCAAATGGGAAGGCATAAAACGAGTGGAGATCTTACTAGCAGAGACCAACTCTCGAACAAAGTGATAATCAAGATCAATGTGTTTGGCCCGCTTGTGTGAAGGAGTGTGAATGGGTTTGGAGTCCAGCATCTCGGCCCGTACAAGGATATCATGGGCATATTTAGCTTGTCCAATAAAAAGACCAGTTGAGGTGTAGGAAACCTCAAGACCCAGAAAATAATTCAGACGACCCAGATCCTTGATTCACGATGAGTGCGATGTAAGAGTGATTGGAGGATCAC
The DNA here is from genome assembly GCA_037126765.1 of Stenogyne calaminthoides. NCBI lineage: Eukaryota > Viridiplantae > Streptophyta > Magnoliopsida > Lamiales > Lamiaceae > Stenogyne > Stenogyne calaminthoides. The sequence continues at coordinate 32,651,856 of JBBCBC010000023.1, read as the reverse complement.
TGTTAATGAGGTGATTGACTAATACAATAATATATAAGAGTACAACAATATCTTCGTGATACAAGGAAAGGCAATCACGTGAGATTACAAGAATATATACAATCAATGTATATCGATACAATTAATGAAAATTAAACGGTACTTCCTATATTATCTCTATTTTTTGTAGAACAACGTGAGCTTGGAACGTAAGAACAACTTCGGACGAGGACGAGGTAGACCCTTAGTAAAGATGTCTGCCAACTGCAAATGGGAAGGCACAAAACGAGTGGAGATCTTACCAGCAGAGACCAACTCTCTAACAAAGTGATAATCAAGATCAATGTGTTTATTGAATGGGTTTGGAGTCCATGAACACTAAGGATATCATGGGCATATTTAGCTTGTCCAATAAAAAAAGACCGGTTAATGAAAATAATTAACCGTGTCCTTGATGGCAAATTCACGATGAGTGCGATAAGAGTGATTGAAGGATTACTAATACAATAATATATAGGAGTACAACAATATCTCCGTGATACAAGGAAAGGCAATAACGTGAGATTACAAGAATATATACAATCAATGTATATCTATACAATTAATGAAAATTAAACGGTACTTCCCATATTATCTCTATTACCCCCCGTCAAGCGTTGCGTGGGGTGTAGACAAACGCAGAGCTTGGAACGTAAGAACTCGAAGGCAGGACGAGGTAGACCCTTAGTAAAGATGTCTGCCAACTGCAAATGGGAAGGCACAAAACGAGTGGAGATCTTACCAGCAGAGACCAACTCTCGAACAAAGTGATAATCAAGATCAATGTGTTTGGCCCACTTGTGTGAAGGAGTGTGAATGGGTTTGGAGTCCAGCATCTCGGCCCGTACAATGATATCATGGGCATATTTAGCTTGTCCAATAAAAAGACCAGTTGAGGTGTAGGAAACCTCAAGACCCAGAAAATAATTCAGACGACCCAAATCCTTGATGGCAAATTCACGATGAGTGCGATGTAAGAGTGATTGGAGGATCACCGTTAATGAGGTGATTGACTAATACAATAATATATAGGAGTACAACAATATCTCCGTGATTCAAGGAAAGGCAATCACGTGAGATTACAAGAATATATACATTCAATGTATATCTATACAATTAATGAAAATTAAACGGTGCTTCCTATATTATCTCTATTAATTTCACTATAGCATAACATTTTACACTGGCATGAAAAAAAAATGAGACTATGGAAAATCACTTACATAACTTAAAAAAATGTTTTTTTAACCATTTTCCATTGAAAAAATATCTACACACTACTCATTACCCACTTTTGAGACCATTTTAACCTCAAAAGTAGGACTCTTATGCAAAGAAAATAGTTTGAATCCTCAGTTGTCTGCCAATTGTTATCATGTTTGGACATTGAGAATATTAATGTACAATTCTACATGTTAGAGAGGATCTTGTCAATGTTACCCTTATAAAATATCTGGACACAGTGTTCGTCATGAATTTGAACGCATACATAGATATTTTAACAAGTGTAGCGCACAACTATCACAGTAGAAAATTAATTTATATTAACGGGGCCATGAACACTAATTTAATTTAATTTAATTCAGATTTTTATTTTGACATCAATTACATGCCACAAAAAACAAGAGTTACGGTATATATTAATTTACGCATTATTAATTAAATCAATAAGAAAACTTGACATGCAAATATATGCTGTTATGAAACCAAGACAATGTCCATAAATATTGGGCTTGTCCGTTTCCGGGATGAGAGAGATTTTAGGCTAGGATGAACATTTCATATTGTATTTTAAAAATTTGTAATTTATTATAATGAAATGTATAATTATATTTTACAAACACAAATTATATGTCTTAGTGTAACAAATCGTAAGATTTAGTGTAATAAGTTGTAAAATTCTAAAATACACTATGAAGTGCACGTTGCACTTGTTGCACGAGAGACCCGCTCGAAATTTTATAAGAATAACATTCCTGTTTTGAAACTCAATTACAATAGTTAGAAGAAACACTTTTTTTGAAGCTGATGAAACTCAACTTTTCCAAAAAAAATGGACGCTGCTATTTGTCCAGATCACCCCGAGGTGATGAGAATATTTATGACATTTCGAATGGTGTATTGACTGTTTTATCTTTAATGAAACCTTTTTTAAGAGTATAAATTAGTAGAGCCAAGTGTCATTAAGGATAAAATATAGAAAAAATATAAATTTAGCCAGAATGAATCACACTTCTCAATATTACCTAAAAAAAAAAAACTCTTTTTATGTCCAAATTGTGTTTCAAAACAGGCACAACATAACTGCAATAAATATGCGTGGATTTGGTTAAACACACTTTAATGTTTGATCTGTGTGATTGAAACTCAGGAACTGAGGATAAAGTAATCAATATTTATTTGGTGGGAATGATTGAGCTTCGTGTTACAAGAAAAATACCAAATTTTGCGGACCCACTTGTTTCATGCACAAAGTATGAGAGACTCACATGGGCATTGCTGGATGACAATACAGGTGTAACACTGTGTGGGACCGAAATTTTACCCCACTTCCGACTTATATACACCAAATACATTGTGCACTTGAATTGTATTTTTAAATATATTAATTATATTAATTGAAAAGTACAAAATTTTAATTGAAAATAACTTGCATATTTAAAAAATACAGTATGCACCTTGTGCACGAGAAGCTTGCTATTTGATAAGATTGTTGTACTCTTCTAACCCAATCCAGGTTTATCTCGTATTATGTCTTATTATAATGACTTTGACCCGATAGTTTATAATATCCCATTATGGGGTATTAATACTATGCGTTCAAGTTTAAAGCCATGATCACCTATATAAAGCATCATGGCTCATCTCATCAAACTACCCCTAAATGTCAAACAAATTCGATAATGTATTATAATTTGTTGAAATAGTTAACTGACATTACCTATCGCGTGCCCACTTATGAAATAATCATGGTCCAACAACATAAATTCTCTAAACAAATATGAAAATAGAATCAACAACTAAAAAACAGAATATATAGAGCGTATCAGATCCCTTAGCCAAATAGCAAGAAAATGCAAAGGAATATATATTGAAATAGAGACGTTGAATGCATGCATACAGAAAAACAAAATGATAGATATTCAATGAATTTGACCATCAAATGAGTGTGATAATGATGGTGCAACTGAATAGCATGGCCCAGACTGCATCTATGCTTGCTTTATCAAAATACAATGCAGATACCATCAATAGTAATGTTCCTCCCCAGATATAATCTACCACAACAAATGTCATAATAGAGCAAAAATAACCATTATCAAACCAATCGAGCAATTTCTAGGACCAAATTACCGGGTTTAAAGTCCTCCGGACTCTGCTCGTCTCATCATCATGTTTGATCGGCATAGAGAACCACCTCCACATGAAGACCGGAAAACTAATCGGAGCTGTTTTTCTCTTGATGTCAATGTTTATATCAACATTGAGATCATTATATATTGTCATTCATTATAATAACATAGATGAATGGTACACAACATTGCTTTCTTAGATTGGTCCCAGTTTCGCTACCAATCTGGCGGTGGTCCATCTAGAATTAATACGTAAAAGGAATGAAGCAAATGCAAAACCAGCATATTCTGTCTGGCACATAGCTAGATAAAAAGTACTCCCTCCGTCCCGGAAGACTTTGCATAGTTACTGTTCCGCTCGTGTTTTAGCGAACGAGTTTTTTATTACTATTTGAAATGATAAAGTAATTTTAAGAAATGTCTATGACAGAGGAGGGGTAAGACTATCATACCCCACCTTAAAAGTCACTTTATTATTTCAAATACTAATAAACAATTCGCACGCAAAAACACGAGCAAAAAGTAAGTGTGCTAAGTCTTCTGGGACTGAGGGAGTAAATAATAGCTCTGCCCATTTGGTGAAAAAATCCATATTCATTTCAAGCAGAACAAAATAATTTAGCATGTTATCATGGATCTTCAATGCCAAAATCATTCAATATACACATTTGCATATTTAAATATATTTACCAAGATACAAGGGAAAAGGAATGAACAACTTGTTTTATGAGTAAAAAAAGACACCAAAAGGGATCTTCTGTTTGAAATTCCAGATATTTCAGCATATAGCTATGAGAGAACACGGTTTTTCCCAATTAATTAATTCAGCAGATATCAATGTCATATAACAGAACTATACACAAGTTGGCCATATGAAAACATGTAATCAAACTTCGAAATAGATCCTCAAGTAACAATAGGCAACATAAGCAAAACTGTCACATATTACTTGTATAAAGTGTCGTGCCCTCTCTTAAGCAGAACTACCTAATTGATAAGTCATACACTGTCGAATCAAGATTGTAGAAACCTTATTCAGCCAATTGTGTTCGAAGAGGTAGATGACTTTCCACTTCTTTAGCCTCTGAACTCCTTTCCTCAACAACTTTGGACATGCTAAACATCTGAGATTGCAATAAAATCACACATTAGAAATGCTTTGGCAATCATATAGAGCCAAAAAGGAACAAATGCATTTTCTTTTCTCGTAAAGGCTAAAAGCAAACCTTCTTGATAGTTTTCTGAAAGCAAGCTTTGTGCTCATCCATAGATGCATGAATGAATTCATCAAGGTGATCCTTCACATCCTCCAAGAAAGATGCTTCTTCGCTCTTCTTCTTCCTACATGAGGTCATGTTCGGGTTTGGGGCTCCTGGTGACGGCAACTTATCGTTTGGGGTCTTTTCAGTCGTCATTATAGTACCTTATGGTAACAGCTAAACAAATTTCTCAAACCTGAAAGTGTAAAGAGCAGCAAGAAATGGCATCAGAGCCAATATCGGCTCTTCATTCATAAATAAATTAATAAAAATGAAACAGAATTTTCAAAAGCACATATTAACACATGATTATATAGATCAGGGTAATCTTGATTGCATAAAATGAGTAGGGAGTATGTTCTAAACCAATCTGAAAATAATTTGAAAAATTGCTCAACCACCATAAGTGTTGGCTTTAAAAATAGAAAGCCCAGCCCACAAACACAAAATTCTCAACAGCTGGTGATTTTATTTTATAATCTAATCTGACATCATGCCAGATCAAGCGCAAATTATTACTGATTCAGAGAAAAACAATTTTCATTTTATCCAGTGGACTAGTATTAAGATTAAAGACAATCTCTAAAATAAATACTACTCCCCTATTTGATGATTAGATTCGTATTTAGGTAATCAACCAGAAGCAACAGTAGCAGGCTTTAACGACATGAATGCAACCTATAACCTGCATTCTTTGTGTTCAACTGTTCATCCATAGATGCATTTGCTGCATTTGCACTCACATTATTCAGTAATATTCCACGAACAAAATTCAACTAAACAAATAGAAAATTCAGCTATTCTAGAATGTTCAACAAAAATCCAACAAAATACACATTAACAAAATCAAATTCTACATTCTAAAACAGAGAAATTGAATAGATGGAGTTCTAATATCTACAAACATAAAAACGAAATAGCCTTTAATGAATTCAAAAGTGATACACGAATACCTTATCGGAATAATTTCAGAGAGGAAATCTCCTTACGCAGAATTAGGATTTGAAAGCTCAATTGAAAGGAAATAATGGAATTAGAGCTTGAAAGTGATTCTGAGCTAAATATTCTCGAAAATTCTGATATGATCAGCTACGATGAGCGTATAATCTAGCGATCCTCTTTGGATACCTTTTAAAAAACTGATTGGGTAAAATGCGGAATTAACGAATAGAGGATGCTTTTATGACGCGATGCGAAGTATATGATTATCTCTTATGGCTTGGGAAACAAGTAGCGAGTGGCAACCCAATATGGGCTTTAACGGGCTCCATTGACAAAGTGATTGTGCCTCTTAAAGGCCCCAATGAGCAAATGAATGAAGCCCATTAAGTAAACACCATAGTGTCAACTATTAATTGAGGAGCAAGTAAAATTATCTTAAATTATGCCTCAAGAAAAAATAAAAAAATATTTTGAATTATGATTGAGACCTCTATCATACCTATTATTTCAAAAATAAAGACTTTCCACTACAAATTTAGAGTGAAAAGTACTCTAAGATACAAAAAAAAAAAAAAAAAAATATGGTGACACCCCACTACAAAATGTACTCATTTTGCCCTTTCTCTTATTATAATTTTATAATTACTTTTATAGTTACTTTTTGTGTCATAAAAAGTGACTCTCTTTCGAAATAAAACTCTATCGGCTTCTCTCTCATTCCTCTCTTCCACCATTTACTTTCTCTCTCCTCCTCTCCCACTTTTTCTCTCTCTTCTTCTTCTCCCAATTTGACCAAAAAAAGCCGTCCCCTCCCTCTTTTTCTCCAACTCTCTTCTTCTCCCTCTCTCTTAAATCCCTCACCAAAGTCGGCCGCGTGGTGAGGCGGCGGCGGTGTGGGACCTTGAGGCGGTTGGACGGTGGTGGTACTTTGGGCTTTGGGCGGCGGTGGTATTTTTTGGGGTGGTGTTTGGACGATGTTTGGCGGTGGGTGGATCTGGTTTGGTATTGTGGGGCCGCGGAGGTGGTGGTTCTATTGAGGCGGTGGCGACGGAGGTGTGGTGTTGTGGGCCCGATGAAGAATGAGACAATGATTCCTAGTTTCTGTTGAGGCGGTGGCAGCGGCAAGCGGCGGCTGCGATTTATACCGATTTGTATTTTTTTTAGTTTTCTTTTTTTTTGTATTTTCTTTTTAGGATTATGCGGTGGTCTGAATCAGATTAGATTAGGGATGTAATGTTTATTTTTTGTAAATTTCTCTCTCTCTCTCTCTCTCTCTATATATATATATATATATATATATATTTGCAGAGTTGTGTAATTTGTAATTAGGGTTTCTCAAATTTTTGTGTAATTTTTGCAGATTAGGTGTTGTTTTGTTAGGATTTATGCAGATTAGGGAGATTTTACTGATTTTTCTGTTTTATATGTTTGCGATCTGTTTATTTCTACAGATTATTGTGTATGTTTGCTTAATTCTGTTTATTTTTTGTATTTATATTTTCTGCAGATCGATTAGGTTTTATGTGTTCTAATTATATTTTTTATGGGAAAATATAATTTTTTATAGAAAAAGTAAATATTTTTATAATTATTTATTGTATGCTTTTTTTTTTTAATCTCTAGAGCTTTGAAAAATGCATTTCAGGCCCAAAATACAATTTATTTAAAAAAATGCACTCCAAAATTGACCCAAAATATAATTTTTTTTGAAAATGCACTACAAAATTGGCCCAAAAAATATAATTTTTTAAAAAAAAATGCACTTCAAAATTGGTCCAAAATACAAATTTTTTAAAAACGCACTTCCTGATCCAAAATACAATTTTTTTTTAAAAAAATGCACTCTCAAAATTGGCAGGATTAGAAATTAAAATAATTTATTTTCTGAAAGTTATATATTTTTTGAATTGCAAAATGAGTTATTAAAATCCACTTTTAGAATAAATAATGAAATTATATTAATTAATAATTTAATTAATTCAGTAAATTAAAATTTTGAACTTTTAAATTTTAAAGTACAAAAAGTCAAAATATGTTAAAAGTGTCAGAAAATGGACAAAAGGACAGTTTAGACTTTTTAACTATAATTTTGTATCTTAGAATCAAAATAAAGGATCTCACGTCGAGGGATCTCGTGATTCTGTGATATTAAATTCTATAACTCTATTACATCTTTTAGATTTTCTAGTATATGTTAATTTCAAAATATATACAAATATAAGAATAACATCCTAACATAACCCATTTTTTTCTATTTAGGAAATTATAATTATTTTTAACAAAGAATTAATTACTTCCAAATCTCATTCCAAAAAATCTCATAAATATATTAGTAATTGATTAATTTAAGCGACATATATAGATTAATTAATAATTAAGTTGGTTAATTATTTATTGGAGTATGTATATTATAATTAAATTTAATCTAAAATATTTCATTTTTTTATCACTATGAGTAACTAAATATTTCATTTTAAAAAAAAATTGTACAAAATTATTAAATTTGTTAATTATTTAATTGGAATATGTATATTATAATCTTAAATAATTATATAATTATATAAATCTATAAGTATTTGCATATAGCACTGGTAGAGTTTATGTAAGACCTAGTTCACATAAGTGTTAATCAATTTTTTTTTTTTTTTTACATTATAAAGCAAAATAACAAATTAAAATTCAACTGACATTATAATAATAAAATTCATAAAGTTTATAGTTTTATATCATATTATAAATTTAAAATTAAGTATATTATTTAAGTAATTTAATATTATAATTTAATTATAAATTTTATATCATTATCATTATAATACTACAATTTTATAGGCGTATATATTTATAATATTATAATTTAAAAATTCTATAGGCGCAATATTTATATATTTATAATATTATAAATTAAACTTAGGTTATAATATTCTAAATGTAATAATTTATATTTTTGCTTACGTATTTATTACTCTTATTACGTAAAATATTTTTACATTTTTACAAATTTATAAAGTTCTATAATTTTTTATAGTTAGTAATTACATTAAATTTAATTATAAGTACATAAAAATTTATATTAATACATATAAATTTTATATGTATTAATTATCGAGTGCTTGTAACATTTTATAATGTTTTTAAATATTGAATTAATTAATTACTAATATGTTTATGAAATTTTTTGGAATGCGAATAGGAAGGAATTAATTCTTTGCTAAAAATAATTATAATTTTCTAAATAGAAAAAAGGGTTATGTTAGGATGTTATTCTTATATTTGTATATATTTTGAAATTAACACATGAAGCAAATCTAAAGGGTGTAACAGGTGATATAACACCATTGTGTAACAGGATATCCTGACCGGTACCCTAGAGTCACTTGTAGAGTGACTTTGTACCTTAGAGTCACAGCCCCATTATTTCACGATAATTATCAGCAACGAAGGTGATTTTTTTTGCCGAGGCTCAATTAAAATTACTGTAAGAATAAAATATTATCATAATACTTATACCACTATTTTACATTCTAATATTATGGAGATATCTCATTCAATTGGTAAAGTTAGAGCCAGTCTCTTATGCACATGAAGATTAAATTTTACTAAAATATGAAATAAAATGTGCAGACTAATATAATTAGAAATGAAACACGACTAGAAAAAGTTTTCGTGAGGACTGAGGTGGTTTACAGTTGAGACTATTCCTAATTATTAAGTAAGACCTTGCTGTTAATATAATCTGAAATAGTTTATAGTTGAGTGCATTCAACAATTTGGAGTACTGTATTATGTAAGTCGTAACAAATTTAAATAGAAAGATTAATTATTTGATATAGAAAGATAGATCTTGTCCGGTGGTTCAGAAACTACGTCGAAGACGTACATCTAATTTTATATTAAAATGTATGTTTAACTAATAACCATAAATTGATAGAGACCCAAATGAAAAACTTTTAAATAAACAACACTGAAAACTTAATAAATCAATTAAATCAACCTAAATAATGAAGGCAAAGTATATGGCAGGGACCCTAACAAAAGATTTAAAAAGTAAAATAAGTTTCACGTAAAAATAATTAAGAAGTGAGATTTATATAACTAAAGAGTATGACAATTTACTATAAAAGGTATTACTCATAAAATTGAAAAGTGTGACTTATATTATACTAGAGGATTTCGTAGTGATAATTGAAGGGTGTGACTTATATTACTAAAGAGTATATATGTGTGAAAGAAAAATCAATTTCACGATAAACAAGTTTTACAGCATACCAACTCAAGAATTAAACACATCTTTGTGCGATTATAATCAGCATCTTTTCCATATTTTTTAATTTTTTAAAACTTTTTTAGACGTTCATTTTTATGTACTTAGCAGCATACTATTTTTTATTACTCCTCTAACTCTACAAAGAACACTACGGAAAGTCAAGGTTTGGGAGGAACTCACTAATCAAATCGTCTGATGTGAAATTATCGAGTTTTCTTCAAATGGGATGTTAATTTTATATTAGTTTCTAAAAGTTTCATAAATTTTTGCCTCCATGAAATTATTAATTTCACCAAAACTAACTTAATATTTTCGAGGGGTTGAATTTGTTAATTCACTCGAGATAAATAGGTAATCCCATCGACATATATCAAATATTCATACATTCACACATCTCTGTTACTACAAAACCAAAACAATACGAAATATGGGGAAGAAGTTAATATTATCCACCAAAAAACTCGACAAACTGATTAATTTCTAAACTAATATCTCACACGGGGTCCAGTCTATTTTCTTCCTAAATCTATGTTTTATTTTAAAAAAAAATTGTTAACGTTGTTTAATAAGTTGTTAATTTTACATATTTCAATTTCAGCTGCTACAGTTGCATCTACCGCTTCCAAATCTTCAACCAACTCCTTATTTCGTCTAATTCCACATAAATCTATCCCCTAATACCATTTTTATACGTTTCTTCATCATATAAATACCCTATAAATCTTATACATCTACACTCACCAAAAAATAAAATAAATTAAAATTACATAGTACTAATTGCCAATTAATTAGAAAAAATGGCACCGGATTTCCAAAAAAGTGTGAAACTCGTGTACCATTTTCTAATGACTCATTTTTTCACTCTCTGCTGCTTAATTCCTCTGACATTTGTTCAAATCTCCAATCCAAATTACCATGATTTGCAAACTTTATACCTCCATCTCAAACACAATACCGACGTCGTTTTGCTGTTATCCGGATTTTTCACATTCGGGCTATCCATCTACTTAATGACCCGACCCAGAACCATTTACCTAGTCGACTACGCCTGTTACCGCCCACCCAACCATCTCCGAGTCAGTTACCACAAATTCACGACTCACTCGCGACTCACCGGCGATTTCTCCGAGTCATCACTCGAGTTCCAGCGAAAGATCCTCGAACGCTCCGGCCTCGGCGAGGAGACCTACTTGCCGGAGCCTCTGCATCAGCTCCCGCCGCGGCCGTCGATGGCGGCGGCGCGTGAGGAAGCAGAGCAAGTGATGTTCGGCGCGTTGGACAGTCTCTTCCGCTCGACCGGCGTCGATCCGAAGGAGATCGGAGTTCTGGTGGTTAATTGCAGCCTTTTCAACCCGACGCCGTCGCTCTCCGCCATGATTGTGAACAGGTACAAATTGAGGGGAAATGTCAAGAGCTTCAATTTGGGCGGAATGGGATGCAGCGCGGGCGTAATCGCAATCGATTTAGCCAAGGACATGCTCCAGATCCACAGGAACACATACGCCGTCGTTTTGAGCACGGAGAACATCACCCAAAATCTGTACTCCGGCAACAAAAAATCAATGCTAATCCCCAATTGCCTCTTCCGTATGGGCGCCGCCGCCGTGCTCCTCTCCAATCGGAGCTCCGACAAACGCAGATCCAAATACAAAATCATCCACGTCGTACGGACGCACAAAGGATCCGAAAACACATCGTTCCGCTGCGTGTACCAAGAGGAAGACGAAAGGGGCAAAATCGGTGTTTCGCTATCAAAAGATCTGATGGCGATTGCCGGAAACGCGCTGAAATCGAACATCACGACCCTCGGCCCGCTGGTTTTGCCGCTCAGCGAGCAGCTACTGTTTTTCGTAACCCTAATTGCGAGAAAAATCATATATCCGAAAATCAAACCGTACATACCGGATTTTAAACTGGCGTTCAATCATTTCTGCATACACGCGGGAGGGAGGGCGGTGATCGATGAGCTGGAGAAGAATTTACGGCTGGAGGCGGTCCACGTGGAGGCGTCGCGAATGACTTTGCACAGATTCGGAAACACTTCTTCCAGTTCGATTTGGTACGAGCTGGCGTACACGGAGGCGAAAGGGAGGGTGAGAAAAGGGGAGCGGGTGTGGCAGATCGCATTCGGGAGTGGATTTAAGTGTAACAGCGCCGTGTGGGAATCGCTGCGTAACGTGAAGCCGTCGTCTAATAACCCCTGGCTGGATTGTATTCACAATTATCCGCTGGAGCTCACTGCACTGAATCAATCCTAAATCCTAATCCAACGCAAATTTGAATCAGTTTTTTTTACCTTACAACTTTTGGTTTGGATAATTGGATTGTGTGTCCTTTTTTCCCTAAATGCATCGTGTTTGCTTCCTTCATGTAAATTAACCTTTATTGTGTATATTAAAAACATATAATTATGTACGTGCATGTAGGATTTTTATTTATTAAATTTGTATCTTTTTTCCTTCCTTCTTGTCATATCGTGGATTTAAATTACATGTCATGTAATGCTGTTCTATATTCTATACTAGCTCAATTTATATTCTAAAATATGTATAACTATTATACACACTGTGTCATGAATTTTTTGCTTACTTAACTGTATTCTGCATGTTAATATAACAACAGTTATAATATAGCATTATAATTATGTTATTGACTCGTCTTCCAGGTAAATAGATCCATAAAAATTTAAAAGAAGAGGTTGAACATTTTCTTTTTTAAAGGAAGGTTAAACATGATATTGCAATTGTCAATCCAATGGCATTCTATATAGGGTTGAAAATAAAATAAATTAAGTCATTCTATACTCAACTCCGAATCGTTTGATAAAAGCTCGATTCGAAAAAATAAAATTAAACATGCTTTTATATTTGGTAAATATTGAAATTCTCAAGCTCAATAAATAAAACAAGTGTAAAATTATCAAATTATTGTAACTAGTTTCTATCTAATTTTACTTGGCTCAATGATAAAAAAAAGTATAAATTTATCAAACTACTTGAACTCGTTACTCTCCAATTTTACTTGGCTCCCAAAGCAAAAATATAAAGTCTCTTTTTTGCGCTGAATGCATTTTTTTTAATAATATTAATCAATAAGCTAGTATTAGACGTCCAATAGATAACATTAAGAGAAAATAGACAAAAATGCATCGTGTGTCTTTTAGTTTGCGATTGTGTGTCTTTTTTCCCTAAATGCATCGTGCTTGCTTCCTTCATGTAAATTAACCTGTATTGTGTATATTAAAAACATATAATTATGTACATGTATGTAGAATTTTTATTTATTAATTTGTTTTTTCCCCTTCCTTCTTGTTATATCGTGGATTTAAATTACATGTAATGTAATGTAATGCAATGCAGTTCTATATTCTATACTAGCTCAATTTATATTCTCAAATATGTATATACTACTGTATATATTGTATCATGAAGATGAAGTGAAATAACTCAAGTGGTTAGATAACCACTACCTATATCGTAAGGTCATATGTTCGAATTACCATTTGTCTGATAAAAAAAAAATTGTGTGATGAATTTTTGGTATGTAGATTGATGATTACTTGAATAGACCATTCTTCCCCCATCATTTTGGAAGGTATATCATCTCAATGTAATATAAAATTAATCATCTCAATGTAAATAGACTATGTGTTCGAAACATACTCATCCAATTTTTTTCATAATAATAATTACCATTCATATTTTTATAACAAATCAAGAATTTTAATTAAGATGCCAGCCATGGGGGACCCTTGGCCAGGGGTGGGCGTTTGGTTGGTTCGGTCGGTTTTGGGTTGTTTTTCAACCAAATCGAACAAACCAAATTACGCAAATATAAATCAAAGCCGAACCGAAATGGTGAGTAACCAAACTGAACCGAACCAAACAAGAAATTTGGCTTGTTTGGTTTATTCGGTTTTAACCGAAAATTAACTTGAAATTCAAAATTTAATGATTTTCCAAATAAATTTTCGGCATTTCTAACTCTAAGATCAAATGCAAATACAACTAGTAGTTTCATAATAAAATGTCACACAAGTCTCAAATTAGAATCATTACAAATTCTTGCAAAACTTGTAAAAAATAAAATAAAAACGCCAATAAACAATTATACAAAAAGACATCCATATTAAATGAATTTAATATTTATTAATATGTATTTAATATTTTTTAATTATATATATTTAGTTTGGTTGGTTCGGTTTATTTAATTTTTTTAAAACTATAACCGAATCGAACCAATTAAACCATTTTTTTTTAAAATTAAAACCGAACCGACTTAAAAAATCGAAAAAACCGAACCAATTAAACCAAAAAGCACTGGTTCGGTTTGGAAATTCGGTTTTTTGGTTTTGTGCCCACCCCTGGCCTTGGCCCATTTACGTAAGTCCAAAAATTCATTTAGCATATTCCGCAAAATACTTTGAATTTGTTCCTTTTCTTGGACCAAAAATAGTTAGGACCAAATGAGTGTGGCGTGGACATCTCGAAGAAGTCGTTATTCATATGACAGCCCAATAATGAGTGAAGGGCTTTTGTCCAAATCGAATCTGGCCTGTTAAAAAAATATCTAACGCTTTTATCTTTGCAAAAGCGACTTTATGTCACATATTTTCCCTCATCTCGAATTTTAGCTTAATATTTCCCAATTGCGAGGAGGACCACTTCAGTTGCATTGCTACTATGTCAATAAAATATTCTAATTTTCTTCTTAACTTCTATAGTTGTTTCGAATCATTTCATCGTGACATGATAATATTACAATTAGGGATTAGTGTGAATCTTTTTCATGAAGGTTGAAATTATTCAACACATGCAATATTTGATATAAAAAATACTTGTTTTAATTAAGAACATCAATTTTCTATATCACAATTAATTATGAGTTGGTATGATGTGAAACTTGTTCACCGTGAAATTTGTTCTTTTTTTTTTACAGGTATACTCTTTAGTAATATAATTCACACTCTTTAGTAATATAAATCATCTTTCTTGATTATCACTATCTCTTCTCTCTTATAATATGTTTCACACTTTTCACTTTTTTATGAGTTATACCTTTTATAGTAAAAAGTCACACCCTTTATAGTAAAATGTCACACTCTTTAGTAATATAAGTCACACTCCTTAACCAGTTTTACCGTGAAACTTGTTCACCCTATGCTTTGTCATTAACTATATCCAAAATTCTAAAATTTCTTGACTTTCAAATGATGCAAATCCAAATACCAACATCAATTTTCGGAGTCTGCATTGACATAGGTATGTCAACCTAATTATATCAGTCT
This sequence comes from Stenogyne calaminthoides, assembly GCA_037126765.1. Classification (NCBI taxonomy): domain Eukaryota; kingdom Viridiplantae; phylum Streptophyta; class Magnoliopsida; order Lamiales; family Lamiaceae; genus Stenogyne; species Stenogyne calaminthoides. The sequence goes on along the minus strand of JBBCBC010000023.1, from coordinate 32,636,733 downwards.
AGCGATCACACTTTGTTCCTCACTTTGCATTCGAATAAAGTGTAGTATATATCATGGACGAATCATTGTGAAAGTATGCTTAAAAGATTGAATGTTTTGAAAAAAAAAATTATGTGGAGAAAAATCCAACCAAAATATGCACATGACTAAGTACTAAATTGATGCACATAACTCATCAGAAATTACTAATTACCACTACCAAAAAAAAAAAAAAAACTTAGTGGCATCTTTTTTTGTCGCATTGTATACATAAATTTTGTCACTGAAAATAGTTAGTTACAATTTTGAAGGTTTTCGCTAGGTTTTGATTATAAATGATGCATGTCACTAGTGACGAAAATGCCTTAATTGTCATTATAAATCATATTTTTAATTGCGTTCATATTTTGTCATTGAAGTTTATGTTATATTCACACATTTTTTTTTGTCACTATTACTCAATATTTTAGTCACATATATATTTTATCACTGTTACTCAATGTTTAGTCACGTATGTTTCTTGTCATTGTTATTCAATGTTTTAATCACATATCTTTATTGTCACTATAACTAAATGTTTTAGTTTTACACAATGTTTTAGTGACAAATTGTTGTCACAAACCATCACTTTTTTTTAGTGCACTTAATTTGTTCCAATACATAGATTAAAATGGTGTCAACACATTTTATATGAAGACCTTATACAAAAAAAAAAAAAAAAAACTCGTTTCCAATTTTTGTAAAAATAATGCTCAGAATTTACCAAAGCATCCAAAATAGTAATAAACCAATCCAGCAGCACCTGGATAAGCAAAATTTGAAGGCAGGAGCAGAAGTGCAGAATCATTACATGTGGTGGGCTTGGATTGGTATATCTAATCGGGCGATGAGTTGCCAGCTATAAGTCCCGTTTGGTTTGGATTATTATAAAAGTCCCAATTCCGATAATCTGAACCCCGAATCAAACTCCTGATCACATATATTATATGTACACATCCCTTTTTCTTTTTCACTATAAAACAAAAAATCTGTGTCTCAGAATAGGCAACGTCATAAATCTCACCAAAGATTCGATAGATTGCATTTCTACTCCTCACACACGTTACCTTGTCTTTATTATGTATCAAAATTATCATCTCTTCTCACCTTTTACTTTCCCATTAATTTACTCTACATTTGGCTGTTTGCAACTTATTATAAACACTGTTTTCATAATCGAACCGGCGACCAAACCGATCTGAGCATTGGTTATCCCAGTTGGACCGGTTCAACCGGCGATTCAACCGCTAAAATGATTTATGTATATTTCTTTTATATTTTGTATGTTGCATTAAAAAATAAATATTTATTTATAAAAAATTAAAATTATACTAATTTAAACTTATAAGTTTTATATTAAAATAAATACAATAGAGTTCGGAGACTAGAGATGATGGTATTGTGGATTAATTCCACACTATGTGACGGCGATAAAGAGATTAAATGAAGTTGATGACTTGTGAATGAATTTATGAGAGAGAAAATGATATTGAGATAAAGATAATAACATTACATTGAGAGATTTAGAATAAAATAATGAAAACAATAAAGAAAAGTGATTTAATAAATAATAAAAAATAATAAAATCGGAATAACCCTTTTTTAAAGAGTAATTGGACCGGTGACATGAGCGGTTCACGGTTCGACCGGTTCAACCGGACGGTTCAACCGATTTTTAAAAACACTGATTATAAGTGATTATAATCACTTAAAATTGAGTGCATAAATAATTTGAAATATTTTATTTTTTTCATTAAATTAAATAAGCTCTAAAAAATTATAAGTTAAAAATTGAAAGATCCTTTTACCCAATATTTCACAAAATTGTAGGAAATTCAGGGTAGGATGTTTATGCATCATCGAGAAAATCTTCAACCATTGAAAGCACTCATTACATAGCCTGTTAGATTCCATACATTCGAAGAGCATGACTAGTTGATTTCTTCCTAAATATGGAACGATGTATTAACATTGGACCAAGTAATTATCGTGATCCTTCTCAGGGCGAGGCATTCCATAGTTCTAATTTTGTTTGAACTTGACTCTTGTACGAATAAAAAACATAAATTAATTATTTATTGGATATATTTCCTATAAAAACTTTCTTTTCGCGCGTCATGAAATGTCACTGCTTAAAATATGCTAATATTTTAATAGCAAAACTTGTTGGTGTAATAGTGACACTCCGCATACACAACAATGACACTTTGATTACACAACGAGCGAGTATTGTAATTCTATATATATTGTATAGGTGTTTTAAAAAAGTGCATATATGATTGGTGAAGTGGGGTGTAGCGTGGACAAAGTAGAAATGATCCGAAAAGGAGAATGATACAAATTTGCATAACTGTCTCTCTATTGCTAATATGGATACTGATTCCCTTCACTAGTACTACTCCAACTCTGAATTCCAAGTTTACCCTTGATTCCCCTCTATAAATAAGAAGGCGGCATTGAAAGTTATAGCATCATCTCACATCTCACATCTCACTGCCCCTCTAAAGAGATTTGAGTTTGATCAGTAATCATATAATATTAATCGATAAAATGGCGTCAAGTTCAATGAGGGGCAGTGCATGGACGCCGCAGGAGAACAAGCGGTTCGAGAAGGCGCTCGCCCGGTTCGACACCAACACTCCCGACCGGTGGCTCAACGTTGCTCAGGCCGTCGGCGGCGGCAAAACGGTGGACCAAGTCCAGAGGCACTACCACATTCTTATTGAGGATCTCCGCCGAATTCAATCCGGTTATGTTCCCATTCCTAATTATAGCAACACCGAAGAGAAAAGGTATATATTTTATTTTTATGGGGTTTTATTTATTTCTTAATTCACCAAATATCTTCCATCTAAAATTTTAAAAACCCAAAGTAAATAAACACTTGATTCTTATAAATTGGAAACACGCGGGTCCCTTTTGTTGTGGGAAATTAAATAAATAGATTATTCCCGATCCTCTCTCTGTTTGAGTTTTTTTTAGATGTGATTTGAAATTCTCTCACAGTATTAGAGCCTGGGTTGTGGGTTCGATTAAAATCAAGACTCCACCCATTTAAATTGTCCATTTCTGTTGGGCCTCCTCTCCAGAAGGCAGATGAATGATTCGGCCCACGAGTGAGGGGGGAGTGTTGAAGGAAATTAAATAAATAGATTATTCCCTAACCCTCTACTGTTCGTAGCCTTTTTAGATTTTAGATTTCTCACCTTTTAGTAGCTAAAAATGAGGAGTGGCTATAAAAATGGGGGTTTTTCCTTTTAGTACTTAAAATTCATTTTATTGGTTTACAAAAGTAATTCAAGTACTGTCTTATCTTGTATAATAATTTATTATACATAAAATTAATATATTTATAATGTATGATATTTTTATATTCAGTCCTAATTAATGCGAAATTTTAAGCGTATAAAATTGTGATTGAATATAATATTCCAGTAACTCATGATATGTAATTTTGGTTTGACTGCAGGCTTCTCAACCTTATTAAGATGTAATGGGAATTAAATTTAGAAAGAAGGCAGGTGGATTAATGAAGAAATCTCGTTTTTTGTCCTTTTTAATTAATTAGCTAGATTGAAGTCATATTTTAATTAGAAAGTGTAATTTTCTTTTGTGTTTCCATGCACGTCTAATTGCACTCGTGTAATGCTATGTATCCGCGTTTTTATCTAACCAACCTATCTTATAATATATATCTTTCTATTTCATTATTGTATGTCATGAATAACGGCCATAAAATTCATCATATGGACTAGTATATAACATTTATATATATGTTACATATTAATTACCATGTGTCAACATCATAATTACCATTGTAAGTTAGAATTCTTTTGAATATTAACAAAATCGTCAAAATATTTACCAATATATAATTTTTTAATTATTAGAAATTAAAATATGATCTCATCAGGTCTATGATCCAAAGGCAATACTTTTATAGATAAATACTGATGAGTGAAATAAAAGGTGATGAAGATTGAAAGTAATAGTTAATCGCACACCAATAATTATATATTAATCAGTTTTTTATTTTTCGAGCGCATGAATAGTAAAAGAAAGATCTTGTTGTTTCGTCAACAATTTCGAATTAATCACTAATGGACCATTTAATAAGATTCGAACCAAGATGAAATTCTGACCATCTATCAGAGAAAAAAAAACGAACCAATCTTGTACAACTGCCAAGATATTCTTGGATTTATGAATACATCATAATATTAATATTGATCATTCTATTAACTTTCTATTATCCTACTTCATAATTATCTATTTATTTATTATCAATCATTGATTATTTTTTTTACTAAATGGACGGATTTCACGTAAGAAACGATGATTACACACAAAAATATATCATGTATCAAAGTAACACTTTTATGCACTAATTAAGTGCACTGATACAATTTTATTTCACTTGCTAAATGAATCATCTTACACAAAAAAGTGGGAGACATTCCTTTTCTCATGAAAACAATTATTATAGAAAAAAAAGAAGCTTAAACATCATTAGCCTATACAATGAAAAGTTTCAATTTTTTTTTAATTTACATATTAAAAATTACTTATATTATATAAACTGATCATAATAATTAATATTCGGTCACCTTATAAACATGCACGCAAAATCCTGATGCAACAAAAAGTATTTATAAATTTAAGTTTTCTAATTGTCAGAACAGTTTCTAGTTTATCAGTAAAGAATAAGGCTTCATTTAAAACAAAAACCGGGATGCTAATTTTTCGAAACAATTTGTCAAACATTTTGCCCGAGTTTCTAAGGGTGTGTTTTGAAACACCTAAAGCAGCTTTAAGAAACATTTATTTTCAAAAAGATGTGAGAGGGAGTTTTGAAAATAAGTGTTCTGAAAGTTGTTTTAAGTATTTCAAAACACCTCCTAAGAATTAATAGACGTTTTTAAGCACAAGCACATGAGCCTCTAAACAGGTGGATTAGAACTCTTGCTAATTACACACTGATTGCACTGTTTATATTCATCTCGATAGTGTAACATGAATATTGTCCCGTAAATTTTTTATTCATCTATTAACTAATGTGATTTAAGAATAATTATTTTTACAAGAATACTTTAAAGAGAATATTGGTAGGAAAATTTTGGTTTTGATGGGACCGACCGCGATAAGATCCTGCGAATTTTACATATTTGGGGCCAGGTTAATTTGCACTATGTGTGAGCTTCTTTACTTTTAAATAATTGTACGACTTGCGACATGATTTGGTTTCTAATTACAGGACCATTCAAATATTCGACGACGGTTATGACTAAATTTGTCATTTCCTCTTTTACAGGTTTACCGTTTACGTGGATATGCTGGGTTTTTTTTAATTAATTAAAAATTATTTTAAAAAAAATTATAGTACAATTTTTACATATTCGTTAGACAAAAGCTGAGATCATACAAGGTGAAGAAGAGCATCATATTTTCTAATTTAATTAGTTTAATACTTCATTCCGTATATCAATGTATTTTATTGTACAATATCATAAACTATCATCAACTGATATATGACACGTCTTAAAAATATAATGAAACAAAAAATTGTAACAGAAGATCCTAATCCAAAGAAAAAAGTGGGTAAAAAAATTATAGTGTGATCCAAAATGCTGGAAACAAGATCAGTGAAATTATTAAAAGAGAAATTATCTTTAATCATTCGATATATAACAAAATCATTTTATAAGCCAGTTATACTTATATTGTCGGGATTTTTTCGATTTATTTGATTTGAATTTCTATTTGAGTATAATATTCGTCGAAGTGAAATGATTCAAGTAATTAAAACATCATTATTTATACTGCAAGATTATGTATTCAAATCATGCACATTTGATTTAAAAAAAAAAAAAAAACTTGAGCATATTATGCAAAACTGTTGGTAAAAACAAACATCTAATGCATAACCCGCTATGGTGGTCCTTTTGGACCTCTTGTATTTTATTGCATCATTTTGAATTTGATTCAAATGGAATATACTTAAATGATACAGTTCAAGGAATATTTTTTTTATTAAAATAATTTTGTAGCTTTATCAAGGTTTAATAAAGCAATTTAAGTTGAAGTTGTGGAAATTTAATCTAGTCTTTCTCAGATTGAAACAAAATTTTCAGAGAGTTGGTATGTAGTGAAACTTGTTCACCGTGAAACTGATTTATTTTTTACGGGCTTATTTATCACGATTAATACTATTTTTGTAATATAAATAACACTCTTCAATTATCACTACTATTACTCTCTGCTGTAATATAAGTCACATCATTCAGTTTTATGAGTAATACCCTTTATAATAAAATGTCACACGATTCAGTTATCATAATTAATACTATTTAGTATTATAAGTCACATGGACGGACCTATGTGTATCCTACACTAGGCTCCAGACCAGGGCAATGTTGTGAGAATTCCATATTACTATGCATGTAATATGTACAATTATATTTTATCTTTCAACTTTTATTTGATGCCTACTTATTCAATTTAAATAGAAGCCAATCATATATTCTTAAAATTAAATTGGAAGCTCCAAATGTAAGAATGAGATCAGATGTTTCATATTGTATTTCATAATATGAATGAATGACATGTAGAATAATAAAAAAAAATAAACTAACTACCATATTTTGAATCCATTTGTTAAAAATTTAATAGAGTGAAACACCAATAGAATTAATACGAAAAGTGGAACAATAAAATCACACCGGAAGATGTATCACTTTGTTTCATCAAAGTAAATCAACCCATGTATTTAACACAAAAGTTTCAAATCGTATCAAGTTTTTAAAATTTATGTATCATTTTTTTATCAATTTATTTTACTAATTAAATTAATTTAGAAAAAAAATCGTAGAGACGGTCTCATACATGAGATGGGGTACAAATTAACCCAAATCAATATTCATTTATTTCAAAGTGTTAAAGAGTTATTAATCAAATTATGTTCCATTTCATCGTGAGACTTCTCATACAAATGTGTCTCTTGAATTTTACATGATTTTATGTTGATGTACTATGACTTTAAATGTCTATACTTTCTCATTATTGAATTCTATCCTTAAATAAAAGAATACATTTACGCGCGTGTTATAGGTTTATATGTATATATATAAATTTTATAATAAATAAGTTATTTTTTCTAGTTCACCCCACTATTGATTCCTAGATCCATCCATGATAAGTCACACACTCCTTAACCAGTGTCACAGAGTATAGTACACCCTATACTTTATCAATTTCCAATCATATTTGTTGTTATATAAAATTTTCTCATATATTACGAATAATATTTGAGAATCTCAACTGAAAAATTAGTGATCCCCTGTTTGAATAGGTTTGAGATATACCATTTATTTGAGACAAAAAGCTCTTTATATCTGCTTATCCTGAAACCTATACTTTTTCAACATTTTCCATGTTGGCCCACTTTGGTAAGCTAATAAATTAAGATATTCTGTTGCAATTAATACTGGGAATTTGTTCTTTTTCTTGGTCCAAAAATAGTTTGGACCAATTAGTTGTGGCCCAAAGACCCGACGACGTCGCAGATTTTAGAGCATTCATTTAATGGACCCATTACGAGTGAAGGGATTTTGTCCGAATCGAATCTTCTAAAAAATATCTACGCTTTTAATTATTGGAAAGAGTGAGTTTTTCGTCATCCAGAGGTTTTTTTTTCTTCCAAGATTCCCAACTCTAAATTTCTAATTTTATAGGGTGGACCACTACCGTTGGCATTACAATGTTACAATTTATATATCGAGACGTATGCAAGTAACCGTTTATGTGTTTTAGGTTTTATTTCATTTGATGGATTTGGGTGTAATTTGGGTTTTTGATTAGACACAATTCAGTTAATTTCAAGATCATCTAGTCCCCTTTGCTAGCTTAAATTTTCTAGACTTGTTTGGAATTTTCTAGACTTGTTTGGTGGTCATCTATTGACTATTGTTGTACTCCGATGCGCTTGCAAACTAGTAGTAGTTCAAGTGTAATCGAGATCTAACTGATAAAATTCGATTTTTTTTAGCAATCTATTATATTTAGGGGGTGTATTGGTTATAGAGTATGTAGGATTTTTTTAGATTTTCAAAGTTCGGGGGTATTCAATCCGGATTTTCAAAAGTCTTTAAAAATCCTGAGGTATTCAATACAAATTTTAAAAAGTGTTAAAAATCATTAGGTATTCAACAGTCTATGAATTTTAATACTCTATGAATTTTCTTTAATTCTCTTTCAAAAATATAAATAGATTTCACTCTCTAAAATCTCTTCTAACAACCAGAGATTTCTACGTATTCTCTCAGAGCTATTGATTGAAATCATAACCATACTTAGGGGTGGAATGATGACAAGATAATCGAAATTTTTTCTCATCATACCGAATTATCGTGCGAAATTTTCGACTTAAAAAATGTCATACCCAAATTTTTCTCGTTATATCGATATAAAGAACGATATTTCAAAGATATATCCGAAAATATCTGCGGTATACCCAAAAATATTTTGGTCATCGAAATATTTCTAGATACCAAAATTTTATATATTTTCATACTGGATTATCGCAGACCAAATTTTTTTGATGCGGTACCAAAAATGCGGTATACCGGTATTTTTGGTATTTCCTCCACCGCTAACCATACCGCAACACCACCACCACACCAGGGGACCACCACCAATGGCGGATCCAAAAATTCAAAACAGGGTATGTACAATTATGAAAACATTAGAAAAAAAATTAAATCATACCATTCAATATGCTAAGGAAGTTCTTAAAAAAAATGAGTAATATAAACATAAATTTAAACGATGAGTGGTCTCATGTGCACCAGGTGCACTGCATAGTGCATTTAAAAACTTGCAACTTGTTGCACTGAAACTTGCGACTTGTTACACTAAAACATGCAACTATGTTTTACGAAAACAGGTTGCAAGTTTCAGAAGTCGTAAATTTCAGTGTAACAATTTGCAAGTTTCTAAAATAAATTATGGAGTGCACGTTGCCCCCGGTGCATACAAGACCTTGTCAAAAACAATCTAGAACTTGAAAATATATAATTTTAAAAAATACAAACAAAAAAGTGTTGGCAAAAACTTGTGCGGAACGGACTAACAGTGAGATGGTTCAAAAATTAGCATAAATTAACACCTTCTCTTTCCAATGTGTTAAAACAACATTCTCAAATTATGCTCTGTTTCACACAAGACATGCTCTTGTTGTTTTTTCAAAAGTGAAATATATTATTTTATAGCCAAAAAATCAAAATACTAACTAATTAAATACTATACACATACTAGTAATTATTTGGAAAAATTGAGGGTATGCACTTCCTCTCAACAGCATGGATCCGCCTTTGACCACCACCCTATTAAAAGAGGAATAAATTTTCTCTCCATGTCTCGAACCCAAGACCCCGGGTTCGATTTCCACTTCTAATCACAAGTTTTACAGTTTCACTTTAATTCCAAGTTTGTAGTTCAATTGATTTTGAATTTTTTTTAAGGAAAAAAAAAAGCAAAAATCGAACCGACCATTTAACCGCCTAACTTCTGATTTACCGATTAACCGCCAATTTCTTTTTTAAAAATTATTAATCGTAACATAATCGGATGAAATAAGATTTCATGATTTACAATTTCTTTTTTTAAGAATATACTGTATACATGCGTTACATGCGTTGTGCATTGATAAACTTATTTTTACTTTTTTTTTCCATGTACTTTTTAGTGTTTCTTTTTGCCAGTTGTAGTCATTGTACTTTTCATTTTCTAATATTTACCCCCTACACTTCCTCTTCAACATCAATTTAGTTTTCTTTACACTGTGCTTTTAATTTTCAACTATTTTGCTCTCCACACTTTCATTTTTCTTATCCTTTTTTATTTATCTTGGGAGGGGGTGAGGGTAAAAGTGGGTAGGTAAAAATATATATAGTGCTGAGAATGTATTTTTCTTTTCATAATTAAAATAAGTGAAACAATAGTATAGAAAAATAAAATTTTATTTCCAAAATGCATGCGAAAATATACTAAGAAAAAGATAAAGTGTGCAGAGGGTCAAATTAAAAAATAAGTGTTAAAATACATGAGAAAAATATACATTATATATATTCCTTGACAAAATTAGAATGCGATTATCATCAACAAATACACCTTATCAAATGAATAAAAACATATATCATGATTAGGTACATTTGGATGCTGCGGTGATAGGAATTAGGAACGACAGTATCTAATTTTAATATGCGGACACTGATTTTATCGAGAGCCGAGAATGCATGGACAATTTGGAGAATTTTTCGAAATTTTGAAATGCTTTCACGATTGAAGGTCAACTTCAATAAATGTAGTGTTTTGGGGATTAATCTTGAGGCCCAGAAATTTAAGCAGCGTTTGTTTTGAGATCTAAGTACGGGGAGCAAATCAAGATTTTAGAATTCAAGAATTTAGAATTCTTGATAAATAATAAATATATGTGTTTGTTTTGAGATTTGAGTCGAGTGAGATTTAACTTTATGTCAAATTAATATTTAATAGTGATTAATGTTGTATTATTATATTACTAGTATATCACCCGTGTGTTGTACGATTTGTGAGTATAAAATGAACATAATATATAATATATTCGTTTTTGTGTTAAATAAATTATAAAAAAATGTTTTACTTATAATAATAATAAGAATTTTTTTTCATTTTTTTTTTTTTTTATTTAGATGCAACACAAGATTTATGAACATATTTTGCTTTTGCAATAAGCATGGGAAATGGGTGGCGCTCCAACTGCTTAAAAAATTTACATTGTTAAATAACACAACTTTAAATGTATTTTTTTTCTTACAATTTTAATTATTTCATTCTAAATCACTTTGATTGTCACCTATTATCGTCTTCCCAATTCTCATTGCATGTTAAAATTTTCAAATTGTCCCCTTTAGTTACTCTAAACATGATAACATATAATTATCCATGATTGAAATTAATCTCCTTAAGAAAATCCAATTTTTTTAATAATTGTCTATAATTCTTATTAATGACCACACCATAAGATATCATTAGTCAAAATTATCTTTCTAAGATGTTAAAGAGAGTCTACTATCTAATGATGACAGTGTCATTCCCAAAATCAACACTCTTTGTCCTAAGTTAGTCCCGACTAGTATTTTCTTTTAAAAATATGGTAACCGAGCTTCATCGCAACCAACCCAGTATCGTTTTACAATCCAAGGTCTAATGTCAATTGTACATGCATCTAATTCATAGTAATTGACTCAATGATGGACCTACATGTCCTATGTTGGGATCACGTACCCCATATTTTCTTATATTATATATATATATATATATATATTGACTTAAATGAGTTTTTAAAAGTGTTATAATTAATTAATCATGCAAATATTTCATCTAAAAAAATTTGTAGATCTGTTATGTATATGCACCATCATTATTTAAAAAATTAAATATTTTTTAAGATAGTAATAGTGTATAACTGTAAATGTATAATCGTGACACTAAAAAAATAGATTTCACATGAACCCGGGTTCAGAGAAAAATCTACTTGTTAAATATTATATCCTATAAAAGAATCATACAAATAAGTAAACAAATCGAGCTTTATCACAACCAACCCAGTGTCATTTTACAATTCAACTAATAACGTCAACTAATAATTTAATTAAAAATTATTCAACTAACAATTTAAGTCTAAGGTCAATAGCTCATGCAACTAATTTATTGTAATTGGACTAATCAATTTAAATCAAATATCATGTAATATTATCATGCAAATAAGTATATAAATTATACATTTTCATATATACAATATTTCTCGTCTTTTTTAGATTACTCAAAAGTCCATCTTTTATCACATATTTAAAATAACAATAAAGTAACTATACAGTTCGTTCTACCTCTTACAAACATTACTAAATTACATCACATGTCACTAATAATTAAATACAAAAATAACTTATTTTATATCTTATTCACTAAAATTGGCAAAATACTCTTATCAAAAAACGATTTTATTACCTTTAAATATTAATAAAAAAAATTCTCATCAAAACCCGTGTCAAAATTAAGTGAGCAATCTAAAAAAAAAGATGGAATGAGTAACTGATTTTTAATATATATATATATATATCAACTACAAAATATAACATTTTATATTATTAATCATTAATGTGTCACTTTTAAAATTTTATCATAAATTTGTAATAATTTTTGTTGAATTTTTTTCTATTTTGGTATAATATCTTGTTATTATATATGTATATATAGATTTAATTCAAAAAATTGTAATGATTTTTTTGTTGATTTTTTTTCTTTTTTGGTATTATATATGTATAAATAGATCTAGTTCATAAATTCAAAATAATATTAATAATTTAAAAAATATTAAAAAAATAATTAATATATATGTGCGGTACATATCTGGAATTGAACCTTGTATTCTTGCATACAAAGATGATAAAAAATATTTGTTATATATCATTTGAGCTACATCAAATTTGTTAAGATGTTTAAAAATTTATTACAAAATTATAACTATTTTTTGGCCCAACATTTTGTTATTAAATATGTATAGATATTGAGAAGAGTAATAAAATATATAAAATATGATGTATTGGAAAGAATAATAATATGTTTTATATGTATTTATAGTTGTGGATTGAACGTGGGATTTAAAAACCAGATTCTAAATTCCAAACTCGTATGATACGGAGAGCGCAAAGTCCTAAATTCATCCATGTGAATCTCAAAACAAATACAGCCTTAATGTCATGTCAAATATTTTAGGGTGAAATGTGGGAACTATCCCATTCACATATTCGAGGGTTCGAGTAGGGGCTGATCATAAGAAACATGAAGAATGGTCACATCTAATTAGAAAGGTCGTAAATAAGCTTAAAAATTGGGAAGAAAAGAAATTTTTTTATGGGATGTCGAATTACCTTGATTGGGGCGGTCCTTACTTCTACCTAAGAAAACCCTGAGTGAACTAGTGAAACTTCACAAAAACTTTCTGGGGGTGGAAGCGGGGGAGTGTTCCAAATAAATCGTTTGGCTTAAGTTAAAAAATGTTTGTCTCCCAAAAATATTTGGGGACTTTGCATCCAAAAATCTCTTTTTTTTTTTGGGTGTTGCATTACTTGAATTCTCAAAAGTGTTTGTGGGTTAAAATTGTGAATTCTTTATATTTATATGGGGGAATTAATGTGGGGGAAAATAGGATTGTGGGTTGAAATATCACGTGAGATTTGAGCTCGATTGTCCTATATTTAAATTATTTTAAAATATATTATCTTATATTTATAAATTTTAAAATATATTATCCTATATTTTTAAACCTGTAAAATTATTGTCCTTAAAACAACACCCCAAGTTATTATTCTGAAAAAAATATTATTCCCGATAGTTTTATATAAGTTTTTGTCTTTTCTTCTAATTATGTCTTGTTCCTTGAAATTAAAAAAATTATCAATCGACCAATTACTATCTCCGGCCCTCTTTATTTGGAGGATTAAATACCAACTTGTGTTGCTAATATTGATACCGATTCCCTCGTCCTGTGGCTCCAAACAAGACGAGTCATTCATTTCCAGTTTTACCATCACTTTTCCTGATTCCCCTGCATCAGGCTCTGCCCTATAAATAAGAAGGCTGCATGCCAAATTTTAGTATCATCTCAAATCTCAAATCCTAGCTCCCTTTTAAATATATATATATATATATATATATATATATACATATATTTGATCAGAATTAATTAATGGCGAGTTCACAAAGGGGCAGTGCATGGACGGCGCAGGAGAACAAAGAGTTCGAGAAGGCGCTCGCCCGCTTCGACAGCAACACTCCCGACCGGTGGCACAACGTTGCTCGGGCCGTCGGCGGCGGCAAAACGGCGGAGGAAGTCCAGAGGCACTACTATATTCTCATTGAGGATCTTCGCCGAATTGACTCCGGCTACATTCCCATTCCTAAGTATACCAAAAACTAGAAAAAGGTACGTATCAAGCGGGGTGGGATCACCTATTTTATAATTTATGTTATATTTTGTATTCTAAAGAAACTGAGCCGTCTTTTTACTTAGTTGTAAAGGACATGCGTCGTTATAATATTAGAGAAAATATTGTTGGTAATTTATTGTGGGCGGAGTCTATTTACATACAACTATCACTCTGTATATAGTAAAATAATTAATATTTTTTAACAAATTATTAAAAACACACATACAAAATGCAAATTAATCATAGCAAAAAGAGAAAAGATTCCGCCAATATTCATTCCTTTTGACGTTGGACCTTCTTTCTACCCCCTTTGAACACGAGTTTTCTCATATTTATATTGAATTTTTTTTTATTTTACTTCATCGTATTATGCTATTCCAAAGAAAAGGAGCCGTCTTTATACTTATTCTTGATCAATTTTTTTATCAGCAGAAAAAATTTTCGGACATAATTTCATTAGTTATCAATTCTTAATTATGTCCCTCAGTTTATTTGTTAGTTTAACTTATTAAATCAATCATTATGAGTATTAATCAGATATTTGTTTGTTGTTTGACAGCTGGCTTCTCAATGTAATAGCGCTTTTCATGAATCTTCAGCGGACGTATACGTAGGAATTAACAAGGAATATTAAAGAAAAATCGTGTTTTCTTCCAAGTTTTTTTATCTTCAACTATAAGCGTGTTTCCTATTGTATTTCGAAGCACGTCTCTAGACTAGTAGTTTCTATTATTACATTTTCAATATTATGAATTATTCGGTGTAATCTGATGAATTACTTTCCAATTCGAGTAATCATCAACAATTAATAATACATATTATTACACCATATATTCTATCAATAAATACTAGTTACCCATTTATGCCCCTCTCTTCAATTTTTTAATCAATATACGTCATGTTACGTGCACAATATTAACATTGATCATGCATATGTACAATATGAATATATATATCGATATATCATAATAAATTGACAAAATTTTCTATCAATTGGGTGCACACAATTTTTATGGCGGTTTAACATACTAAGCAATAACTTTTAAGCAAAATCTTACATGGATTAGATGTAGTTTGTTTACAATAAAAAATACAGTTTATATCAACGAAAACAACTTACATGTTTTAATATAATAAATTGCATACTTCAAAACTTCAATTAAATTGCATGAATGTTTCAATAAGTAATGTCGTTTCCTAAATAAAAAATAAATATAGATTTAACGATTACCAAACTCAGAGTGCAGTGGTACCTTTCCAAAAGTACCACTAACGTCTTCCCAAATTAAATATTAGTAGTATTTATAATATCTGAAACTGTTTAATGTTTAGGGTGCAACACTTAAAAATGTGAATCAGGTGATGAAGGCAAGAAAAATAATTAATGGTTAATTGTATTTTCAGTTGTTTTGTTCGATATGCATTTGTGGGCTTGGGCTAATGCTGGGCTTGGTCTTAGATTGTTCATGTTTACTA
Organism: Stenogyne calaminthoides; assembly: GCA_037126765.1. Classification (NCBI taxonomy): domain Eukaryota; kingdom Viridiplantae; phylum Streptophyta; class Magnoliopsida; order Lamiales; family Lamiaceae; genus Stenogyne; species Stenogyne calaminthoides. The sequence continues at coordinate 32,621,212 of JBBCBC010000023.1, read as the reverse complement.
ATATTGGGCTTGGGCTTAAGATTGCGCATATTTACTAATATTGGGCTTGGGATCTTTTGAATATGATACATCTAAAGGGCCTCCATATGTATCGACACAAAATACTCCTATTTGGCTAAACTAACAAAAAAAAGTCAGTTTTTTTTTGTTTTTTTTTTCAAATTTTAGTGTATTAGATCTTAAATATATTTGTATTTATAATTAAGCTAAGCGACTTGATGAAAAAAATTCTAGATCTTTGATGATATTCAGTATTAATGAAAATTATCAAATTAAAGGAGTTTTGAGATCCTAAAGTTGAGGTATAATTCTCTAGTTTTCCTTCCCATAAGACTTGCTAGTTGCTATACAAAAATGAGTCTTTGAGGGAATATTTGAGTCGAAAAATGTCCCATATACCTTTTCAAGTAAGAATTTATTTTCTTAAATAAAATATAATGATAAATTAGTGAAGCATTCGGGAAAAATAATTCTGGAGCTATAAAGGTATTAGGAGTCATATATTTTTTTAATTAAAACAATCAAAATTAAAGTTGCTTTTATAAAATTTTAAATGCTAAAGTTGAGTTATTGTGTTCTACATGTCACAGGTTGTCCGAATCCCACACATCAAATTGTGTTTCAGCATTTTTTTTTCCTTTCACCACTATATGTCGCAAATGTACATTATTAAATCTAATTTAGGGGTATTTTCAATCACTTGAAATAACGAAAAACACTTCTTAAAATGAAAAGCTATAGTGGAGATGTTTCACATTATTCTGACCCCCCAAAAAATCAGTTGAAAACAGACACTTAATTGTTTGTGTTGTTATCTCATTTTTCATCTCACTTGTGTACTAGTATACTATATATAAGCAACGCAATAATATTATTATACACATAAAATACAATAATAAGATTGTAGTATGTACAATTAAAAAGTAGATCAACATCTGAATTAAATTGGCCTCCAATATTTTGTCTGTGGTATGTTTATTTATCTGATGTGACTATCCATGAACGATCTTCTTGTTGGATAATTTAGAGACATGTCCATATGATCTACTTAATTTTGTTACACATTTTATACGCGTCGAAGTACATCTTTTCTCTATTTTCTCTATAAAATTTTAGTTCGTTGTCGTAATGTTGCAAGTCCTTCTTTAGATCAACAAACAACTAGAACATAAAAAAATTAAATCAAAGATCGTATTCTATTAACAAATAATATCTTGGATGGCTTTATTAGAAAAGAGAGAACATTAGCTAAACCAGCTAATTAAGTTTTCCGACCGAAATGGGCTGTCCACGAAATATAATAATCTCAAAGCCTCTAACAATTAATTATCGGTTGAAAATTGTGTCTTTTTGGGGATGGCTGGTTTGAACAATTTCGAGTTTCTTTATCTCAAATTCTCATTTCTCAATTGTATATTTGTACCTAATTTTCGGGTCCTATGACCTATTAAAAAGAGTCGAGCCCAAATTTTAGTCTGTGTTTTAGAATTGTGTTATACCTTATAAGTACTTATTATGTCCATATTCAAGACAAAATATTAACATTGATAAAAAGAAAAGATTGGGTCTTATGTGTATTCAGGTATACCGTGCACTCATAGTGTAAAACCATACAATTTGTTATCATGGTGCATTATAGAATCATGCAACTTGTTATACTGAAATATGCAACTTATTTACACTGAACAGTACAATTATTTTTATTAAATTGTATCTTTCAATATAATAAGTTGTATGATTTTAAAATGCACTATGAATACATAGTGCACCTAGATGCATACGAGACTTAGTCAAAAGAAAAAGGGCAGAAAATATGTAGACTATTTATTATCATGTTAAAAAGAAGTGAGTTGAGTACAATTCATCAACAAAAGTGAGTTCTTATAAAGAGGGTACATAACTGCACTTTGTTCACATGTAAAAAGCTATTCAATTTCAACATAATACAGGTTATTATTTTTAATTTTTTATTGAAACAAATTCGATCTGAAGAAGGATGCAAATGACCCAAAATCCAAACCACAATCACCTCATGAGAATTTCATACCTACACTAGAAGAAAAAAGAGGTTGTCTACAAAATATTTCAAAAAATAGAGGATTGCCTAGAAAATATTTCAATTTGTCTAGGCATTTTTATTCATAGGTAAATTTACCTACGGAATATAATTCGTAGGTAAATTTATTTGTAAGTCATTTCTAAACCACAAATATAATTGCCTACAAAAATGTAAGTTGTCTAGGGAATTATTTTTTTGTAGTTAATTAGTTTGCCTACGGAAATTAGGAATGTGTAGGTAGTTTAATGGTAGAGTGATTTGTTTTGCTTTTAGAAAATTATTTTGTGTAGATAACATTTTATAGATTTTTCTAAAAATTGGTAGGCAAATCCCAGGTAATTGTCACTTTTAAGGACCAAATTATTTTTTTAGGAAAATTTTGTAGGCATTTAAAATTTTTGATAGGCAATTTTTTTTTTTTGTAGTGCTACATGATTTTATTCATTATTTAAAAAAAAAAAAACGTACAAAAAAATCATTAAAAGAGTAAGACGACTACGTGAGTGAAGCCCGATGATATTGACCCACTACTGTGGGCTTCTTTAATATTTTCATCATCGGCCTTTTTCTGAATTTTGGTCAGTGCATCTCCAACGACATTCTCCATTTTGTAGTACCTATTATTTAATTTGAAGTATATGTGAAGTACTAGATATTAAAAATTTCCTGCAATAATAACACTCTATATTTTTTATTTTTTTTGTTCTTTCAATTAAATTAATACATTTAAATAATTAATGATTTATGCAATGTATTATTAAATTATAAAATTATTGTTTTCAATTAAATTCAAGTGTATTGTATGTAGGGGTAGACGGGGTGGCATACCAAAATTTTTTTTGCCATACCTTTACCGTACCGAAATTTTCGATACTGAAAAATGTCATACCGTTGTCGTACTGTAAATTCGATATACCAAAATTTTAGCATACCGAAATTTTCGGTATGTCAATATTACATACCGATACCGTACCAAATTTTCAGTATATATCGATATATCGAAATATTTTCGGTATACCGAAATTTTCTATATTTTCATACCGTTATCGTACCGAAATTTTCGGTACCGGTACCGGTACGGTACCATACCGTACCGAAAATTTTGATAAAATCGATATTTTCCGGTACGGTGAGTACGGTATACCGGTATTTTCGGTATTTCCTCCACCCTTAATTGTATGTTTTAATATTTATTTTAGATAATTGTTGTAATTTTCGTTAAAAGTACGTAATATTTATTTTGTACTCCCTCCATCCCATGATTACTGCAACACTTGTTTTATTTGGACGTCCCAAAATTACTGCAACACTTTCAAAATGGAAATAAACATAATATTAATACACTCACAATACTCTTATTTTATTCCACTCAAATCCACTAAAATCCACTTTACTTGATTTGAGGTCCATTTTTCGTGTTGCAATAATCCTGGGACGGACGGAGTATGAGTCATTATCTCGTAATTTATGTTTAGTTCTTGTTTGAGAAAATTATTATTATTAAAACTAATAAAAACTTGTAATTATTTCTTATTTGAGAAAATAATTATTATTAAAATTAATAAAAATATTTTAGTTCTTAATGTTAAAATTGATTAGTTTAATTTGTAATTAAAACTTCATGGTGTAGTATATCATTAAATAAAAAATGACCAAATAGTAGAAGTAAAAAAAAAAGAAAAAAAAAAGAAAAAGGAAATGACAATGTTGTAATTAAAACCATCCTCTAAAATGAGGATGGAGTACTCCAAATTTGAAGGATTCTTGGCAATCCTCAATCCTCCTAATCATTTTTGGAGTATTGTTGGAGTGGTAAAATACTCCAAATTCAAGAGAATCCTTCATTTTGGAAGATTGTTGGAGATTCTCTTAACCCTTTTTCATCTATTTCATTGGAAAGAAAGAGAGAAATTAATTTAATTGCATTAAATTTATTGGGAAAATGCATATTTTGGCTCTTGTATTTAATTATTTATATCCTTTAAGTTTGGCTTCCTTAAGCTTTATAGCGAAGTTTTTTTACGCAAGTCGTTGCATTGTTCAACTCAAGTACATTTTCTACACGTGTAATTTGTTTTATTTTTTCTTTTGAAACGTTCAGTTTATTTACGCTGAAACGTTTAACTTATATTATACTAAACAAGTTGAATGTTTCAATGTAAAAAAGTTAAATATTTTATTAAAAAAATGCACATTAAAAATACATTTAAATTGTACGATGCATCCGGTGATAGAAGACTACTCTATTTTTGTGTATATGTTTCCGTTCCCTTGACCTCTATAATTGCCTTTTTATTTCTACACTTTGTCTATTCTCTCGACTCTTTATTACTATTTGAGGAAAATAATTATAAACTTTTTTTTTAATGCAAATCAATTACAATAATTTTCTAAAACAATTAGTTATAATAATTCATTCTACCATTAGGTACATGACAACATCATTTATCTCGTTGTAGATCGGAACCGCAACCACTAAAAGAGGGGATCACCCGCAACCTCACCGCAACTTCACCACAATCCCATAAAAAGGAGACCACCACAAGAGGAATAAATATCCCCTCCGTGTCTCGAATCCAAAATCTCGAGGTCTCAGGTAGTAGAGCTCTAACCACTTGAGCTATCCACACTTGACGAAAATAATTATCAATTTTGAAGGCACAGTATTTAAGTCGGAGAAGAAAAAAAAACAAAAGAAAAGAGGCACATTACACAATTTTTTTAAAGTAGCATAACCACTATAAATTAATATTATTGGGATTAGATTCTTCTAGAGATATATTAATTTATTTGTAAATAATTATTGATTTAAAGAATTTTTTTCAGTTTAATGAATAAATTTTATTTTTATAAAGGTGAATGCATCTAATTATTATATATTCATTAAACTAATGTTATAAATATATTTTTCATAATAATCAAATACATAATATCATAACTTTGAATGCAAAGAAAATTCAATGTATAAAGTGATACTTGTTGCGAAGTTTAGAGCTTAGAAGAAATTATAACAATCAACATCGACAATAGACGAGGATGATACAATATCGTTGGAACCAGTTACTGAGGAAGGAAGCACTTATACCATTAAGAACGCTTCACAATTTTTTGTGCAATTTGAGAATACAACACCAGAATTATTGGATGGGATAAAAAAAATTATAGATGAACTCCAAGTAGATTTGTGTTTTACCAACAAGCAATCAACTATAGATTTTTATTTTACTAAATTGTCATAGTTATTTTTTTAATTTAAAGAAATTATTAATTTATGGTATCAATTGGACCACTCATTTATATAGGGTTTTTTTAATTATTAGTTTATTAAAATTGGTCGATTTTTCAAACTGGTTCGAATCGAGATCGAAAAAAATTATTATTTAAAAAAAAATTAATTTATAAAGTATTGATTTATATATGTTTTATTACAATAGATTGAGACTAATTTATTATTGGTTGTTTAAATATATAGAATATTAATTAAATTACCACTCTTTTTCAAATTAACTTTAAGTAATTTGGGTAGATTTATAATTCACAATAAATTACGAGTAACACTTTTGTGAACTAAGTCTATACATGAATTTCACCGTTATTATGTGCAAAAATTATCATTATTATGCATATTTATTTTAATAAAACATTGTTATATAAAATATTTTTTAAACAGTGAGATTTTTTTTGTATAATAACAATAGTTTTTATGTATAATAATGATAGTTTTTATACATAACAGTGATACTAGAAAAATTGAGTTCACAGTGAACTCGGAGTTCACACAATTTTTTGTCTAAATTACGTATATTATAATTCGTCTTTGACAAAAACTTATACAAACCTAATTTATGATATGAATCTTATTTTTAATTCATGGGCATTTAAAATCTATTCAGAATATTATATGGATCAAGTTTAGTGGGTTAAAAAAATATGTTAAAATTAGTAAAATAAGCCAAATAATTGAAGTTCATAGTATAAACCTGAGTCATGAAACCAACTCTTCGTGTTTAAATTATCTTTACACTTGAAATCATTTTCATCCAAATGAGACACTAAAGAAATCCCATATTAACGCTTCAAGAAAAGCACAAAAAGTAGCGAGGAAACTTAAATTCAGGCGAAGTTTTTTTATTCTCTTTTTAGATTTAGTACGATAGATTAAACTCAAATTCGTAATTTTTTTAAATGTTTCTAAAACCCACTCTCATAACGACGATTTTTAACTCATACTAAATTATGGAACAATTTGTGTTACATTACAAATACCCTTCGATCAAGAGTTTTTCTTTTTGGCGCTTAAATAATTAAATTAAATTAAATATTTAAAAAGTAAGATTTATTAAATTTAGAGAGGTTGTTCCTTTTTGTGTAATCCTCCCCCAAGCCCCCATAGCACTAGCACATGGAGGAAAAGTTGTTGGATTCATATGTTTATTAAATTAATAGATCACTTAAAATGAACAATAATACTCCCTTCGTCCTAATTTTGATTGTCCACTTTTCGTAAATAGTCGTCCTAATTTTGTTTGGTCATTTCCTAAAAAGGAAATAAAGCAACTTTCAATATTATTTAATACTATTATTTTTCTCTACCAAACCCACTTTACACAATTCAATACTATTATTTCCCTCCACCAAACCCACTTTACCCACTTTATTCACTTTACACCATTTAATAATAGTATCTCTTACTTTTTCTTAATCTACAGTAACTGATAATAAAAAAATAGGACGGAGGGAGTAATATTTTATTTTATTTTTTTCGATATATTTAAGTGTAGTATTTAGAAACTAATGTGGTCTCTATAATGGGCCTACTGAAATATGAACAGAGACTAAAATTGTCGCACCCCAGCTGGAAAGACAGCTACAGCCCATTTCAGGTTTATCCATAACAGCAACTCTGCTGATATTGACAATCTACTATAATCAAATTATTTCATACTAGTATATTTTTATAACTTTTAGTAAAATAATATTAATATTTATTTAAAACTACATTCAAATTGAAAGATGCACTTGGCATTAAGTTTTAATCTTTTATTAATAACGTTATCATGCCATTTTTAACATGCACATACTTTAAAATTAAAATTAAAAAAAATAAAAAATTGTTCCACTATCTTATAATGTAGTGTATCAATAGATTAGGGGTTGGAACACCACTGCCATACCCCAGTTAAAAAGAGAGAAAATAAAATAAAAGGTTGATTAGACTTTCTAGTTTCTATTACGTAGCTAGTTCATAACTTAAAGATTGAGATAAAAAAATGGCAAGTTTTTCTTAAAAAATAGAACGGAGAAAGTACTATATATTTATTAGAGCTTTAATCTAGCCTTCATTCTCTTTTTAAAAAAAATCCACAAAATTTCTCAGTTTTGTAACAAGTTAATCAATTCACTATAAATTGACAAATCATTCTTAAATCGATAATTACAAAAACAGCCAAAATATTCATATCTAGAGTGATTTGGATTTTCTTTCTTAAATTACTCTAGTGTTCATGGATTATCGGCAATTTTAATTTTTATGTACTAGTGCTCAGAGTTTATTACTATTTTACTAATAATCATGTGGAAGAAATTATTAATCTCCAAGAAATTACTCCATGCCATAATTAATACTCGGGGTTTATTTTATTGACATCATATCATGAGCCCACTCACAAGTCACAACTTGACCAGTGACCACACAGAGTATAATAATATTTTTACATGTGCTACGATTTTTAAACTGATAGATAAGTAATTTTTTGAAGAATATTTTTTCTCTGTCTGATATCATATAATATTAGACCGATTAAAATATATTCCCATTGTCTAGAAAATTAAAGAACATATAATTCAGGAGGAGGCACACTTGACTTGATTAAGACGGTTTTCCTACGAGACATGATATAAATTGAGCATTGATGCTTTAACATTTTGAGAGATAAGTGTAATTTATGTTAAATTGTATCTTATTTTATGCATGAGACCGTCTCATATGAATTTTTATCATTTAGGAGTGGATTTCATGCAAGTGCACCGTGCTCTCATAGTGCTTTTTAAAATCGTATCACTTATTATATTGAAAAGTGCAACTTATTTATAGTGAACTGTACAACTATATTTTCATATTAATAGTAGCACGATTAAGTGTAAATAAATTACACGATTCAGTGTAAATAAATTACACTTTTTAGTATAACAAATTGCACAATTCTAAAATACATTTTGAGTGCACGGTGCACCTGAGTGCATACAAGATCCCGCAATAATTTAGACATCTCTACCTTCAATCAATTAATGAAAAGTTAAAAAGTTATGGTATATAAAAAATATAAGTGATAATTGAAAATTAAATATACTTTCTCTTATTTAAAATAAGCAATGTTTTAAAGTTGTGTGTTTTTGTTTTTAATTTTTTGATGTTTTAAATATTTTTAACCCCTCACCCACCCCCACACTCCTATCATAATCTTTAAATATAAAAAAAATCTACATATACAATAAAAATAAATCCCACATTCAAGGAGCTAGGTCGCTCGCGGAATGAGATCACCTATTCCATAATTGGTGTTCCACTTGAATAGATGACACATGTAATAATAAAAAATATTCAACGAATAATCATATAATTGGTCTATATATTAAAGATCCAAAAAGATGAAACATCGATTGAATACGAAAAGTGGAACATGAGAATTGAACCGATCCCTCGCCCACTAATTGCATCCTAATTTTCACTACCATTTTAGTGTAAATTTGCATGGATTTAAGAACAGTTCAAATCAATTTACATTTCGTTTCAATTTTTATTCAAATCCAGTTAAAAATGATTGCCCCGCTAATAATAATTTGTCTGTTTTACCCAAATTTTTATCTCGATCATCAAATTATTATTCTTGGAAATTGGCAGTTTTTTTGATGACGCAACTTTTACGAGCATGAATAAAATATTTTGTGTTCTGGAGAAAAAGTTTGCACTCTGTTGAATCTTGGAGATTGAAAATTCAATTTAAGCGGCCGGTAGCTCCAACACTGAATCCCATGATTCTATGAAAAGACAATCTACTTGAAACAGATCATGAATTTTTACGGTAAATTATAAAAATATCATGAATTTGGGATGATTCAATCATAATTAATATTAAGGACGAATGTGTGTTATTATAAAATTAAGTAACAAATGTTTATCATTTTTAGTACATATACAGATCATTACAATAGCACATGTAGACTGTAGCATTGAAAATTTGTTACTCTATAAACATAAATATGTTAATGTATAAATAAATATGTGTTAATGTATGGAGAAAACGTCAATTCTCATATTTCACCGGCTTTCCCCACTATTTTTAATTACTTAGACATATTTCAGGGTTCCAAAGATATTTTATATAAATATTTATATAATATGAATAATATTGTATCAATCATGAATCATATATATCGCACACTGCAAATACCCACAAGAAAGACTATAAAACCCACAGATTGTTGCCCACAGTCGCGGGAATTAATATATAAAAACAAGCTTAGTATCGAGAACATTGTTTATACATTTATTCATGGAAACTGTTTGAATATTATCAGGGGTGGGTTGAATATGTACATCAGGTGCACCGTGTATTTTATAGTACTCCATTTTTAAATAATATTAATAATTACACAGTTTAATATAAAGAAATTACATATTTCAGTGCAATAAATTATATGGTTCTAAAATACATTATAGAGTGCACGGTTGCATATAAGACTTAACCAATTATCTTAATTGAAATTTGGAGTTCTAAACGAGGGATTTAAACTAAAAAGGTCTCATAATTTTACATCTTTATTGAAAATGTCCTGAATATATCACTTGTTTCAATTTAATCTCGTATGTATTTAATTTGTGCCCATTTAGTCTCAATTATGGGAGAACCCGGTCAAACCACCAAAAATAGCGTCATTTTTTGTGGCGTGTAATATCATTCGCCCTAATTTGGGACTAAATCGGTAGCGTGATCTGTTTTTCGATCAAAATTAAAAAACGGCGTCATTTTTTTTTTTGTCGATTTGGTCGGTCTAAAGCGATTTGGAACTAAATCAACACAAATTGAATATATACGAGACTAAATTGAAACAAATTATATATACATGACTTTTTCAATAAAAATACAAAATTACGGGACCTTTTTGGTTTAAATCCCTTCTAAACGATAGTAAGATCATTGATGTTTGTTGTAATTCCGAAAAGTATTTTTATAGATCAACGTTCAAAATGCGAGTGGTATTGTATGTTTTTCTTGGAGTTTATGATTAGGGTTAGCTTTCTATATATGGGCCAAATTCTAGAACGAAGTCGTCACACACAATTTATACAATTTATTTAGTTTAATTGATTTTTAATTATCTAATTCTTTTTACGCGAGAATTAAGTTTACACATTATATATTCAATATCGATCAAATTATATAGAAGTCACATAGTTCAGTTTCACAACAAAAAATTTGGACACATTTCTTTTCTACAGTTTGCCCAAATTGATGAAGCAAGTCATAAGTTCAAATTTTAAATTTGTCAATTACTCAAAGGACCTGTTTTGTGTTATATCCAATACTAGAGCTTATCCCGCGAATCTCGCAGGTTGAAAGAAAAAATGTATATGTAAAATAAAAAGTAAAACTTGAATATTTTTTATAATTTAATATTTTTTTATAGTTAAAATCTTTTGTAATTCACAAAATATTAAAAATAAAAATATAATCCAAATATAAATGAATTGAAATTAAGTTTTATATACTCGAAGACTATATAAAAAAGTAAATGCGTGCACAAATATACATTTTAAAAAAAAGTACTTCAAATTACAAATTTGAAAGGACTTTTTTGTAAACAACATTTGTTGTATACTTGTATGGTCTCTCATCCAAATCGAAACACATATAATTGTTAGTGTAGAAAATCGACTTGAGAAGATATAAACCTACATTTGAAAGAGATTGACCTAACTTTTATTTATCGTCATCACAACACATAATAGAATTTAAAATTGTCTCCTTTTAAATTTTAAAAACATTGTTTGTTCTGATTTATTCAATGTAATTCTTGTGACGAACACCTTATTCCTAATATTTCTTCATGAAATTATTTCTGCTTTAAGAATATGATTTTCAAGTCTTGCGGCTACCAACATCGTGTTGTTGCAGAAACTTGAACTTTTATCAATATTTTAAAGAAGCATTATCGGTACTCCTTCCTTTAAAATCATATTTTATTCATGCAAAATACCAAAAAAAAAGTGTACTATCTAAATTAAATTTAAATTGAAATTTAGAAGAATAATAAAATAAAAATATATAATTATTTGACACCAAATAAAAGATTATTAGTAGTAATTAATATTTAAAATAAAAAATTTGTAAAAGATACATATTATTAGACAAACATTAGTTTGCATAATTTTCCATTATAATCAAAATAGTGTCTTTAATCTTCTTTGCTCTTCACTCTTGAGAAAACATTATGTAGTTGAACGGTGAAAAATATTTTTTAGGTGCATAACTATAGGCGTGAAAATTTGAGGACAATAAGTTCCAGTTTGGAATAAGTAGGTTTGGTAGTTTCAATTTGAAAAAAATAGACATATAAGTATTGAGTTTACTTAAATTCAGGTCGGTAAATTGAATTTCTGTAAAAGTAGACCCATAAATTTTAAGTACATGTAGATGTAGGTTTGACAGTTTCAATTTGAAAAAAAAGAAAAAGACATATATATATTGAGTTTACTCAAATTTAGCTCGGTAAAGTTTGAGTTTCCATAAAAGTAGGGCCATAAGTTTTAAGTATATATGCAGATTTAGGCACGTCGGTGTGAGAAAAATGACCTGAATTTGCTAAAAAGAAAGGTTAATGTCCTATTTTTGTTAATATTCAATTTTTACAAAACTGAATTTCATTGTCCTTAAATTGTCACTCCCCTAAGTCATGGAGCCTTAAAATAATATTTTCTCATTGTTGACTCTATGCAAAATCTGACTTGTAAAGGTACACACCTACTATCGATAGTGATTGACCTTAACTTTTATTTATCGTTATTGCGGAAGTAGTAATAATCGATGATATTTGATCTGAAGTGATCAAGGTCAATCATAGGGATCCTTCCAGAAATGATACCAACTTCGAGAACATGACTTTCAGCTTAGTAATAATCAATCTCCTTGCACAACTCAATCTTTTGATCAATATTTGTTAAAAACATTATCAACACACATATCTTCAGTACAAAACAGTGATTAGGTGCAAAACTGCAAATAATCATAAGAAAATCGGCGCGTGATACAGCGTTTTCCGATCAAAATTAGGGGCGCGTGTATCACACACCCAAAACGACGTCATTTTTTGCTGATTTGACTGGTCTCCGACGATTTGGGACTAAATCAACACAAATTGAATATATACGAGACTAAATTAAAACAAATGATATATACAGGACTTTTTCAATAAAAATACAAAATTACGGGACCTTTTTGGTTTAAATCCCTTCTAAACGATAGTAAGATCATTGATGTTTGTTGTAATTCCGAAAAGTATTTTTATAGATCAACGTTCAAAATGCGAGTGGTATTGTATGTTTTTCTTGGAGTTTATGATTAGGGTTAGCTTTCTATATATGGGCCAAATTCTAGAACGAAGTCGTCACACACAATTTATACAATTTATTTAGTTTAATTGATTTTTAATTATCTAATTCTTTTTACGCGAGAATTAAGTTTACACATTATATATTCAATATCGATCAAATTATATAGAAGTCACATAGTTCAGTTTCACAACAAAAAATTTGGACACATTTCTTTTCTACAGTTTGCCCAAATTGATGAAGCAAGTCATAAGTTCAAATTTTAAATTTGTCAATTACTCAAAGGACCTGTTTTGTGTTATATCCAATACTAGAGCTTATCCCGCGAATCTCGCAGGTTGAAAGAAAAAATGTATATGTAAAATAAAAAGTAAAACTTGAATATTTTTTATAATTTAATATTTTTTTATAGTTAAAATCTTTTGTAATTCACAAAATATTAAAAATAAAAATATAATCCAAATATAAATGAATTGAAATTAAGTTTTATATACTCGAAGACTATATAAAAAAGTAAATGCGTGCACAAATATACATTTTAAAAAAAAGTACTTCAAATTACAAATTTGAAAGGACTTTTTTGTAAACAACATTTGTTGTATACTTGTATGGTCTCTCATCCAAATCGAAACACATATAATTGTTAGTGTAGAAAATCGACTTGAGAAGATATAAACCTACATTTGAAAGAGATTGACCTAACTTTTATTTATCGTCATCACAACACATAATAGAATTTAAAATTGTCTCCTTTTAAATTTTAAAAACATTGTTTGTTCTGATTTATTCAATGTAATTCTTGTGACGAACACCTTATTCCTAATATTTCTTCATGAAATTATTTCTGCTTTAAGAATATGATTTTCAAGTCTTGCGGCTACCAACATCGTGTTGTTGCAGAAACTTGAACTTTTATCAATATTTTAAAGAAGCATTATCGGTACTCCTTCCTTTAAAATCATATTTTATTCATGCAAAATACCAAAAAAAAAAAGTGTACTATCTAAATTAAATTTAAATTGAAATTTAGAAGAATAATAAAATAAAAATATATAATTATTTGACACCAAATAAAAGATTATTAGTAGTAATTAATATTTAAAATAAAAAATTTGTAAAAGATACATATTATTAGACAAACATTAGTTTGCATAATTTTCCATTATAATCAAAATAGTGTCTTTAATCTTCTTTGTTCTTCACTCTTGAGAAAACATTATGTAGTTGAACGTTGAAAAATATTTTTTAGGTGCATAACTATAGGCGTGAAAATTTGAGGACAATAAGTTTCAGTTTGGAATAAGTAGGTTTGGTAGTTTCAATTTGAAAAAAATAGACATATAAGTATTGAGTTTACTTAAATTCAGGTCGGTAAATTGAATTTCTGTAAAAGTAGACCCATAAATTTTAAGTACATGTAGATGTAGGTTTGACAGTTTCAATTTGAAAAAAGAAAAGAAAAAGACATATATATATTGAGTTTACTCAAATTTAGGTCGGTAAAGTTTGAGTTTCCATAAAAGTAGGGCCATAAGTTTTAAGTATATATGCAGATTTAGGCACGTCGGTGTGAGAAAAATGACCTGAATTTGCTAAAAAGAAAGGTTAATGTCCTATTTTTGCCAAAAAATTAATAATTAATGTCCTATTTTTGTTAATATTCAATTTTTACAAAACTGAATTTCATTGTCCTTAAATTGTCACTCCCCTAAGTCATGGAGCCTTAAAATAATATTTTCTCATTGTTGACTCTATGCAAAATTTGACTTGTAAAGGTACACACCTACTATCGATAGTGATTGACCTTAACTTTTATTTATCGTTATTGCGGAAGTAGTAATAATCGACGATATTTGATCTGAAGTGATCAAGGTCAATCATAGGGATCCTTCCAGAAATGATACCAACTTCGAGAACATGACTTTCAGCTTAGTAATAATCAATCTCCTTGCACAACTCAATCTTTTGATCAATATTTGTTAAAAACATTATCAACACACATATCTTCAGTACAAAACAGTGATTAGATAGTCATATAATACATACTAATTAAATTATACAAATATTATATTTCATGATGGACTATTTTTATTTTATTCACATCATTTTATACATTTATTTCAATTATATTGTTACATTTTCAAATATTACACCCATGACTAAATTTATGAAGTACACTATGAACCCATTTAAGAATAAAGTGGTTGATATTAATCTAAAAATATTATTTTAGTATTTTAAAAAATGTGAATAAATTCAGAAATTACGTATTAATTTGAATATTTATTATTTCAGAAATTTGACTAAATTTGAATATTAATTTGGTACCATTTGAATAAATTCAGAAATTACATGTCTATGTACTTAGATAATCGTCAAAACAACCTAAAATATGGTCAACTACATAAATAACTAAATCAATTAAGCATTATCAATTGCATGGTTGAAGATAGATTACCTCTATAAAATTTCTCTTAATTATTAATTAAGTCAACTACCATAATTTTTTCTATTTATTGAGATAGAATTAAGATTATATTCCTGGTCATATTTGTGAAGGAAATACTTAATAAATATAATAAAAAAATAAAATGAAATTTTATATTATTTCATACAATATAACTACTATGGAAAAATAAGATACTAAGATTGTATAGACAATAAAATAAATTTACTTATTATTTGCATAAATCATGTAATTAGGTTTTTAATTGAAATATTGAGAACACCTTTATTAATCAATCGAGTAATAATAAAAGATGAAACTTAATTTTCTTCAATTAGAGTAATTATATGAAATTAGTTAATAAGTTTACCTAAAATTAGGATGTAGATAAAAAAAAATAATAATAATCTAGAGTTGTTATTGATTTATCACGTTTTTTATTTTATAAGATAGATTATTTTATTGATAATTGAAATATATATCATAATAGAATTAATTGTAATATTTTTGAGATAGTGCATATATACATTAATAGAGTGTGTGATTAATTTTTTGAAATATTGGGAATTTATGTTTTTCAAATTGTAATTTAAATAATATTTGAATAATCGACTTTACCAAAATATTATACTCCATCCGCCAAGTAAATACTTGCACACTTTCCTTTTAAGGGGACGCCCCACAAATAACTACACTTTAAAAAATAAAAAATCCCATGAACTTAATGCTTACAATATTTATAATTTTACATAAAATGTCATTATTTTTGTACCACAATACACACAATTCAAACTATTTATTTTATACATAAAAAATTACAAAAATACCCCTAAAAGGCTCACTCATTACTCCATCTTTTTAATTTTGTGTGCCAAATCGGGTGCAAGAATTTATTGACGGAAGGAGTATAAGATAGTAACTTCATTATAATAAAGCGAAAATTGTATATATTAATTTTAAATTGAAATTAAATTATATTTTATACTAAAATAAAATAAATGATAAATAACCTAAGTAATTATATATATAAATTGTTAATTAAGTCAACTAAAATAATTATCATAATTTTTGCTATTTATTGAGACAAAATTAAAAATAAATCTTAGCATATATATATTTGTGAGAGTCATACTCAATTTTGTGTATTCATTAATAAACGTATTTGGTTGACTTATAAATTGAAATGAAATATATATTTATTAGTCGAGTAATGAAGTAGATTAAAATTAAAAACTTTAATTTAATAAAAATATATTTATCTATTTTTTATTGATTGCATGAATGATGTCATTAATCGTTATAAAGTATATTAATATATTTAACCAATTGATTTTGTCTGACTATGCATAATATATGTCAATAGTTAGTTATAAGTACATGATTAATGCTATTTTCAAAAGGTAATGCTCTAAAATCAATACATGAAACTACATCTTAAATTATGTATGGTTCAATTAATTAGTATTTAACATGCTAATTGATATGAAAAAAAATTGAAGTCTTGTTATGCCCTATGAATCGTGTCATAATTTTTCATCCAATCATATGAACATTAATATTAGATAAATTCAAAGATATTATTTTTAAATTATGATCATTACATGGATACTTCAAAATATTGTCATTTTGCATGACATTATATACTATTATAATAAATTAAAAAAAATCAAAGTAAATGAAAAAAATGTAATCGTTCTTCATATCAACCAATTCTTTACATATATATTGACTTGGATAATTAAAAATTAAACATTAAATTTATAGCATTTATATGACCTAAATTAAATTAGGTTTGCATTAGTTGGTAATTTGGTATACTTTGAAATTAAATGCATATCTTGTATAATAAATTCGTTCAAAATAACATATTAATGTTTGTATATGGATTATTTTAACATATTTGACATGACATCTTTAATAGATTGCAACATAAACTTTGACTTGATATTTTTGATAAAAATGTGATACTAATAATTAAACATTATATTTAATTAACTCAAAAATATTGATATAAATACAAATTAAACAAATAATAGTACGCATTGTACCCAACATATACTAATAAATAATCAAAATATTTAAGAAATATTAATTAACCGTGCATGGCATTAATAATCCAATACATAAATATAAACTGACAAATATTTTTATACATACATATCATACATAATTTTGTTTTTTCATTTTATATTTTCATAAATAATTTATGTAATATAGAAAAATGTCAATTCAGAGTCTGAAAGCTGGTAAATCTATAAATTTAAGCCCTGAAAGATATTTCCTATAGATTCAAGGCCTGAAAGATAGAAAACTATCAATACAGGTCTTGAAAGATAGAAACTATCAATTTGAGGCTCAAACATTTTAAGGCCTTGAATCGATAGAAAAAATCATTCAGCCCTTAAATTGATAGATTTACTATCTTTCAGACCCTAAATTGATAAAACTCATAATATTTACTATTTTATATATAAATATATATATACATATTAATTTCAACATATTCATTTACTAAAATAATTGTAGACTTTTTTAATAATTTTTTTTATATCAACCAATTCTTTATATATATATTGACTTGGATAATTAAAAATTAAACATTAAATTTATAGCATTTATATGACCTAAATTAAATTAGGTTTGCATTAGTTGGTAATTTGGTATACTTTGAAATTAAATGCATATCTTGTATAATAAATTCGTTCAAAATAACATATTAATGTTTGTATATGGATTATTTTAACATATTTGACATGACATCTTTAATAGATTGCAACATAAACTTTGACTTGATATTTTTGATAAAAATATGATACTAATAATTAAACATTATATTTAATTAACTCAAAAATATTGATATAAATACAAATTAAACAAATAATAGTACGCATTATACCCAACATATACTAATAAATAATCAAAATATTTAAGAAATATTAATTAACCGTGCATGGCATTAATAATCAATACATAAATATAAATGACAAATATTTTTATACATACATATCATACATAATTTTGTTTTTTCATTTTATATTTTCATAAATAATTTATGTAATATAGAAAAATGTCAATTCAGAGCCTGAAAGCTGGTAAATCTATAAATTTAAGCCCTGAAAGATATTTCCTATAGATTCAAGGCCTGAAAGATAGAAAACTATCAATACAGGTCTTGAAAGATAGAAACTATCAATTTGAGGCTCAAACATTTTAAGGCCTTGAATCGATAGAAAAAATCATTCAGCCCTTAAATTGATAGATTTACTATCTTTCAGACCCTAAATTGATAAAACTCATAATATTTACTATTTTATATATAAATATATATATATACATATTAATTTCAACATATTCATTTACTAAAATAATTGTAGACTTTTTTAATAATTTTTTTTATCATAATATAAAAACACAAATTAAATGTTATCACATCAATTTTTCATATAATTAAGGAAAGTCATATTCAAATTGGAATTCGAAATAAAACTTTAATCCATAAATTATTCATCCATAAAATTATTTAAAATGTTAATACCCACACTGAACACACACACACAAAAAACTCACCAAAATTAAAATATTGAAAGCACACCAAAAAATTAATGTAAAATTAATTTTACATTTAAACTATTACACACACACACACACACATATATATATATATATATATATATATATATATATATATATATATATATATATATTATAAAATTAATTAAACTTCACATAATTGAACTAATTAACACATTTGGGTAAAATTTGCAATGTAATATAATTGAATCAATATTTGGTACACCAATGTTATCATATTATGATTAATTGAACAAATATATTTTAAAAATTATTAACAATTAGTTCAATTTAAACTTCATAAAAATAGAAAATGTAGAATATTTAGAGAATGATTGCATGTGATTGTAATATTAATTATTTAATTAATTAGTCAACTAAATCCCATTAATTTGATTTGTTCAAGATTTTCATATTAAATACTTAATTAATAAGTTAACTCAATCCCATTAATTTTGGATCAACTTGATATTTTTGGTAAATATTTATATAAATATAATGTCATTAATTACACATTATATATTTAATTAATGCAAGAATATTGATATACAAAAATAAATTACATGATTAATACATATAGTATTAGTATGCACTATACAAAAGTATCAGATATTGAAAAATTACAACAATTTACATTATAAAATTACACCAAAATTAATTGTCATTGTTTTCATGCAATGTTATTCTCGTTCATACAATATACATAAATTTGATGAATAAATAAAAAAATTTATTCATAACTTCGACGATACAATGACTGAACAGATACATTTCTTACGATATAAAAATCTACACACTAAACATTAGAAGAAAATTCTACATACACTCTTCATCATAAGATGATAAATATATAATTTTTTTTCTCGTTTTTGCTACTAATTTTTTAAGTAAGCACACAATAAATTAGATACCTGCAACCAAAAAAAAAAGTTTTTTGAACCATATAATGACATAAACAAATAAAAAATATGAAAAGAAACAATGGTCTGCATCCTCATCTTGTTGCTGTAAAAATAATAAAAATAATGGTTTGCATCGATATATTGTGTAGGAAAAGAAAATTAGAAAAATCATTACCTACAAATAAATGAGAGGAATTAGAAAAATCATTACGTACAAATAAACCAAAGCTTCCTCATCCTGTTGCTGTAAAAAAAAAAACAGTGATCTGCATCGATTTGTATAGAAAAAGAAAATTAGAAAAATGATTACCTACAAATAAATGAAAGGAATTAAAAAAATCATTACCTACAAATAAATAAGAAAAATCATTACCTATAAATTATGGAGATTGGAAATTTGGGCGATCGTCAGTGAGAGGAAGAGTAGATGATTAGGGTTTCAAAAATGACAAATGAATGAAAAGTGAATGTGAGATGTGACAATTTATAGAAAATGTATAAAAAAATCAAAGGTTGAGATTAACTTAAACTCAAAATCAATGAGATTAGAGATTAAAAATAGAGGTCTAAGGCTTTGCATCATCATCACATCACATCGTTTTATTCTTGATATATCATCTTAAGAAAGTTTTGCATTATAGAGATTATATATATGGATGAATACTTGACTATCTATTAATAACTTGCAATTTGTTACACTAAAAATTACGACTTATTACATCAAAACTTGTGATTATATTAATTTACTAATATAAATTGTAAATTTTAATTTACCAAGTCAGGAATATTAATATAATAAAAAAAAATTTAAAAATATATTATAAAGTGCATAATGCATTGATGGACAAAATCCCATCCCCATGAAAGTAATACTCGAGAGTCCAATCCCATGAACGTGCAACACAAGATACTTCTCTTCCAGTCCCATGAACTTCTATATACCTCGCTTGAGTTCTATATAAATAAATATGTATATATATATATTATTTATTTATATAAATAATTATATATAATAAAATAGGATTTGTGAGGATTTGGAACTTCGGATCTGCTGCAACCGACTACATTTCATTGGCCCCTTATCACACCCATCACTTTATCCTTATTATTTCATGCCTTCATTTCATCCCTAGAAGATAAGATAAGAGCATCTATAAATAAAAATTTATTTATACACAAATACATATTATTATATATAACATTCCATACACAAATACATATTATTATATATCACATTGCATTGAATCTTTTAAGATTTCGCTACTACCTAATTTCACCTGCTGCACTTGTAAATATTTTGATAATTAAATAAAAATCTTGAAAACTAATAATTAATGAAAATGTATATGATATGGCTCTTCCCATATACCAAGAGCTCATTTTTATAGTACTGATGATTAGAATTGTAATCACATCCCATCAAGATAATAATCCCTTTGTTAATAATAACTAACTTGAATAATAATTGAAATAATACATATTAATGATTGCCCTCAATTATACTCTTGAAGAAAAAGACATGACCTATATTTTTGTGGGGTGTTTGGAAATATAAAAAAGCACACACACACATACTCACTAAGGAAAAATAAGGGTACTCACTGGAGTCCATTGATATAGTAAATGATGACACTATTGATTGATTCATTGTACTTGGCTTTAGGGGCAATAATAAAAGCATAACGATGGGACGAATTTGAACGAAATAAATTAGCTAGCTAGCTAGGGCAAATAAAATTTATACTTATAAAAATAAAAAATAAAAAAACTAGTGGCATATATAGGTATTACTTTTAATTTATAAGTAGCCCACATAGAAAGTGAGAGAAGAATAGAGATAGAGACAGGTCCCATTTGCCATTCGGGTTTTTGGCTACCTTAGCCTCATTTAATTTGTGAATCTGTGATTGCATACCAATGGTTTCCAACACCCACCCCACTCCATTCACCAATATAAATATATATATATATATATATATATATATATATATATATATATATATATGACTATAATGTATCAGTTATATTAGCCTGTACATTTCAGTTATATTAATTTGCAAATCCATTAATTAGTTTACATGTTTCACCCTTATAGTCAGTTACACGGTGTAATTGGTGCACATAAGACTGGGTGACTCTAATATTATATATATATATATATATACACTAGATAAAATGCAGTAAAGAGTGAGCATGCATCACAAATAAACCTTTAGCCACATCATGATATGGACAGTTTAAAAAAAAGGGCTTCTGTAATTTGTACAAATATAAACCTTCTAGAGAGAGAAAGATAGAGAGAGAGAGAGAAGGGATATTGGCAACTTAGAGATGCCCCTATTTTCAAGTGAAATTCTTGATATGTCTGCATCAATTTTATTATGGAAGATTAAGGCATACATAAATATCAACTATATGTATGTAGTTAAGTCAAGTCACTTTTACAAAACTTACAACTACCAAATGACCTAAACTACAAGGCACATTGTGTGTGTGTAAAATTAAATTTCACCTGTGGCCAAACCCTCAATTGAGTGGGAGGCTAGGGTTCGATTTCCCTGAGGAGCAATTGGAGTATGAGAGTTATAAGGTGAGCTTGGTGAATTTGTGGAGTGTTTGGGTGCGTGGTGTCTTAACTACTAACAATAGCTTTTGTCAGAAAAAAAAAAAAACAAAGCACATTGTGTGTGTCAGTATATCACATATCCATATCATTAATTGTCATCTTAAACCAAAAAATTATGTTTTTAATTATGAGGGCCTCATCAACTTAAA
This sequence comes from Stenogyne calaminthoides, assembly GCA_037126765.1. Lineage (NCBI taxonomy): Eukaryota > Viridiplantae > Streptophyta > Magnoliopsida > Lamiales > Lamiaceae > Stenogyne > Stenogyne calaminthoides. Next base: position 32,598,851 of record JBBCBC010000023.1, on the reverse strand, counting down.
AAAAGAAAAGAAAAGAAAAACCTCCTGCATGCATGCCATTTTTTTAAAGAAAATCCCATCAATTTATATAACGTCTAATTGACTCCAAAACTAATCATCTTTGATAGTGATTTTTATGTTAAGTAATTGCGATTACTTAATCAAATTGCGGCGACTAGTTGATACTTATGTCGTACCTATCTATTTATTATTACAGTTAAATTGGTGTCCTTTTCATTGCCTAGATGCTATTTGTTGCTTAAGTCAGCTTAGGTTTATTCTCTTCAATTTTATTAGCCACATAATTCAACTTTTTTTTTACACGATAAAATCCAACTTCTTTAAAAAATGACATTTTTTTTCTTTTATATTTTTTTGGTGTATATTATTAAATTGTTAGACAGCAACATGGAAAAACACTATAAAGAGTGTCATGCTCAATTTTAGAAAAAGGTGAATGAGAAATTAGAAAAATAATTATTTGAAAAGGATATGAAATCTACACTGGATTATGGTTGTCTAGCAATTGACAACGATTGTGTGGAAAATCTATTCTCACTATATATGGTCCTCAGAGTCGTTGTGCCATCCAAATGTTACTATTTTTAATTCTTCTAAAATAGCAAATGAAGAATATTAGATTTTTAAGAAGGAAGTTAGGTATTACTATAACAAAATTGCATGGATACATATATTTTAAAAATAAACTGTGTTTTTTCTATTTTTGGAAATAATTATGAGTCCATGTCAAGCCTACACCACATAAGGTCTGCAGTAGTCTCTATAACGGCACACAGGATTAGCTATAAAGTTTTTAAATCGAGTTTATATATTAACCAGTGTGTTATAGAACGAAGATTTTCTTTTTGAGTAGGTTTTCATGTATGAAAATCTATAAAATTAATAAATAAATCGATAAATCTACAGCCCTAAACATTTAAATAATGAGCTTTAAATTACGACCTATTCGTAGGGTGAGCAATTAACTACTTGGGTAGGTGAGCATTAACTACTTTCAATTTTATCTTACCTTCACCAATTACATAATTTAATTGAAAATTAAAGTTTTTTCAAGTATAAAAATTTTTCATATTAGACTTTGTCTTTCTTTTTAATTTATGATACATAACTTTTGAAATCCAAACATTTTTAAATATGCCATTTGTTAAGCCAAACACTTAAAACACAAAAACATGATTGTTATGTAATTCATATATTACTGTAATTCATATTCTCATTCTTTACTATTTCAAATACAAAATTAATAATAAAAAAAAAGTCAAATAAATATAGTTCTAATCTACATTTACAGTGTGAATTTGGTTATTAAATAAAATATAGAAAATCGAAATTGCAGTGCGTTTATGAGCAGAGATATCCGATGGGCTCAAAACCCCCCTATGTTGGGCCTCCCCCCACAGTGGATGTGGGCCGAGACATGCCCACGTGGCTAGTCACATCTTGGTGGGCCCACACACCATAAAAATTCCATATTTGTCTGCCCCCACCCCACCCCACCCCACCCCCTTCTTTTATTCCGGCGGAGAGGTCATTCTCAGACTTCCCGGCGGCTTTTCCTCCAATCAGATATATACCCCACACCCTTAAATCAGAAATACACCCTTCAAATAGACTATATTCCCTTTATTTTAGTAACAATTGTGTGTATTTGTAGAGATAAAATCACAAATAATTTTATTTCTAGTAACACTTGTGTGCATTTATAGAAATAAAATTATAAATGATCGTGTAACTTAATTTGTCGGTGTTTTTATATGCTCACATAAATTTTTACTTTTTCAATTTTGATCTTCTTTATCTCAATTTTGGTCTTTTCCAATGACATTTTTGAATTTTAACTGAAAAATGGCTGACAAATTGTTGTAACATATATAATGGCAAGAAAGAAGTATTGAAATCACGGGCTTAGCCAGGAAGAGAATTAATCATGAGAATGAATAAAATTTGCAATTTTAAAATCGTGAATCTTAGGATAGGTGTAATCGAATCATAAAATTGATTGAGGGTTTTACTTCCTGGAAGAGAGATATTTCAAATGAAACATTACCAAAATAAAAAACTTGGACAATTTCTAGTCAAAATTTGATTTTTTTTATCAAAGACCAAACTTGATAAAGTAAAAAAGTTACTCCATCCGTCCCAAAGTTATTTAACCATTTGCTTTTGACACGAGTTTTAATATTAAAGTTATTTATTAGTATTTAAAGTAATAAAATGATTTTTGGTTGAGGATATTATAATCATTTCTACTTGATTTTTTGTGGGTAAAAGTAATAACATAAGATGTAATTTAAAGATGTTGGGAGGAGATACTTGAAAATTGTATAGTTACTTTATTGTCTTTTATGGAAATGGGTAAATAAGTTTGAGACGAATCTTTTTAGAAAAAAAGAGTAGATAATTTTAGGACAGAGGGAATACAATATCATTTATAATCATAAACAAAGTTACAAGACCGTTCTGATTTCTCTTTGCATTTGTATGGTACAACTGATGGACAACTGATCCATCCGTCCTTAATTTAATTAAACATTTATTAAAAAGATCCCTCGTTAAAAATAAGGAATTACTTTTAAGGAAAAGACCTAAATGCTAATATCGTTCATTGAATAATACTGTGTAAAGGAAGTTACCTCTTTTTTTTTTTTTTTGTGAAATTAAAGATTTAAGACATCACTTGGGCAACCACTTCTCTCTCATCCCATGTATAAAACCCAAGCTTAGCCACTATTTTTCCCTATCACAAATCCACACAAACACATTCCCATTCCCGGAGAGCTCTCTGAGATTCCGAAAGAGAAGAACCGAACACTGGTTCATTAATCAGAGACGATGCATTGCCTGAACGCCGCGAATTCAGAGACCACCGAAATGAGCGTGCTCGATCGGCAGCGTTCCCGCCTCAAATGGCACCAGCAGCAACTAATTCAACAGCTCCCCGTTTCTTACTTCAACCAAAACGACCAATTAGGCGCCGGCGCCGGCGGGGGCGCTTTTCTGGGCTTAAGCGGCGATCAATGCCTCTGCGAGCTGGTAAACGGGGCAATGAAGCCCGACCCGGGTCTTGAAAACGCAGATTTCCGGAGGTTTTTGGGTTCCGAGTTCGAATTGAGTTACGCGCTTCCGAGGACCGTCAGTTGCCCGGCGAATGCTGCGGCGGACATCGGAGACGCGGCGACGGAGATGATCTTCGGAGACGCGGCGGCGGAGATGATCTCCGGCGACGGAGAAACAGAGATAATAAGTTCAAAGAAGAGAAAGGCTGATAAAACTCATAATCTCAAGGTAATAATAATACTCTGTTTCATGCTCTGTTTTTTTTTTAACTGATTTCTTGATCAAGAATCTTAAAGTTACAAACTTGGGAATTAATTTCAGGCAATTGTGGAGGACAAAAAGATGAAAGGAAGTGCGGAAGAGGATTCAAAGATGACGGATAACAAGAGCACCACCACCTCAGCCACCACCACCAGCACGGCGGCAAACACCAAAAGCAATGCAAAGGAGAGTTATAAGGCCTCCGAAGCTCCGAAAACCGATTACATTCATGTCCGAGCTCGTCGCGGCCAAGCCACAGACAGCCACAGCTTAGCTGAAAGAGTAAGAACACCTAATCTTCACCCATTTTTCAGATCATTAACTTTTTTTTTATATATAATGTCCTTAATTTGTTCTTGTTTCATGATTTTAGGTTAGGAGGGAGAAAATAAGTGAAAGGATGAAATACTTACAAGACTTGGTCCCAGGTTGCAACAAGATTACAGGGAAAGCAGGAATGCTAGATGAAATAATCAACTATGTCCAATCTCTCCAAAGACAAGTTGAGGTATGTATATAATAAAAAGTAAAAATGAAATAAATGGATTATCATTTTGCATAAGATGAGAGTTACTAAGATCCAGTCAATTTTATGACAGTTCTTATCCATGAAACTTGCTGCAATCAATCCGCGGCTGGATTTCGACGTCGAAAACTATCTAGTAAAAGAGGTAAATACTGCACATTTCTTCAAGGATAAAAGTCTTGTATGCACTGTATATTAGTTGTTTTAAGTGAAAAGTATTAGTTATTCTAACTGAAAAGTATTAGTTATTCTAACTGAAAGGTATTAGTTGTTTACTCTTCTTCAAGATATATATACTGAGTTTGGCAAATATTACTGTCCACAGATTATTCCGATAATCGGAGCATCATCGTCGTCGGACCAGTTCAACCTCCAATTCAGCACATTAGGACAAGGAAGTCCCAATTTGGGAATGGTTGGGAATGATCCTATGGATATGGCACTAAGGAGAACCACAAGTGCTCCTATCACAATCCCACACACTTTTCTTGATTCATCTAGCCTCAATGTGAGTATCTCTAAACAAGCTTCATTTTCTTACTAATTATGAAAAATATCTAATAAACCGAAAAAACTTGCAGCAAATTCAGCACTTAACATGGGATGATGAGCTACAAAATCTATACAATATGGAGTATCAACAAGGAAGATCAACATCTTTCATGACTCAGCCCTTTACAGGTACGAAAAGTCGAAAACATAAGTCCATTCGTGCTAACTAAGATTCCTGTTCTTTTATCATAAAAAAGATGCAAGCTGATTAAAGTTAAATGTGGTCCGCAACAATGAAGTTTAATTGCTTATTACCTATCTTTCCCCTTTTTTCCTGTCTTCCACTGAAAATGAGATGATCCTATCTTAATAATTCTACAAATTAAACTTTCTAATCTTGAAATTACAGGTTTCCAAGAACAAGGCCATGTGAAGCTGGAGATGTGAATCAAGGAATAATTCAAAGTGTTTATCCTCTCCGAACTATGTGTGTATATTGTATCTATACTCGTAGTGCATAAATATTAACAACGATTGTTATGATTAGTAAATGATAATGAATGATAATTCAAAAATTTTGTTTCGGTATGTTCGTGTCTATTTCTCTACTATAAAAACGGACTAAAAGCCGCTCGGTTCAAAATTCTCCAATGAAAATAGTAATGAGAATGATTGTGGTAATTAATTATAATAAAAGATGATCAATTCACTTTCATTATACTCCATACGGTGCAGTGCAATTCAAAATAAGTTAATCATTAACCTATTCTGATTAATCACCTCGCAATTTATAATCATTTCTCCTTAATCGTTCCACTATCCTCAACAAACATTTATTATCTGCCCCAACTTATTCCAAGATTAGAGCAAAATTCTACCAACTTGGCCATCACTCAAAATTAATTCACCATTTAATCATTCTCGTTCAAGAATTTGAACCAAACTCCCCCCAAAAACAGAGTAAAAAGTATATAATGCGCAAGATAACAATCAGTGTAAGCATCAAGAACAGCAAGTCTACAAGGACTGTACAGTAGGGTCACACTCAAACTCATCAATTTGTACAACTTGTCCTATAAATTAAACGTGAAAACAGCATTCACAATTGTATCATGGATAAGAAAGACAAGCAAAACACAAATGTTTGTGTTGTGAGAGTAAAATGAGACATTCCCATTATCACTCACACTCTCATAATCAGAAAAATTAAAATCCAATTTTTTCATTTAATTCTTCTAACAACAGAATGTCCCATTTTACTTTGATTGTGGGACTTGAGTAGGATTGACGTTCGTTTGACAACCCTGTTCAACTAACGTCACTCCCCACATGAGTGTGGCAATAGCAATTCTAGCTTTGTTATCATGAATGTCAAGACTGGCTGCAAACGAATGATCACTCGTTTGACGAAAGTTGCAGTCTTTAGAGCATCATAATCAAATGATGAAGTTGAAGAAAGTGGGAATGGATAGAAAAATAGTCAGATTTCAATTTTGTTAAAGAATCAAATTTTCATGCTAGGTAGTATTATGTGAAATCATGCATCATGAAGAAGAGCTATAATATGCTAAATATCTGTGACAGTTTATCTATCAGATCAGTCGCTAACGTAGTTCACTCACCACATGGTACTTGAAAGATTCCTTATGAGTCTCTGTCTCTCTCTGCTTTAGGTGGGGTTGCAGGTTGAGACTGGGCAAGCTATATAATTTAACATGTCATGTATATCATTTTTATTTATTTAGTTATGCTACTAAAGCTCCAATAATAATTCGAGATGAGGTGAGAACACTATCAGTTATAGTTAGGATGATGCTTCACGATGAGAAGGAAGCTCGTCTAGTATTGTTCGATAAAAACAACTAATACTGTTCGGTTAAAACAGAAAATACTGAGCAACTAATATCTTTTAGTAGAACAACTAATACCATTTTAAAATGTACTCTATTTACACAGTTCGTGACGAATCCCTTTACAGAAAATGTACCCTTTTAATGACCCTAAAGATAACAGGTCTAAAGTTTAGGGACCAAAGTATGGTGTGTTTTTATTTACTGTTGATGTATTTTTATTACTATATACTGTTGATTTAGTTATAGTTCAATTATATATACAAATATGTGTGTACTAAGCTAGAATAGTGATTTCTTATTTGGGACCTCGAAAGGACAGCCATATATGTATATAACCTAACTTCATTTTCAAGCCATGTGGGAAAAGGCAAAATGCTGGACCTGGTTTCATATATTAGCAAAATCCCTGTTGATTCTCTTTGCCCAATGGATGTTGAAACAGAATTTTCCCTGCTCCAGAACCTGATCAAGAAAACAAATTAAAAGGATAAAGTGAGGAAAGCGAATTTTGCTTCTTTCACTTTCTTGGGCCCATTCACTTATTTAACAAAAAAACACATATTTCTCATATTACTATTCCAAGAATAAAACCCAACGAAACCTACAAGATTCTCATGGCTGAATGCCCCACAGCCAGAAAATAGCTCATATATCCACTTCTTGTGTGCCTTTTAGTAGAGGAGAATCTATAAGAATTACCAACCAAAATCCAAAACCACATCCTCTTGATTCTCCATATCATTTTTGAATTACTTCACAGGGTGTAATTCACCAAATGTGGTATGAAAAAAATGAATTTCCCTCGAAGTTGGGGCGAGACATAGAGCATATTATTCGATATCAAATTCTTAATCCTCCACGAGCCCTTAAGTTCGAGAATGTGGTTAGGCAAATCATACGGATGGCATGATGACTAGTAGAAATATGAGATTCTTAAGAGACACCGCAGCGATAATCCAGCAATTGAATACGAAATAAAGCACGGTTCATAGATAAGGGCGACAAACCAAAGAAAGCCATCGTACGATAAAATAATTACAGACAGCCAAATACACGATCATACAGAGGTAAAATGCAAATTAGTTAACATTCAATTCCAAGAATTCGTGTTACAAGCTGCTGCTGAGAAGTTGTTCACCTTGCATATGTTCCCTTACAGCACCGATTCTTCCCCAGCTTCTGGTGTTGAATAACATCAATGTTAATATAAACTCTAGCAAACATGAAACTGAGAACGATTATGTAATAACTTAAGACATACCTTTCCCAGGAACAATGATAATTGGGGCTGTTTTGCAATTGTGGAAGCAATATTCACCCACACTACCGTGAATCACACTGCAAAAAGTATATAAAAGAATAACAATCAGCAGAGCACATACATGCATGTAATCATGCAAATACATTAAGACATGCCGTTTATGCAAACAAGGACCGGCAGGGGAGAGACCTTTGAAACAAACTACGGCCCCTGGTGCCCATTACAACGGCAGCAGGCTTCAACCTCTCTGCTTCCTTGCATATTACCTTGCCAGCATCTCCTTCCACAATCCTAGCCTTCGTCTTCACCTATTACCACATAAATATAAATTAGGGGAAACTTGGTTCATAATTCTTCAGTGAGAATGATAATGAAAATGCATATAAGGAATTGTGGTGGTTAATGAGAATAAAAGATGATCAATTCAACTTCATTGTGAAGTAATGAGACTCAAAATAAGTTAATTATTACCCCATTTTGATTAACTAAACCCTCTCCTATACTCATTTCTCCTCAATCATTAAACTATTCTTCAACCAACAATCTTTTTTTCTCCCAACTTATTCCAAAGTTAGAGCAATACACTAGCAATGTAGCCATCATTCTTATAGTAAATCTCTACTACATGATTCCCATTATCATTCCCATTAAAGTATAAAATTGCAAAAAATCAATACACGTTCAAGATATAGTAGAGCAGGTGTTGAGTTCATTTCAATAAAACTTGATCTCAAATTTCAAGACACGAGGAAATAATAGATGGGATGCTAAGTTTTTAATGGAGATAGTAATAACAAACATATAATCTAGACCCGAGAAACCTCTAAAACACAAGGCTCAAGGCACACCGAGGGCATGCCTCTTAAACATTAAGTCTCTCTAAGTTGGAAATGACATTTCATATGTTCGCTTTATAACATCTACATCTACATGTTCTTTTTTTTCCCCCATTTCCTTCTTCCCCTAAATCAACCAAGAAGAGACCCCCAACCAAAAGAGAGGAAACTATAAAAATAGGTGGGTAGTATCATCATGAAAAAATCAATTAATTGAGTTTTGCATAAGTAAATTAAACTCATAAACCTCATTACTCGTAATAAATAGTTTCCCCATATCATCAAATCCAGCAAAGCTACAAAAACCAGCAACAACATACAGCCTTCAAACTTCACAGATCACCTAGAACTATATTTATGCTAAGTCATTGCCCAGTTCAACCGAAAATTGTGAAATTCAATAAGCCATAACTATACTGGAAGCCATACTTGCAACACAGAAAATGTGTAAGCACAATATAACACTTAACAAGTTTTCATCACCATAAAACAAAATTGAAGAACAAATTTGAAAACTCACCATAGCAACCTGGAGCGCCTCCACAGAAAGCTTCTCCATGAGCGCCTGAGTCGTGTCATACACAACCTGGTCCTTCAAACCTTAAACCAAATCAATTCAATCAAAACCCAAAATACAAATCTCCCAACACACCAAAATTAAAAAAACAATTAAGAAGAATAATGAGCACATACTGGAGATGGCGTAGACGAGGTGAATAGTATCAGCTAATCGGCAGAGATGAGTAATAGCCCAATCAAAAGCGTGCTTGCTATTAGGGCCGTGATCAATCGCGATTATGATATCACGCCCTCTTCTCCTCTCCCCGCTTTCTCTGTCCAGTTCGGGCTCCGGTACAACCGGTATCAGCGACGGCAGTACAACTTCCTTCCAGTTGTACTCTTCCTCCTCATTCAACGCATCCATTTTTGGTATATCAAATCAAGCAATTTCGCAAAATATCAGTAACCAAAGGATTTGGTATATATAGGGGGGTTTTGGTTTGTGAAGATATAGATAAATATTAAATGGAGAAATTGATCGTGTTGGTTGGGGATTGGATAGCTGCCTACCACGTCGGTCAAACTGCGTTGAATACTTTTCCATAGCTTTAATAATGATATGCATAGAAGTTTCGTTACTTGAAATTTGGGGGAAATATAGATATGGCTGAACAACAAGCCGACGTGTTACGTCTCCGACGCCAGAAATCGGCGGTGCCGGTTAACGACAAATACATGTCTGTATTCTATCGCGGTAAATTGGAATTTATTTTTGAAAAATTTAAGATTGAATAAACCATTACAAATAGATACAAAGTGCCGAAATTTGAACTAAAATGAAATTTTTTGTAATTTGTATCTAATTGTAAATTTTTAGGTGATTTTATAGTTGATTGTTTTTCTCCCTTTATTTTACCCATTTTTACGAGCCTAAAATTTATTTCACATATTTAAGTATAAAATATTTATTCAAACAATTTTAACATGAAAATATCAGTACAATTTTATTTTTAAAAATCATTTTACCCCTATGGTCTACCACTATTCCGAGTATTTGAATTTACGGCACCTTAGAGTGGACTGGAGGACGCGTGCCCCTCCCAAATAATTTGTATTTAATTTAATTAAAATAAATAGGTGTAGTTTATAAATATTCATAGAATCCTCTTACATCTATTTTCCAATTTTTCTTTTTCCTACATCTCAACATAATTTTCATATTCAAATTTTTAATTTTCTATTTTTCTGACAAATGTAATCAAGTCATTTATATAGGATTAATTTTATCTTCCAATCTTCTTCTGGGCTCTTTCAATTTTATTCAAAAGAACGTAGAAAGTATATGTTTATAATAGATTGAAGGAAATTTTGAATTGCAAAAATTGATGAATTTTCTTACATCTATTTCTCAATCTTCTACATCCTATATACGGAATTAATGTTATTTAGGGTGTGCTTTAAAACACTTAAAACAACTTTCAGAAGCACTTATTTTCAAAAGTTATGAGAGAGAGTTTTGAAAATAAGTGCTTCTGAAAGTTATTTTAAGTGTTTCAAAACACGCCCTTAACCATCCCAAAAAATTATTGTTGCTTCTCTTCATCGTTCTTTTCTTTTTTTTTTATGGCATTTTTTATTTTAAAAAATTTCAAATTTGATACTATCTTAAAATGTTCAAACTTTTAATTGAGGCATTATTTTACGTATCTTAATTTAATAAAATATAAATTGATTAAGCTAAAGTTAATATTTTTAAAATTCCGCATAATATGTTGGACTATACACTTTAGTATTTAATTTTGGTATCTTTGTGAAATTTGTTAAATAAACCTGGTTTTTTTTTTAAGGCATACTCTTTATTAATATAAATCACACCATTCATTTATCACTACGACACTCTCTGCTATAATATAAATCACATCTTTTACTTTTATGAGCAATAGCCTTTATAATAAAAAGTCACACCCTTTATAATAAAAAGTCGCACTCTTTAGTAATATAAGTCACACTTTTTAACCAGTTTCACTGTGAAACTTGTTCACCCTATACTTTGTCCTAATATTTTATAATGATAAGAGTAAAATATGGTTATTAAAATAATAAAATTAATTAATAAATTAATATCCTTAAAAAAAATAGGGTACCTAATCTGTAATTTCGATACCAGTAGCAAATTTTTAAAAATTAATACCAAATGGTACCGAATTTCGTTATTCAATAACAAATTTTTTGTTTCAATACCAAATAAAAAAAAATGAAAAATAATAATTAATCTGGATATATACATTGATATTAAAAATAAATATAATTCATCATATCGATGAACAATCATCAAAATAATTTGATAATTAACAAATCAGAATCAATAATTGATATAATAATTAATAAATTGGTATAGAGAGCTATTTATGACGAGAAGGTAGGGTGGGAATAAAACCGTTTTCATCACTTTCAATTTTTTATTTTTTTTTTGAGGAAAGAAAAACGAAAACTAGATTTTTAGCATAAATTGGTGGTTAGGAATCGAAGGATGTCTTTGGAAGTTACAGGGCAATGGAGGAGAGCCATCATGATTCAATCCAGAATGACAAGCCCCATAATATTTCAATGAAAGAATTTGTCCGTGCTCAACTCAAACCTGCGTTATGCGGGAACTCTGCCTCACATCACCACAAGCTTTCTGGTATTTGTCTCTTGAAGGGCTCAATTTTTTTAAACTCATTTGAAGAGGGTATTTATGTCTTAAAATTAAAATATTTTTTAAGAATGGAGTCTCTTATGGGAGCTTTATTCATTTATGAAATTGATTTCATATTTCTGAGATATGACTCTTTTTTTTTTTAGGAAGAGATATAACTCTTCAATTACCACAACTACAATAAAACCTCTATAAATTAATAACTTTGGGGATAGGAGGATTTTGTTAATTTATAGAGATTATTATATCGATAAATTAATAATTTATTAATTTAAAGAGGTTTTTAACGATATGTCTTGATTGACCTTGAAAAACAAATTAACTTTTGAATAGCTTTAAGTATCATGCATAGTTATTGATGAAAATGTTCATCAAGAAGCAATAACAAAAATTGCTTTTCGTTAGCACCAAAATTAATTTCGGAAAATCAAAGTGACTCAAGTGCAAATGATGCAACTCCCGGAGAAGACATTCGTGAGCTTGAGAATTTGATCACTACGGTATGCAATATCACCACAAAATGGATGTGAATCAATTGCTCGACTTTCAAGGGTGAAAATAATCAATGTCACGAAGTTCAGTCTAGAAAGAGATAGTAATGATGTCAATCATAATCGGGATGATGATGAAAGGGAGAGGATGATTCGATAGCTTTGGAGGAAAGCCACTCTAAAAAAGCGTTGCAAGTATCAACAATTTCTTCATAACTTTTTTGTTATAAAGACGAGTAAACAGCGCCACAACTATTAGGTGCGATGGGAGATTTAAAGATGAATCAGCGTAGATTTGAAATTCAAAAAAACAAATTCTGAAGAAATTCTTATTTTACTAAGTTGTCTTAAGAATATTCAAGTGCATCATATATATGTATATGTATTATTTTTAATAATTATTAATTTATAGTTTAAATCGGGACCAATATATATCTGTTTTGAGATCTCAAAAAATTATTATCTTATAATTTTATTGATTGGATCTAATTTGTCTTGGTCCCCCAACTTGGGGACCAAAGAAATTATTGTTTTTCTAGGTTATTAATTTATCGAGTATTAATTTAATGAGATTTTCTTTGTAATACCCTTTTGTGACATAAACTCTTCAATATTATGAGTGATATCATTTATAAGAAAAAAGACACCTCCATTCAATTCTGCACAATTAATACCCTTTTATGTCGTATACTCTTCAATATTATGAATGATATCATTTATCATTAAAAAACTTAAAAGACATGCACTTGATTATCACAATTAATATATTTTATTAATATAAAGTCGCGTTTTTTAATCGATTTGCTACAAATTTTTATTTGACAACATTGACCACTATCTTTCTCAATTTTTAACATTGCAAGTGGATATTTAACTGTTGACACAATTTTCATATAAACTTTTTAAGTCCAACTGAAATTCAAATTGAGTGGAATTTCGTATCATCGGAATATTTTATAGTATATTTTAAAATTATGTAATTTATTGTATTAAAATATAACTTTTTTTTTATATTAATAATTACATGATTCAATATAAATAAATTACATATATCAATACAATAATTTTGTATAATTCTAATGTACAAGAGACCCTCAAGTTAGCAAGAATACAAAATAGTTTAGATAACGATTAGTAATCACGTAAAATTTCAATGAATTTCAAATTAGCAAGAATAGGAAATACACACACCTTGAGCATTTTCTTGTACAAATATGTTTCAATTTGAAGTATAATATCAATTATTACAGATCAAATCATTCATGAGGTTTATGCATTTCACTTTACAGTCGTTGTGCAATTTAAGTTATAAATCTTTTTATCTTTTATCGTGTGCCTTTACATTTATATTTATATCGGCGTGGTTCATTTTGTCTTTTATCGGGTGCTTCGCATTGATATTTATATCGTGCTACAAATCAAATCATATCCATGTTGAATATTAAATTTTAATCTCAATTATCACAGATCAAATCATGCGCATTACGCATTTATCTTTATAATAGTGCTACAAATTAAGTTATAAATCAAATCATATCCATATAATGGATCATTTCACATCAGTTTTGTGTTTTGCAATGCACCCATGAGCTAGTTAATGTTACAGCTCAACGAGTCAACAGTCTGAAAATTGAGTGGACTTAACTAAAAACAAAATTGAAACAAATCAAAACAATTGGAGTGGGATCAGCATCATAATCCTGGGAAATTTTGGGAAAATCAGAAGCTCAACATTTGTGATTTGGGAATAATAATACTATAATAAAAACTAATAAGAAGATCCACAGTTTAACTATTCCCAAAAACAAAACAAAAAACCTATTCCAAAAAAAAAAACCATTACCAAGCTTTAGTTGATTTCTGCACACAAAATATGAACAATAATAATTACAAAAGTCAAATAAAATAAAATTCAAAGAAAAAAAGAAGGGGGCGGGGAAAGAGAAAGAGAAGGCGCTCAGAAGTAAGAATGGATTGAAAAGTTATCCTCAGTTATATTCAGATTAACGAGATTATTTTCATAACGTCATCATAGCGCCTTCTCTTTTCACAGATTTATTAGTGTATGGAAGAACAGATTGATTAATGGAGGCGTACCTGCAACTAATGAGCTAGGGTTTCTGCCTCGTGTATATATTGATAAATTGGGGCAATTTGGGCAATTAATATAATCGACCGTTTTAGGGTGTTTCTCTGGGCCGTTTGGAGTAAGTTAATTTTACGGCCCATGGTTACTGAATTATAGTTTTGGTATGGGCTTTGTTACTTGGTCATGACTGTATATTAACGGCCTCAAGTCCTTATCATTGTCGCCCAATAGCATTTTTACCATTTATTTACTGTTTCTGAGGTATTTAGGATGTGTTTTGAAAAACACTAAAAATAGTTTAAAAAAGACTTATTTTTAAAGTTATCCTCACAACTTTTTGAAAAATAAGTCTTAAAAAGTTGTTTTTAAGATTTCAAAACACACCCTTAATAGTATTGAGGAGATAAAGTGATTTTTAATTGAGTAGTATTATATATATTTACCTTTATTATTAAAATAGATGAGAGGATAAATTAATTTTTTAGTGTGTATAAAAGTAATGGTATGAGATGTGATTTTTGAGATGATGAGAGGATATAATTGTAAAGAGTAATGTTGTTTTATTCCTATTTATGAAGGAAAAAAAAATAAGTATATCTGATTTAAATGAAAAAAATAGAAACCAAGTATGATGTAGAGGGAGTAATAATTTTGTGTTGAACAAGAAGAAAATTGTGTTAATTTAATAAGTCCATCAACTACAATTTTCATAAGAAATCTATTAAATTTAAACAAAAATTTGTATGAAATGGATTAATATAAGATAAATCTTATTCGATTATAAAACATGATTCACTATTTTGTGTGCTCCAGCTCTATTATATTTTCAAGGAGAACATGATCCAAAAAATATATATATATATATATATATATAGTGAGCAACTTGTCGGTCCCATTTTGTGCGAATTTAGTACTCATATGGTCAAACCATTTAGATTAATACTATTAGGTCCAAAATGGGATGGGGAAAATCATTCTTACCCCTTTCCTCCCATTTGTAACCCCCTCCGGCTCAATGGGACATTTAAAACTTTCCCTTTTCCATGCACAAAGAATTATTACTCTCGTCCTCCTCCTACTATGCTCACTTCCCACCCTTTTCTATTTTGAAAAACTCAATCAAATAACTCTCTTAAAAAAAAAAACTCAAATGGCATCAGAAAATAGGAGAAAAACCAACTCTTTTTCTTTTTATATCTAAATTAACAAATACTAAATATTTAAATTTACACCTAAAATCCAAAAATATTTACATACAATGTCTTCAAAATGCTTAATTACAAAAAATTACATATTTAAATCCCTTAAATTACATATTATCTTCTAAGTTCAAAATTTTACATATTTTCAACATCTTTGACATGCACAAATACATCTTCGACATCGCAAATCGCGAATACATGAATATATGCAAAAAATTTTTTTGTTCATAAATTTATGACCATATTCATAAAAAAACTTCGAGAAACCCCAATCTTTCTCTCTCAATCTACAAATTTCCAAATTTCAAATCAGAAATAAAAAATACGAATCATACTATACACATCCTCTCAACACAAAGCGATAATCCATTCTTATAATTTCCCACAAAATAAATTCATAACATCTGAGAGAAACAATTGGGTGATAAAGATTTTTTACAAAGACACTTCAAAAATCAAAATCCAAAAAAAAAGCTCTCTTGACACGGATAATCAAAAAAATCACGTAAATTCATCAACAATTACACTAAAAAATTGTAAAAACAAATTTCTTCCACAAAATAATTGCAAACCACTTTCGATTTGTCACGATCGCCTCGGGCAAACACCGATCTTCCCTACCAATTGCGAGACTTCACTTTTTTGCCTTACGTCGCGAATCTAGGATTTGGACCTTTTCTCCCCTCGCATATCAGATTCTTGAGTAGTTCGTTGCCCTGGCATCTGCAGATCTATTCACCGTTTTCACGGTAGTGCGGATCTTTTTTCAACCTTTTTCTTCATATCAATTTTTAGGATAACCACCTTTTTGAATTAGTCTTGCCATCTACCAAGTGTGGTAACCGTAGTGTGGCTGGTGGTGACGAGCAACATCGATGATTTTTCTTCTTGAGAGACCACTTTAGAGAAATATAAGAATTAAGAATTAGAGAGGCGGGAAATGATAGATGAGTGTGGGAGGCGGTGATTTTAAGTATTAGTATAGGGGTATTATGAGGCTTTTCAATATTTTGGACCTCCTAGTACTAAAAAAAGTAATTTGGACCTAATATTATTAGTGTGGATCACTTCTATAGTGAGATTTAATGAATTTAGATCAATTTAGACCTTAAAAATTAAGTAAATTTTAGGGGCAAAAATTACTTTTATTTATATAATATAGATATGTATGCATGTTCACTATAAACAAGTAAATTGTGGGTAACCTGGTGGTAAAGGCCACATTTAATTTTATTAAAGATTTAGGTTCAAAATTTGTCAATAGCATGTACTGCTTTTTTTTTGTTTTTTAGGGCTTTAATACTCTTTTACTTATTTTTTCTCTTGTCAAGTAAGAGATTTATTTTCTAGGAAATTTAATACTCATTTTCTTCTTCTTTTCCCTAGGGCCTTTAATACCCTTTTACTTATTTTTTCTCTTGTCAATTAAAAAGATTCAAAACTTGTTGACAACATGTTTTCATTTTATAGGTTCTTTTAACACTCTTTTACTTCTTTTTCTCTTATCAAGTAAGAGATCTACACCGATAATCATAACTTTTACTAATTTTGATTTGGTAATAAAAAGACTGCGACACTTAATTTTTTAA